>CAWUFW010002432.1:1800000-2222490 GCA_963921515.1 Calotriton arnoldi | reverse complement strand
TGAATCCTGGGGGCCAACTAGCCCACCAGGTACCTTCAGTAAGCACAACAGAGTTGCGTTGCAGAGAGGTGAAAAAGGTGCGTGGCCTCGGAACGCCTCTCTGCAACTCAGCTCTGTGGTCCTAACTGTAGGTACCTGGGGGGCTAGTTGGGCCCCAGGGACCCTCAGGATTCAAGGGGACTTAATCCCGCAACTTAAAACGCGCCACGGCGCGCGCTTGCACACATGTCACCTCAGGCCCCCTCCCTTCACCACTGTGCAAACGCGCACTGGCTCTGGTTAGTCAGAGTCAGTTACCACCAGTACCCGTCTGAAAAAGTTGTGGGCACAGGATGATTTTGCAACAAGGCCTCTTTCTGCTCCTCTGTTGGTTCTTTCTGCACATCTTTTGCTTCTTTCTGTGCGTTTTTCTTCTTTCTTCACATGTCCTACCTCTGTTGGCATAGTTAGAAACTAGCATTTAAAAACCTTTGAAATTCACTTAAAAATCATAGGTTTCAGGCACGTTATAGTTAGAAATTAGCATTTAAAAAACCTTTGAAATTCACTGAAAAAACCATAGGTTTCAGGCACGTTATAGTTAGAAATTAGCATTTAAAAAACCTTTGAAATTCACTGAAAAAACCATAGGTTTTAGGGACAGTTATAGTTAGTTGGACATTGCACTCGTACAAAACCCGTGAAATTCCCTGTTATAGTTAGTTCAGCTAACTATAACTCGCGCCCCGCAATGCACTGCTGATGACGTCACATATTACATCACTCATGACATGGTCAGTGACATCACTGATGACATCTCAAATGACATCACTGATGACATCATCCATGTGATAATTTCATGCATCTTCTCACACCCTAATATAACTTTTGATACACCCACTCTAAATTACAGACTGCCATTCTCAAAACCATAGACACTCCAACACCAAAAACTACATACCCACTCACTGATTCTTAGGTCTACACACACATCCACTCACTCACCTGTACAGTCACTCATACTTACAGTCACTCAGTACAGGACTATCATATGCACTCATACACCTATATAAACACTCACACACCGCCACTCATCCATAGAGGTACTCACACACCTAGTCAGTCATGCAAAAAATTAATCACACACCCATTTACTCACCTACACAGTTATACACACACCAGCTCACTTACTCATACAAATACTAGCACATTCTTACGCTCTTATACAATAACTGATACAAGCACACACGCATCCATACAGCCACTCTCACAATAACACACTCTCACTTATAGCCATTTAAATACTCTAACACACATATATACTGCCTTTTACATATGTAGTTACTCGCACATGTACCACTGAGATATACATTCACTCACTAACACACCCATACACACACTCACCCACCCAAGCAGTCCATCACAGATGCACTCTTGAAATCATGCACCCAGTGAATCACCCACTCACACATCTATGTATAGAGTCACACACACCCCACCCACACAAACACTCAGGCAGCCATACAGATACTCAGAGAACCAATCAATAACCCATATAGACACTCATGTAGCTATTCGCAAATCCATGCATCCACTTACACACCAACAAACAGACGGATACAGACATTCACACAGTGTAGTCACTAACCCATGCATTCAGTAAGATACGTTTAATCACTCACTTGTAGAGTCAGTCACTCACGTACTAAATCATCCATTCAGACACTTATACACCCACTCATTCTTCAATACGCCTTTCCCTATATATATTAAACATATTTAAACTTTACAGAAACACACAGTCACTGGATGATGTCATCAGTGATGTCATCAGTGATGTCATTTGAGATGTCATCAGTGATGTCATCAGTGATGTCACTGACCATGTCATGAGTGATGTAAGATGTGACGTCATCAGCAGTGCATTGCGGGGGCGCGAGTTATAGTTAGCTGAACTAACTATAACGGGGGAATTTCACGGGTTTTGTACGAGTGAAATGTCCAACTAACTATAACTGTCCCTAAAACCTATGGTTTTTTCAGTGAATATATATATATATAATATCTACTGGCGGTCGCCAGTAGATAGTTATAGTTAGGACCTATTTTCCATAGGAAATCCGCAACATTCTATTTGCAATAACGTTGGCGCCGGTTGACGAATCTTCGCGAAAGTTTCCAACTTATTGGGGCGCTCCGGTCCACTCCTATCCTGAAAGTCTCGGGGTGATTCGTCAAGCGGGGCCGAGAAAAAGGGGGTCCCAAAACGTGTTTTCCCCATTCATTTTTCCATAGGGACCTTTCATCGCAGCTACAGCCCGAACTGCTGAACGGAATTACACCAAATTTGGCAAAGAGGTAGCCCTTGGTTCAGTGTCGTGCCTTTTGCTTAAATGGTGTAAATCCGTTCAGTAGTTTCTGAGAAATTTGAAAAAGAAAACACATATATATCTGGGCGGAGCCTAACCACACATGTCATCGTGAGATCTGATTGGCTGTCAGCACTTCATCCTGGAATTGCTGGCAGCCATCTTGGGACCAATATAAATGATAGTACCCCATTGAAATGCATTGTAGTGAATCGAAGATTTTGAGGGTTACCAAAAGGAGAACTATAAAGGGTGATAACAGACTTTAGTTACATTAGAATTCATTTGTTGATGGTACCATACTAATTTCAGGAATTGTGGTGTGTTCTAAGGTGATTTTACCCTGTGAAAAACCTTCTGCTGGGATATCATGAATCATGTTTGAGAGAAAACTATTTTGACATGCTTGTCCCATACAGTTTTGGAAGGTGCTCCAGAAGCTAAAATGAGAGCATATTTTCTGTAAATTCACATTATCTTTCTCAGTCATGTGAGAATGAAGTCTGACATTCTCAGTAAAACATGTACATCCAACAAGGGCAGAGACTGTCAGTTGATTCCTTTGTGTTCTACTGCAGCTTCCCAGAGTGTTCTAAAGAACAACTAGAGTGCTAACAGCCTTACTTATGACAAAAGTATGGCACACCTGAAGCCATCTTGATTGGAATAAACTGGTAACACTTAAAACATTTAATTTAAAAAGGAACAAAATGATGGGGTTCATTTTGTCATAGAAATTATGGTTAGTGCTGTAGAAAGAAAAATTAGGACATGTTTCAATTGTGATCTCAAATATCTTCCTGCTATATTTCAACAGGAGCAGCCTGTCAGTTGATGCCTTTGTGTTCTACTGCAGCTTCCCAGAGTGTTCTAAAGAACAACTAGAGTGCTAACAGCCTTACTTATGACAAAATGATGGCACACCTGAAGCCATCTTGATTGGAATAAACTGGTAACACTTAAAACATTTAATTTAAAAAGGAACAAAATGATGGGGTTCATTTTGTCATAGAAATTATGGTTAGTGCTGTAGAAAAAAAAATTAGGACATGTTTCAAGTGTGATCTCAAATATCTTCCTGTTAGATTTCAACAGGAGCAGCCTGTCAGTTGATGCCTTTGTGTTCTACTGCAGCTTCCCAGAGTGTTCTAAAGAACAACTAGAGTGCTAACAGCCTTACTTATGACAAAATGATGGCACACCTGAAGCCATCTTGATTGGAATAAACTGGTAACACTTAAAACATTTAATTTAAAAAGGAACAAAATGATGGGGTTCATTTTGTCATAGAAATTATGGTTAGTGCTGTAGAAAAAAAAATTAGGACATGTTTCAAGTGTGATCTCAAATATCTTCCTGTTATATTTCAACAGGAGCAGCCTGTCAGTTGATGCCTTTGTGTTCTACTGCAGCTTCCCAGAGTGTTCTAAAGAACAACTAGAGTGCTAACAGTCTTACTTATGACAAAATTATGGCACACCTGAAGCCATCTTGATTGGAATAAACTGGTAACTCTTAAAACATTTAATTTAAAAAGGAACAAAATGAGGGGGTTCATTTTGTCATAGAAATTATGGTTAGTGCTGTAGAAAGAAAAATTAGTGCTAAAACACTACCCCCAGCACGACACCCTACACTACCCAAACATAACTGCACTACCCTAAACCCTAAAACACTACCACCAGCACGACTACCTACACTACCCAAACACCACTGCACTACACTAAACCCTAAATATACCCCCAGCATGACTTCCCACACTACACAAACACCACTGCACTACCCTAAACCCTAAAACACTACCCCCAGCACGACCCCCTACACTACCCAAACACCACTGCACTACCCTAAACCCTAAAACACTAACCCCAGCATGACCCCCTACACTACCCAAACACCACTGCACTACCCTATACCCTAAAACACGACTCCCTACACTACACAAACACGACTGCACTACCCTAAACCCTAAAACACTACCCACAGCATGACCCCTTCACTACACAAACACCACTGCACTAACATAAACCCTAAAACACTACCCCCAGCACGACTCCCTACACTACCCAACACCACCGCACTACCCTAAACCCTAAATCTACCCCCGCATGACCCCTTCACTACCCAAACACCACTGCACTACCCTAAACCATAAAACACTACTCCCAGCATGACCCCCTACACTACACAAACACCACTGCACTACCCTAAACCCTAAAACACTACCCCAGCACGACTCCCTACACTACCCAACACCACTGCACTACCCTAAACCCTAAATCTACCCCCAGCACGACCCCTACACTACCCAAACACCACTGCACTACCCTAAACCATAAAACACTACCCCCAGCATGACCCCCTACACTACACAAACACCACTGCACTACCCTAAACCCTAAAACACTACCACCAGCATGACCCCTACACTACTCAAACACCACTGCACTACCCTAAACCCTAAAACACTATCCCAGCACGACCCCTACACTACCCATACACCACTGCACTACCCTAAACCCTAAAACACTACCCCCAGCACGACCCCCTACACTACTGCACTACCCTAAACCCTAAAACACTACCCCCAGCACGACCCCTACACTACCCAAACACCACTGCACTATCCTAAACCATAAAACACTACCCCCAGCATGAGCCCCTACACTACACAAACACCACTGCACTACCCTAAACCCTAAAACACTACCACCAGCATGACCCCCTACACTACTCAAACACCACTGCACTACCCTAAACCCTAAAACACTACCCCAGCACGACCCCCTACACTACCCATACACCACTGCACTACCCTAAACCCTAAAACACTACCCCCTGCACGACCCCCTACACTACCCAAACACCACTGCACTACCCTATACCCTAAAACACGACCCCCTACACTACACAAACACGACTCCACTACCCTAAACCCTGAAAACACTACCCACAGCATGACCCCCTTCACTACAAAAACACCACTGCACTGCCCTAAACCCTAAAACACTACCCTAGCACTACCCCTACACTACCCAAACACCACTGCACTAACATAAACCCTAAAACACTACCCCCAGCACAACCCCCTACACTACACAAACACCACTGCACTACCCTAAACCCTAAAACACTACCCCCAGCATGACTCCCTACACTACCCAAACACCACTGCACTACCCTAAACCCTAAATCTACCCCAGCACGACCCCTACACTACCCAAACACCACTGCACTACCCTACACCATAAAACACTACCCCCAGCATGACCCCCTACACTACACAAACCCCACTGCACTACCATAAACCCTAACACTACCACCAGCATGACCCCCTACACTACTCAAACACCACTGCACTACCCTAAACCCTAAAACACTACCCCAGCACGACCCCTACACTACCCATACACCACTGCACTACCCTAAACCCTAAAACACTACCCCTAGCACGACCCCCTACACTACTGCACTACCCTAAACCCTAAAACACTACCCCCAGCACGACCCCCTACACTACCCAAACACCACTGCACTACCCTAAACCCTAAAACACTACCCCCAGCACGACCCCCACACCACCCAAACACCACTGCACTACCCTAAACCCTAGAAAAGAAACCCCACCCCATGCCCAATCCCCCTTACCTCTCACTCCTCATGGTTCCTCTCTCCTCATGGTTCCTGCTTCACGTCATCTCTGAGGGGCGGTGCACGTCGTTGTGAGGAAACGGAACAGCCTCTGTTTCCTTACAACGACATGGATCGTCTACATGTTTTTAGAACACATGGTCATTTACCATACATACCTTTACAACAAAATTCGTTGTAAAGGCATGCGTGGTAAATGACCATGCGTTCTAAAAAATGCGTAGTAATGACTTCGTGATGTACAACGCATGCGTGGTAATGCATGCGTTGTAATGGTATCGCAAAGTAAAAAGTCGTTGTAACGGCTGTTTACCGATCGAAGCTGGCCCCTGTTCTTCAGTGAGACGTTTTTTGATTAATTAGGAGGAAGGAATGTGGTTTTTTTACCGAAAAGTGCATTCTTGGCTGTTGTATTGTGAAAGTGTCCGCGTGGCCTGGTTTCACTTCCGGTGAGAGAGTGGAAGAGTCTGTTTGGATCTAAAGAAGTTCTGTTGTTGGACGGGGCCGGCGCGACATGTCATCAGAAAACATAGATATTGGAAAGCGTCCTCCCTGAAGTGTGGAGCAGTGCCATAAGAGGTCAACGAGTGTGCCTCCCACCGCAGTATGACTGTACCGCGTGACCCATGTGCCGCCTCCAGGGTACGGGAGGCAGAAGCGGCATCTAATTCTACATTTTGGTACTAGGGCATTTTAACTTCATTGTTCCTGCCAGATACAGAGAGAAGATCCTGTGTTATTCAGTGCCCTCGTTGCCTTTTTTGTGGGTTGTGGTGCGTGTCACTTCGCTGCCCCGCCGGTGCACACGGCTGGGCACCCCACCTCTTGTGCCATCTGCAGGGCCTCTGCCCTCGGATCACTGGTTTCGGTTTCTGGAGTGGCAACATAAACAGTTGCTCCCAAAGGACTAGCCTGAACACTTAGGTGAATATCCCCTGCACCAGCATTCCACGGAAATTCTTTCCTAGCTCTCCCACGTCAACGAGCACGGCTCCGCTCGCGACACCGTATGACGTCATCGGAGCCATAAGAGGACCTCGTCGGCGTGCTGACGTCAGTTCCACCCATTTTTTCCGTGCCACCGAGGCAAACAGGGGACCGAGACATTTTCACATGTATACATAGTATAATAAATATATATATATTCACTGAAAAAAACATAGGTTTCAGGCACGTTATAGTTAGAAATTAGCATTTAAAAACCTTAGAAATTCACTGAAAAAACCATAGGTTTCAGGCACGTTATAGTTAGAAATTAGCATTTAAAAAACCTTAGAAATTCACTGAAAAACCATAGGTTTCAGGGGCGTTATAGTTAGTTGGACATTTCCATCGTACAAAACCATAGAAATTCCCCGTTATAGTTAGTTCAGCTAACTATAACTCGTGCGCCCGCAATGCACTGCTGATGACATCACATATTACATCACTCATGACATGGTCAGTGACACCACTCATGACATCACTGATGACATCTAGGCCTGGGCGGAAAACTACGCTACGCTCGCGTAGTTTGCGAAGTTTGCGCTACTTCGCACTACGCGAATTGCACGTAGCACAGTGCGAACACGCGTAGCGTAGTGCAGCGGTCATTTTTTGCTTGCTCGCGGTCCTCAACGTCAAGTTGGCGACCGCGAGCAAGCAAAATGGCATCCCGGCGAGACTTTTTCTCGTTCGCGATCAGCAACATCAAGTTGCCGATCGCGAGCGTGAAAATAAACCTCCGGCGAGATTCTCAACGCGGGAGGTCAGGTTTCTCATTGCGAGTGGTCGCGTATGCTCGCGACCGCTCGCGATGAGAAACTACCAGTCCGCGTTGAGAAAGCTGCCGCTCGAGTAAAAATCTACTCGAGCGGCAGTAAAAGACAGCTCGCACTGTGCAAGATGCCGTTTTCAATGATTGCACAGTGCGGACAAGCATCCGGCACTGTGCAATCATTGCGAACACGCACTACGCAGTTCGCGTAGTGCTACGCGTAGCTCGCGTAGTGCGAACTTCACTTTGCGTAGCTTCGCGAAGCGTTACTTCGCGAACTACGCCCAGGGTTAATGACATCTCAAATGACATCATCCAGTGAATGTGTGTTTTTCTGAAAATTAAATATGTTTTATATATGTATATCTCAAGGTCGATGGAAGAATAAATGGGTATATAAGTGTCTAAATGGATGATTTTTTTTGTAAAATTGATTGTATAACTGACTAAGTGTATCTTAGTGAATACATGGGTTAGTGAGTAATGTTTAAATATGAAAATATCTGTATCAGTCTCTCACTTTGTGTATAAGTGGCTGCATGGGTTGGTGAGTAGCTACATGAGTGTCTATATGGGTTATTAGTTGGTTTTTGAGTATCAGTATGAGTGTCTGAGTGTCTGTATGGTTTGGTGGGGGGTATTACTTAGTGCATAGATGCATGAATGAGTGACTCACTGTTTGTATGTGTTGAAGACAGCATGTGTGCAGGACTGTATAGGTGGATGAGTTTGTGTATGGGTGTGTTAGTGAGTGAATGACTGTCTCAATAGTGTCTTTATGAGTAACTACATATGTTTTAAACTAGTATATGTGATTATTGGTGTATATAAGTGAGTATATGTGAGAGTGAGAGATTGGAAGAGTTCCTGTACAAATAAGTAGGTGTTTCTATAAGTGATTGTTTAAGAGAGTAAGTATGTGTAAGTTTCTGTAGAAGTAAGTGTGGTAGTGTGTGTGTATAACTGTATATGCAAGTAAATGGATGTTTGATACTTTGTTTGCATGTGTGACTATGTGTGTGAGTAACTCTATGGATGAGTGGCAGTGTGTAACAGGATGTATAGGTGTATGAGTACATATGATGAGTGAGTACATGTATGAGTGACTGTATAGGGACTGTTGGTGAATGAGTGGATGTGTGTGTAGATCTTGGAATTACTGAATAGGTGTGTTGTAACTGGTATTGGTATGTCCATTGTTTTGAAAATGTTAGTTTGTATTTTTGAGTGTGTGTATCAAAGGTTATATTAGGGTGAGAGGAGGTCTGCCACTCTATCACAAGGATGATGTCATCAGTGATGTCATCAGTGATGTCATTTGAGATGTCATGAGTAAGCCTGGGCGTAGTTCGCGAAGTAGCGCTACGCGAAGCTACGCAAAGTGCAGTTCGCACTACGCGAGCTACGCGTAGCACTACGCGAACTGCGTAGTGCACTGTTCGCAATGATTGCACAGTGCAGGATGCTTGTCCGCACTGTGCAATCATTGAAAACGGCATCTTGCACAGTGCGAGCTGTCTTTTACTGCCGCTCGAGTAGATTTTTACTTGAGCGGCAGCTTTCTCAACGCGGACTGGTAGTTTCTCATCGCGAGCGGTCGCAAGCATACGTGACCACTCGCAATGAGAAACCTGACCTCCCCGCGTTGAGAATCTCGCGGGAGGTTTATTTTCCACGCTCGCGATCGGCAACTTGATGTTGCTGATCGCGAACGAGAAAAAGTCTCGCCAGGATGTCATTTTGCTTGCTCGCGGCCGCCAACTTGACGTTGAGGACCGCGAGCAAGCAAAAAATGACCGCTGCACTACGCTACGCGTGTTTGCACTGTGCTACGTGCAATTCGCGTTGTGCGAAGTAGCGCAAACTACGCGAGCGTAGCGTAGTGCTTTGCCCAGGGTTAGTCATGAGTGATGTCATGAGAGATGTCACTGACCATGTCATGAGTGATGTAATATGTGACGTCATCAGCAGTGCATTGCGGGCGCGCAAGTTATAGTTAGCTGAACTAACTATAACGGGGGAATTTCTATGGTTTTGTACGATGGAAATGTCCAACTAACTATAACTCCCCTGAAACCTATGGTTTTTTCAGTGAATATATATATATATATATAGAGAGAGAGAGAGACATGTCACTTGGTAAGGTTTTATTGACTGAAGCAAAAACCCCTTTATATAAATACCTAACGTGCATAGAAACAACTATATTTACATGGTCGGTTGTGCACATTTATCTTGTGGTGAAGTATGAAAATGTTTCACAACATTTCCTAAACTTTTGGTAGCAGGCATAAACTCCTCTATATCAGCAGCTATATCACATAGAAACAACAATTATGACATTGTCTTTATACATGTATCTTGTGGTGTAATACACATTTTCCCCCTTATGTAAATGTATCTGCTTAGAACAGAAAGCATAGTTCAATGTACAATTACACATGTATAATGACAGCTTCATCCCTATGCTGTGAGAAGCATAGTTTGTCATGTCTGTTGTGGTACACTGTTGTGTTTTGAGTATAGTTGTCACATGGGGAATAGGCTGCTCTTGAGTAATCTGAAGGTGAGATGGTGTCAGTGGATCTTATGTGTGTGGTGAGTTCCATAGTTTGGTTGCTTGAACAGAGAAAGATGTTCCACCCATGGAATGTTGAGGTGGGCAGCCATTCCCGAGCGTAGGTCCCTTTCTTGTATGTATTTGTTGATTTCTTCCTGATGTAGAGTGGTCCGTTGCCATGTATTGTGATGCAAAACAACTTGAAGGTGGATCTTCTGGCAACTGGTAACCAGTGAGGGCCCGCAAGGCAGGGAGATGTGTGCTTATGGCTTTGCATGTAGGAGTGTCTAGCGGCAGCATTCTGAATTCCCAGTAATCTTTTCATACTTGACAAAGGTGAGCAGTGATACAAACCATTTGTGTAGTCCAGTTTAAATAGGACAAGAGAGATGGAAAACTGAACCTTGTGTGGAAATCCTAGGTGCGGGAAGATGTGTCATAGTGTTGTCATTCTGAGAAAGCTTGATATGGATACCTTCTCCACTTGTGCATTCATTGAGAGTCCATGGTAATTGCAAGGTTTCTTACCTCCTTAGGTATTTTTGGAGGTGGTCGTAGATTGTCAGGCCAGGTGCAGAGAGGGTCATAGGTTTAACAGTCCCCACAGGTAAGTATTTCAGTTTTTAACTCATTTAATTTGATTTGGCTTCATGTCATCCATTGGTCAACGGCCCAGAGACAACTGAAGATTTTGGATGTTCCAATGTCCTTTGGGTTTTCCAATTTCAGAAGTATCTGCGTGTCATCTGCGTACTTACAGCAGCTGAAGGCAAAGCCATTGATCAGATCTGGTATTGATTTCATGTAGATGTTGAAAAGCACAGGTGAGATGATTGAGCCTGGAGGGACTCCTGCTTTAATGTTGTATGATTTAGAACAGAAAGGAGGAGTGTGTATAATATTTGTTCTGTTGTGTAGGTACGATGTGATCCAAGCAAGAGCTGTACCTTCTATTCCGGCTCCTCAAGTCTTTTGATTCGTGTGGCATGATCCGCTGTGTCAAAACCACTGAAAGGTCCAAGGGAAGAGGGGCAGAGACCCCGTTCTGGTCCACTGCATTTTTAACGTCATCCCAGATAGAGATTAGAGCCTTTTCTGTGCCTCTTCCAGGACGGAATCCAGTTTGGAAGTCGGAAAGTATGGAATTGTCTTCAATGAAAAGTGACATTTGGGCCAAAGCTGCTCTTTCTATAAGTTGGCTCAGGAATGGTCCGTTTGCCACAGGTCTGTAGTTATTGGGGTTGTGATTGTCCAGGTTTGGTTTATTTTAAGAACAGCGTATGTATGTCTTTTTTTAATTCCTCTGGGAAAACTCCTGTTGTTAAGGAGTTGTTGATGAGTGTTGTGACTACGATGGCCGCAGAATTTATAGTGGAATGTTTTTAAAGATTTGACGTGGGCAAGGGTCAGAGGGGCAGACTGCTGCCTTGTTCACTTTGACAAGATCCTAAAATTCAGGTGATGATAGTTCTTCGAAGGCTGTGTTTGCCTTTCCCTGGAAGGTTTTGTAAGAAATGGTTTGGGGTATTGGCTTTTTTGTTGTTTAAATAAGAATCCAACATGTTTGCTTTAGTTGTGTAGTGATCTGCCAATTTGTTTAAAAATTCTTGAGAAATGGCGTAGGTAGCTTCTGTGCATTTTGGCTTACGACATTCTGTGAGTATTTTATGCAACTCTTCATTGGCACACTTCGCATTGTGGCTTCAGTTTGAATAGTATATATTTTTTTTGCCTTTTTGATGGATGACCTGTATATCCTGTTATGTCTGTGCATCTGCGTATCTTGTCCTGAGAGTTGTTTGTTTTGAGGCAGTTGCGTTGAAGTTTAGCAATCCGTTTTTTTGATCTTTTTTATTTCTGCATCACCCAAGGAGTGTGTTTTCTTTTGTTATGCATAGATGTTTATCAAGGAATTAGAAGATCAAAAGCTCTCTGGAGCCATTTGTAGAGTGTTTGTACTGAATTTATTGTGACCAGATCTGTCTTGGAGGCAGGTAGATTTTGTAGATCTTTTCTAAAAGCAGAACTGACAGGAAGAAAGTCATGCTCCACCATTGCTAATGTGAATTGCTTTTATGGTTCTCAAATCCTGCTCCTTGATAAACTAAGAAAATGTTTGGTGTCACAAATAAACCTTTTCCATGGATAAGGTTGAGCTCAGCAGAACTAGCGCCCACCACAGAGATGGCACCAGGAGGAATCCTGGAGGTAGGGAATGTTCTATTGTGGTGGAGAAATGATGAGAGCGCTACATGCGCTGCGGTGGCAGGTTAACACCAGGATGAAAACTATGTGAACAGCATTAGTAATACTGTGCATTGGACCACGTCTCTTGTAATACTGAGCCCACAACAGGCCCAATGGTACTGGGGCATAGGACCGGCCTCAGAATGTCATGAGTTGGTCTACAGGACCTCATAACAGGTTTCTGCTAAAATAAAGAACGCCTCAGGACAGGGATTTCAATGTGAATCTTTACAGCATTAAAAGATTCTCTAGTCAAAGTGAAAAGAGGTCTCTCTTCTAGGACACAGAATAAAGAGGTATTTTAAGGTACCACTTCTTCATTTGATGTACATTGAGGAAGATATAATGGCCGGCTCTGCTGGGACCAGCTCTGGGGCTGTCCTGTTCTTTTCTGCTAGGATACTGTACAGTTCCCTTATCTTCATTGCATCCAGAGTCATCATTGTATACTTCATAAGACAGATACTAACTCAGAGCTTCTTCTTAGAATGACCTAAAAGGCTTCAGAGGCCTGCTATTGGTAATAATGAGAAACGCTTAGAGCTTTAGTAATGATGTCACCGAAGCTCCTCTAACCCACAGCTCTGATACTGTAGAGTTAGTAGAGTTACTCAAGCTTGCGTCATTTACCAACAAAGACACTCAGAGCCACGCTTTCTGCAACTGATATACCCATGTGAGAGCTTTCCTTTCTATGAGGGAGTCACTCAGATTTCAGATGGTGATAATGCAAACTTGCTCAGTGACCTCTTCCTACTAATATGGAAAGTGCATCACAGAAGTTCTCGTGATAACATCCAGAGTTTCTCAGAGCTCTGATCTCCTCCAGATATACTCAGTGTCATTCATAGGTCTCATCTCCAGTAACTTCACAGACTGACTCAGAGGTATTCTCTTCTTTACTCATTCTCACTGAGCTCCTGATGTTAACCACACTCACTCGTTCTTCTAATAACAGACAGATTGACTCAGGGATCTGCTCTTGATAAAATCAGACTCACTCAGGGCTCTGATCTTGTTCACCAGCCTGCTCTTGATAGTACTCAGGCCAGTGAAAACAGTGATCTCTGCTCTTGCTCATCTCTGACTGGTGCAGAGCTCTGCTCCTGATAAAACACAGTCACACACATAATTTTGCTAATAATATCCTGTCCTACTCAAACTACTGTTAATAATGCTGGGGGTCAATCAGATCACTGTGTCTGATACTAGCTACCCTCACCCAGATCTCTGCTCCTGATAACTTACTCATGGCTCTACTCTCAGTAACATCCTTACTCACTCCGGACATTGGCCTTGTGACACCCAGGCCCAGTTTTAATAACACAGACTCACCAGAAACGCTGCTTCCATAATAAATAATAAAAAGATCAAATATTTAAAAAAAACTGTAGTACCTCTCGGATAATCTCTTAATGACCCCCTAAGTCAGTCCCAGCTCTGTTCTTGGTGAGGTACAGACACTCTCATGCATCTGTTCTTGATAGACACCAACTAAAATACAGCTCACTCACACCTCTGCTTCTGATGATACAAAGGTTCACTTGGCTCACTCAGAGCCCTGCTTCTAATGATACAAAGGTTCACTTGGCTCACTCAGAGCCCTGCTTCTGATGATACACAGGCTTGCTTGCCTCACTCACACCTCTGCTTCTGATGATACAGAGGCTTGCTTGCCTCACTCAGAGAGCTGCTTCTGATGATACAGAGGCTTGATTGCCTCACTCACACCTCTGCTTAGGATGATACAGAGGCTTGCTTGCCTCACTCAGAGCTCTGCTTCTGATGATACAGATGCTTGCTTGCCTCACTCAGAGCTCTGCTTCTGATGATACAAAGGTTCACTTGCCTCACTCAGAGCTCTGCTTCTGATGATACAGATGCTTGCTTGCCTCACTCAGAGCTCTGCTTCTGATGATACAGAGGCTTGCTTGCCTCACTCAGAGCTCTGCTTCTGATGATACAGAGGCTTGCTTGCCTCACTCAGAGCTCTGCTTCTGATGATACAGATGCTTGCTTGCCTCACTCAGAGCTCTGCTTCTGATGATACAGAGGCTTGCTTGCCTCACTCAGAGCTCTGCTTCTGATGATACAGAGGCTTGCTTGCCTCACTCAGAGCTCTGCTTCTGATGATACAGAGGCTTGCTTGCCTCACTCAGAGCTCTGCTTCTGATGATACAGAGGCTTGCTTGCCTCACTCAGAGCTCTGCTTCTGATGATACAGAGGCTTGCTTGCCTCACTCAGAGCTCTGCTTCTGATGATACAGAGGTTTGCTTGCCTCACTCAGAGCTCTGCTTCTGATGATACAGAGGCTTGCTTGCCTCACTCACACCTCTGCTTCTGATGATACAGAGGCTTGCTTGCCTCACTCAGAGCTCTGCTTCTGATGATACAGAGGCTTGCTTGCCTCACTCAGAGCTCTGCTTCTGATGATACAGATGCTTGCTTGCCTCACTCAGAGCTCTGCTTCTGATGTTACACAGGCTTGCTTGCCTCACTCAGAGCTCTGCTTCTGATGATACAGAGGCTTGCTTGCCTCACTCACACCTCTGCTTCTGATGATACAGAGGCTTGCTTGCCTCACTCAGAGCTCTGCTTCTGATGATACAGAGGCTTGCTTGCCTCACTCACACCTCTGCTTCTGATGATACAGAGGCTTGCTTGCCTCACTCAGAGCTCTGCTTCTGATGATACAGAGGCTTGCTTGCCTCACTCACACCTCTGCTTCTGATGATACAGAGGCTTGCTTGCCTCACTCAGAGCTCTGCTTCTGATGATACAGAGGCTTGCTTGCCTCACTCAGAGCTCTGCTTCTGATGATACAGATGCTTGCTTGCCTCACTCAGAGCTCTGCTTCTGATGATACACAGGCTTGCTTGCCTCACTCACAGCTCTGCTTCTGATGATACACAGGCTTGCTTGCCTCACTCAGAGCTCTGCTTCTGATGATACAGATGCTTGCTTGCCTCACTCAGAACTCTGCTTCTGATGATGCAAAGGTTCACTTGGCTCACTCAGAGCCCTGCTTCTGATGATACACAGGCACACTTAGCTCACTCACACCTCCGCTTCTCATGATACACAGACATGCTTGCCTCACTCACAGCTCTGCTTCTGATGATACACAGGCTTGCTTGCCTCACTCAGAGCTCTGCTTCTGATGATACAGATGCTTGCTTGCCTCACTCACACCTCTGCTTCTGATGATACAGAGGCTTGCTTGCCTCACTCAGAGCTCTGCTTCTGATGATGCAAAGGTTCACTTGGCTCACTCAGAGCTCTGCTTCTGATGATACACAGGCACGCTTAGCTCACTCAGAGCTCTGCTTCTGATAATACACAGGTCTGCTTGGCTCATTCAGAGCTCTGCTGCTGATGATACACAGGTGCATGTGGCTCACTCCAAGCCCTACTTCTAATGATGCAGACACACATAGCTTATTCAGAGCTCTGCTTCTGATGATACACAGCACACTTAGCTCACTCAGAGCTTTCCTTCCAATGATACAAAGGCACTCTTAGTTCACTAACACCTCTGCTTCTAATTATACCCAGACACGCTTGGCTCACTCTGACCTCTGCTTCTGATGATACGCAGGCATGCTTGGTTCACTCGGACCTCTGCTACTGATGATACACAGTCACACTTGGCTCACTTAGATTCCTGCTTCTAATGACATACAGACACACTTGGCTCACTCAGAGCTCTGCTTCTGATGATGCACAGGCACAGTTAGCTCATCCACACCTCTGCATCTGATGATAAGCAGGCAGGATTAGCTCACTCAGAGCTCTGCTTCTGCTGATACACAGACACGCATAGCTCACTTAGAATTCTGCTTCTGATGATACACAGGCCCACTTGGCTCACAGAGAGCTCTGCTTTCGATGATACACAGGCCACTTAGCTCACTCACACCTCTGCTTCGGATGATACATAGGCACACTTAGCTCACTCAGAGCTTTCCTTTCAATGATACAAAGAAACTCTTAGTTCACTAACACCTCTGCTTCTAATTATACCCAGGCACACTTGGCTCACTCTGACCTCTGCTTCTGATGATACGCAGGCACACTTGGCTCACTTAGATTCCTGCTTCTAATGATATACAGACACACATGGCTAATTCAGAGCTCTGCTTCTGGTGATACACAGGCACACAGCACACTTAGCTCTCTCAGAGCTTTCCTTCCAATGTTACAAATGTACTCTTAGTTCACTAACACCTCTACTTCTGATTATACACAGGCACGCTTGGCTCACACAGACCTCTGCTTCTGATGATACACACTCACACTTGGCTCACTCAGAGCCCTGCTTCTGATATACAGACACACGTGGCTCATTCAGACATCTGCTTCTGATGATACACAGGCACACTTAGCTCACTTAGAGCTCCGCTTCTAATAAAACACCTGCCCTCTTGGCTCAGTCAGAACTCTGCTTCTGATGATACTCAGACACACACTCTCACCTCTGCTTCTTATGATCAACAGGCACATGTAGCTCACTCAGAACTCTGCTTCTCATGATACACAGGCCTTCATGACTCACTCAGGCCTCTGCTTCTGGTGATTCACAGGTGAACTTGGCTCACTCAGAGCCCTGCTTCTGATGATATACAATGGCACACTTGACTCATTCAGGCTCTGCTTTTGCTGATACACAAGCACGCTTAGCTCACTCAGAGCTCTGCTTCTGATAACAGACAGGTCTGCTTGGCTCATTCAGAGCTCTGCTTCTGATGATATACAGGCGCACTTAGCTCATATAGCTCAAAAATACACCTGCACACTTAGCTCATCACACCTCTGCTTCTGATGATGCACATGCATGCTTAGCTCACTGAGATCCCTGCATCTGATGATACACACGCACACTTAGCTCACTCAGAGCTCTGCTTCTGATGATACACAGGTGCACTTGGCTCACTCAGATCCCTGCTTCTAATGATATACACAGACACACTTGGCTCATTGGGAGCTCTGCTTCTAATGATACACAGGCATACTTAGCTCACTCACACCTCCGCTTCTCATGATATACAGACATGCTTGGCTCACTCAGACCTCTGCTTCTGATGATACACAAGTGCACGAGGCTCACTCAGAGCCCTGCTTCTAATGATATACAGACACACTTGGCTCACTCAGAGCTCTGCTTCTGATGTAATGTAATGTAATGTAATGTAAGTCGGTCTTGTATAGCGCACTATCACCCAACGGGTATCCTGGTGCTGAGATTACCATGCATTCCACCGTGCACATAAATAACCATACCAGACAAAAGTAATCAGGGCTACGGCTGGGCTCCACTATACCCTGGGGAATAGCCAAGTTTTAAGCCTTTTCCAAAAGTACAACAAGTCTGTTATTTGTCTAAGTTCAACCAGAAGTTCATTCCACAGCCGCGCAGCTGCAGAACTCAATGTCCTGCCTCCGGTCCTGGTCTTTCTAAATCTGGGTGTGCCTACCAACTTTGCTGATCATGAGCGGATGTTTCTGGAAGGGGTATACCAGGTAAATTTGCTCTGAAGTGGTCTAGGTCCCATTCCATGTGCTGCCTTAAAGACAATGTAAAGTGATTTAAACTGTATTCTTTGCATGATCGGTAGCCAATGGAGGTCTTTCAGGGACAGGGAGGCAGAAGACCTACATTGTCTCTTTAAAGCTAACTTGGCAGCTACTGTTTGAATTCTCTGAAGCTTCTTTATGAGAGAATTCGGTGCTCTAAGTAGCAGAGCGTTACAATAGTCTAGCCGACTCAGGATAACACCTGTCACCACCTGCGCCCTGGCCGAAGTTGGCAACAGCGGAAGTATTTTACTATATCCACCCAGTATATAGTACTATACTATCACTTTTATATGTGATGTTACACAGGCGCACTTAGCTCACTCAGAGCTCTGCTTCTGATGATACACAGGCGTGCTTGGCTCACTCAGAGCTCTGCTTCTAATGATACACAGGAGCACTTGGCTCACTCAGAGCTCTCCTTCTAATGATACACAGGAGCACTTGGCTCACTTACAGCTCTGCTTCTGATGATACACAGGCGCACTTGGCTCACTTACAGCTCTGCTTCTGATGATACACAGGAGCACTTGGCTCACTTACAGCTCTGCTTCTGATGATACACAGGAGCACTTGGCTCACTTACAGCTCTGCTTCTGATGATACACAGGAGCACTTGGCTCATTCAGAGCTCTGCTTCTGATGATATACAGACGCACTTGGCTCATTCAAAGCTCTGCTTCTGATGATACACAGGAGCACTTGGCTCATTCAAAGCTCTGCTTCTGATGATACACAGGCGTACTTAGCTCACTTACAGCTCTGCTTCTGATGATACACAGGAGCACTTGGCTGACTCAGAGGTGTGATTTTGCTGATTCATGGTCACACTCCAAGTTTACAACTGATAGTTTCCAGGCTCGCTACGAGGTCTGCTCATGAAAGTACTGAGCCTCACTCGGAGCTCTGCTGTCGATAATGCAGACTTACTCCAGTCTCCGCTTATAATAACACTCAGTGTTACAGCAAACAAATGATGAACGGAATGCTGACAATGCAAACATTCTCCACCAGTCAAAAGATCTGGGTTAAATCCAGCTATCCTGGCTGAAGAGGGGTGAAACCCCGAAACCGGTCCTAGGATGCTTGTTTCCGGTCCAGGGAGGACCTGGCTTGGCAGTTCGGGCTGGACTGTTCCCATGAGGCACAGGGTCAAGACTGATTTGCATATGGCCAGGTCTAAACTGGGGTGGCATGGTGAGCAAAAGAATGATGGCTTTAACCCAGATCTCTTGACTGGGGGTGAATGTTTTGATTTGTTCTGCATTCCGTCCATCAATTGTGTGTCTTTTGCTTTCTCGCCCCAAGTGCGCCAGGTATGCCCAGACGTGGGTCCTGGGCTCACTGTGCCACTGGAATCAAGCTATCCTGGCTGAAGAGGGGTGAAACCCGAAACCGGTCCTAGGATGCTTGTTTCCGGTCCAGGGAGGAACTGGCTTGGCAGTTCGGGCTGGACTGTTCCCATGAGGCACAGGGTCAAGACTGATTTGCATATGGCCAGGTCTAAACTGGGGTGGCATGGTGAGCAAAAGAATGATGGATTTAACCCAGATCTCTTGACTGGGGGTGAATGTTTTGATTTGTTCTGCATTCCGTCCGTCAATTGTGTGTTTTATAATAACACTCAGGCTGAACAATATGCTCTAGACAGTACTCAGATTTAAACTGTGCTCTGCTCTTTCTAATACAGCTTCACTCAGAGTTCTGGCACATTATTAGTCCATAGAACATTCTGTACAGGACTTAGAACACTGCGCAAAATGCCGTTGTTTGTTGTTGTCCGTTCGGCGACAGCTCTGGAGGCATAAAATAAACAGTGACAACAGGGCCAGGACTCAGACACGGAATGAAAGAGTTATTATATAAATGTGCTATGACTTTGTTTAGACAGAGGAGCATCTCGATAGATTGTCGAAGGTCGCCCCATGCCTGAATTCTAGCCCAGCTGAATTCCAAACATCATCCTGAGAAGGACAGCGACCTGTTGCAAGACTGGCTACCTGATGACATCCGCCAGCAGGTACAAGGGGAGGTGGACCACACTACTGGCTCTGGCAGACTAGTACGCCGTATGCTTATTAGGATAGGAAGTGCTAAGTAGGAGTATCTAATTATATGTATCCATATAATCAATGCAATAATACAATGGCCGAATTGTTCATATTCTTTACCTTCTTGTAATGCTGATTACATTGTTTTGTTTCCTTCTATTAATCACTGCAGCGCACGTATTTTATACAAGAGTCCAGTTGCTTCAATAAATATTTGAAACGCCAATCTGTGCACTTCTTGTATCCTCCTTTGGACATGCCTGAGTTACTAACGAAAGGGTAAGATTTGTTTCCATGATTTCCTTGGGAGAATTAGGGTTGTCATGTTCTGACGTTGCAGACACCATCCGGTGCCCCCCTGCCAGGTTAGGGGCCTCGATGGCGCACTGTGAGCTAGTCCGGAACGACGTCAACATATTCTGATGGTATGCATGGACTCAGTCCCACGTAGTTTGATGCTTATGTTGCCCAAATAAACAGTCTTATTGAGTAAGTAGGAACTGTACGACAGTACGCCCTAAAATGTGCAGGGGGTGGTGCCAGTTATAAGACTGAAGCTGCCCTGAGGCAGCATTTCTAGCCTTGAACTCCACACACAAGTAAAATGTTTCAAAGGCGTACGCTGCATGTGCTGCTGTTACAAATGTAACTGCCCCCCCCTCCCCTACATCCGGGAGACCTCTATTCTTGAGATGTGTACCTGCCTCCTGGTAATTTTGTCCTACCTCAGCTGGAATAAAGCCGCTGTTTTATGTGAAGTGATTCAATAAACAAGAGATTAAAAAACCACAGAAAACCATAGATGGGAAACAACCTTTTAAGAGTCAAGCTTGACAAAGTTACAGTAATAGGTTGCAGGAAGCTGGCTCTGTATCTACTATACCAAAACGAGGTATAGTGTGGACGGAGTCCAGGTATCCTTTTTGAGTGGACAGGTGCTGTGGTCAAGCAGCCATAGCCTTATCCGAGAAGGGTGTTAAGACATTCACTGCATACACCAAGTCAATAAGAGAGACACACTCAAAGAGGAGATACACACCAGTTTTGAAAAATATGTAGTTATTTTTGTAAATATGTTTTTGAACTCAAGAACTAGGACATGTAAGTACTTTGACATAGAATCACTTTTAAGTATGTTTTGCAGGTTAGAAACAAAGTTCGCACTTGTGCATAATTGCGCACAATGTTATCCTATGGGAGAAAAATGGCACACATCGAATACTTATATTTATTGTTCGTCCAGTCTTGATGTAGTAGAGGGTCAGGGACCAGAGCTCTACCCGCAGATCGGTCGGGGCTGCGCTCTGAAGTCTCTGTGCAGCAGGGAAGAGCGGCTGGTCACTGTGCGCAAAATTTGCTTGGATAAAGCTAAGGCCACTTGGAACAGCACGAAAAAAGGGGACTTGGGCACAAGTCCAAGAGCTCCAAATTGGGAGCTTGGTACAGGAGGATCTCAACAACAAGGGGCACCATCTGTCTTTCCGGGCCTGGCGGCTCGGGTGCAGAGTTTATGGGGTCATTGGGCACTTGCATGCGGAAGTGCCTCCTTTACCTACCGTCTGGTCAACAGATTGGGCAACAGTTGGACAGTGGAGTCACTCTCGGGTCTACCTCTGCGATGCTGACATCCCTTGTCAGTTGGGTGAGTTGGAGTCAGGGCTAGACTCGGAAACGAGTCTTAGTCGCAACAACTCATCGGTACTCTGGGTATTGGCACAGCTGGGCCCTTGGAGGCCAAAGGATCTTCAGGTTTGACAGGAAGATGTTGTGGGCCTCTTGTAGTCTCTTGACCTCTTCCTTGGGAACTGCTGCTCTGCTTGTGCTGTGGGCAGCAGGTGCAGTGTATCGGGTCGTCGCGGTCGGTGGATGCAGTTGGAGGGGAGTTACTCCTCAGCTCCAAGGGAGATCTTTGGGGCTTCTTCAACATGCTGGAGGACCTCCGGGGTTTGTGGAGGTGCACAGCACAGGACAGAGTTGACTTTTGCTGAATTGTCGGGAGCTGACAGACGGCTGGTGGAGCTGACATCAGGTCAGTCTTCTGCTCCTCTGTTCTTCCTTTTTGCGGCTCGTCGGGGTCCTGGTTCTTGTTTTCTTCGGATTCTAAAGATGATCTGAGTTCCTGGGCTAAGGGGACCCCTAAACACTGAATTTAGGGGCATTAGGGGAGTGAAGGGCAGGAGCCAATGGGCTACTTGTCCCTGAGGTCACTACGCCTTCTGCATGACCACTTCCTGTGAGAAGTGGGCATGACCCTGACCCAGTGTCTTAAATCCTGCCAACACAAAGATGACGGATTCCTAAAAGTGTGTGTCACATCAGGCAAGACACCTTAGGGGTGTGCCTGACCAGTGAAGGTCACCACGCCTATGTTGAATACTAATTTTCCCGCCTGTTCTCGCACCAATGGGTGGCATGACAGGGGGTTTGGCATCTCCTAGGACTTGGGCAAGAGCAAGGGTTGCATTACAAAGGTGGCATACTTTGAAGCTGCTGGACCTTGGAATGCTAATTGCTAGCCATCCTGTTTGGAGGGGATGTAAACAAATCAGCCAGAACAGACTTTGTTTACTGAACTCTGAGGGTGAGTCCTCACCTCCTAGGTGGTCAGAAGCGCGTCTGTGGTGGCAGGCTGGTCTGGACCAGACAGCCAATACACTAGAGGACAGTGGCTTTTCAGGGGGTACCTCTAAGGTACTCTCTGGGTTCAGATATTAATAAATCCAACACTGGCATCAGTGTGGGTTTATTAATACTACATGTTTGATACCAAACATCCCATATTTCAGTGAAGCCATCATGTAGCTGTGAAAATTACATGTAGTTTAAAATGGTTTCCCTGAGCACTGGTAATATCAATGAAGGGCTTAGATATTACAGGGCACTTCTGCTCGTGCAAAGATGTCTCCTCATGTAGTATAGTGCACCCTCCCTTAGGGCTGTAAGGCCTGCTCGAGGCAGTGACTCACCTATACTGCATGCAGTGTCTCCTAGCATGGCACACAAGAGGTGTGTCATGTCGAGTTTTCGTTTTACTCTGCATGAGGGCATGCAGCCTGCAGTGGCAGTCTGTGTGTTGGTGCTGAGGGGTCCCTTGGGTGGCACAATAAGTGCTGCAGCCCTGGGGATCCTCTTTGGTACCCAATGCCCTAGGTACCAGTTACTAGGGACTTACCGGGATGTGCCAAAGTATTGCCAGTTGTGGGAACAATTCTACAATTTTAGGGAAAGAGATCTGGTGCTGGGGACTTGATCAGCAGGAACCCAGCACATTCTCAAAGTTGCACCAATTACCAGGCAAAAAGTGGGGGTTACCATGTCAAAAAGGGCTTTTTCCCTTCCTTATTCCCTGTAGGAGGAAAAGATGATTGCTATGTTCGCCGCCGTGTATTAGTAATGCTAGTTCTCTTGTGTGTGCATAGTCAAAGACTACTCAAAGGTCAGAGAAATCCAAAATGCCCACTTTAGGCGCCATTTTGAGTAAACTATGGCTCTGGCCTAGTTCTTCAAGGTTTGGTCTTCCTACCCAAGGGTGCCTGAACTTGCACTAACGCTGGAGCGTGAAAGTCCAGGTTGTTGTAACCCCACACAACCCTACTTGACATACATGTCAGTGTGGCGCCCGTGCTTTTTGGGTTACTAACAGTCCCTTAAAGGGGTCAAGATGCAGTGGAAATTCAAACCCAGGGACTCATTTATGAAAAGTGTTGCATCGCTGCGGTAAAACAGCGATGCAACACTTTTCAGTGCGCCCTCCTTGCGGCATCATGGATGCGTCGCAAGGATTGACAGATACGTCAGGAATCCTGACGTATCTGTCGCCGCAAAAATGACGCATTGCTGGAGTGTGTCTGAAAACAGACGCAACTCCGGCAATGTGTCCTTTCACATTGGGGATGCCCCATGTGACAGGGCCTGCGTCAGTCTTACGCCTGCTGTGAGACAGGCATAAGGTATTGGCGCAGTGGCGTGGCGTCCTAGAAGTGGCACAGTGAAATATGATAGATTTCACTGCGCCACATCTGCGGCCCTTTTTTGCAGGGGAACGCCCACCCTGCATACATTATACCTGATGCAGGTATAAAGTAGCACAGGGGTTTACAAAGTGACGCATCTTCTTAGATACATCACTTTGTAAATATGTCGCAGTGTGGCACATATTTTACGCCGCCGGTGAGTCACGAAAAGTGACGCTCCGGCGGCGCAAGGGGCTCATGAATAAGGCCCCCAATTTCTTGCTTTAGAATATCACGGACAATTTACTGTACTAAGAAATAGACACTGAGCGGTCTATTTACTAAATTCTTACTCAACGCAGCGCAGAAGTAAAAAATGCTCTGCTGTGTTGCATGAGAAGGAGAGAGCAGGACAGCGCCATATTGACAGAGAGGTGGCACTCACCGGTGTGGCTGCGGATGGTACTTTAAACTCCCTGGCACTGAGCCATTCTCTCACGCGTACACACAGTGTTTCGTTTGTGGTCATGTTATGGTACTGGAGGTTTAACAGCTTGAATAATTTGCACCAGATCAGTAATTTTAAAGCCAAATTACTACAGGTGTGGAATTTGTTTCCACCCATTATTCACTAACGTGTTTAAGATAAACATAGAGACACAAGCAAAATAAAATGGTAGTGCAGAGGAAGCATAAAGGAGAAAAGGCAGAGAGTGCGTGGAATCGAAGAGAAGTGAATGAAGGAAGGAAGACGGAGCAACAAAGGTGTAAGAAAAGATAAGAAAAAAGAAAAAAACTGAAATAATGGGAAAACTAAAAGGAAGAAAAGAAGGAAGGGACGTAGGAAGGAAAGAAAGTAGCAAGTTGGGGAGGAGAGAAGAAATAAGTGGAGTGAACGAAGGAAACGAAGAGAGGAGGGGAAGTAGATGGACAACGAGAAGAGAAAGAGGGAATAGAAAAATGCAAGAAGTGATTCAGCGAGACGGCACAAAGATGTAGCAGTGTAAATGGGAGACAGGTAAAGAGGGCTGGAGGGGAAGGAAGAAGGTTAATCAACAGAAACGAAAGAAGTAAGCAAGCATGAGAGTACTCAGCGAGCTAAACTAAAAACAGGGACACAGTGAGGCACATTGTGGAATTCAGAGCAGCACTCGAAATATCAGTGAAAGGAGAAAACCAAAAACAGACAGGAACAAGCATTTGCAATGCAATTGGTCACGCATTTGCAAGAGTTAGAGCTATGGGTATTGTAGATGACAATGCGTTATCTATGTGTTTTGGTTTGAAGTGGAGTTGATGTATGTGGTTTGGAGTGGAATTATGTGAGTTGAATTGGAATTGCTGTGGAATTGTGTGGGTTGGAATTGTGAGGTGTTTTGTGTATTTGTGTAGTGGAATTATGTGCCATGGTGAATACATAGGGGTGAGAGCTGCACAGAATAGATAGGAAGGAAGCTAGAGAAGGATAGGTAGTTTGTGCACGAAGTGGTGAACGGAACAGAAGACAAAAAGGAGGGACTAAGAGGCATGACTGACAACTAGCAAGGAAGGATTGTTAAAGGACACTGATATAGGCAAATGAAAAGCAATGGCAAGCAATGAGCAGATTTGAACTCTCTAAACTATAAACACGCAACAGAAGCTTTGTGCAGAAAGTGGCTTCGCCCCTTACTATCCCGCTCCAGACAAACAGTGTGATCCTGGGCAATTATAGCTAGCTACCTAATTATGCATTCCCAAGTCGGCAAAGGGACACAATATGTATGAGTTATGATTAAGCTCTGACGTTAATGGCACACTGTGGTAATGCGGCAGACATTCCCAGTATCTGCTGGCTTAGACGGTACCGTGGGAATCACGGAGTGTGACAGCTAAATTAGGGATCCGTTGTGCAAAATAGAATGGCAAAAGCACAAAGTGAAAGCAAAGTGCCATTCTGTAAGCATGGATGGGGTTGGTATGTGTCTGCGTGTGTGTGGGTTGAAAAGAGTGTTTAGTGATGCAAGTTTAAAGTGGTCCAATATAATTATGTACAGAGGACCTTTATAATTCTACTAAAGTTGAGCCAGATTCATGTGGGCCGGTCGTGTGACTGCTCACGTTGCCGTGGCCCTAGGGTATGATTTATACATATGACGTGGCTGTGTCAGCGGATATAGCATTACTGTTTTAATGTACAGGGGCGGCAGCCACTTATAGGGGTCCCCCTAAGGTAGGGCTGAAGCAGTGCTCCTAGCTTGAAAAAAATAAACAGAAATGCAAAATTGATGGTCTGGGAGTTATCCTTGCCAAACACAGGATAGTTCTACTTTGGCTGAGACCAAAGGTACCATCAATGAACATCTGGGTGAGGGATATGATGGAATGGGCCATGGCGGGATAGGGTCAAATAAAAATGGAGCAAAAAGATGATAAACTGACATGATTATGCTGATTAGGTGTCAATGCCACAACAGATTTTGTATCCCCTGAATACAAGATCGTAGGGAAGCTGAGGGGACTGGCTGAGGTGAGTGCGCTTGACGCAGGAAACTGGCAGTGACCTTTAGCCTTTTGTAACGGGGTAAATTAAGATGTGGAAAAACAAACTAAATTGGAGGTCTATTGCAAAAGATACGGGTGCCAAAGGAAAAGTACTACTTTTTTGCTGTTTATTCAGTACTGTTATGTTTATTATTAACAAACACTGTCCAACATGTGCCTCACAACTTTAATATTGATTTTTTTGGGTCATAACAGTTACTTTTACATTGCAACCATCATACGAACAGATAAAAAACAACCAGATACAGAAGAAAAAAAGAGTGAAACAAATAGTATCAAAATAGAAAAAGAATACTTTGGTTTCAGTAGTTTCCAGTAGAACAGGATGTGTGATGAGGTAAGGATGCCTTGTAACGCCAGCCTGTTGTACATGTTCTTGCATAGGTGGGCACAGCCCAGGATATGCTTGAAGCTATGACTGGGAGAGAGTATAGCACACTAGAGCACTTGTGCATGCTAAGTAAAGTGCAGTGTGAGCACTTGTGCACGGTAAGTAAAGTGCAGTGTGAGCACTTGTGCATGGTAAGTAAAGTGCAGTGTGAGCACTTGTGCATGGTAAGTAAAGTGCAGTGTGAGCACTTGTGCACGGTAAGTAAAGTGCAGTGTGAGCACTTGTGCATGGTAAGTAAAGTGCAGTGTGAGCACTTGTGCATGGTAAGTAAAGTGCAGTGTGAGCACTTGTGCATGGTAAGTAAAGTGCAGTGTGAGCACTTGTGCATGGTAAGTAAAGTGCAGTGTGAGCACTTTTGCATGTTAAGTAAAGTGCAGTGTGAGCACTTGTGCACAGTAAGTAAAGTGCAGTGTGAGCACTTGTGCATGGTAAGTAAAGTGCAGTGTGAGCACTTGTGCATGGTAAGTAAAGTGCAGTGTGAGCACTTGTGCATGGTAAGTAAAGTGCAATGTGAGCACTTGTGCATGGTAAGTAAAGTGCAGTGTGAGCACTTGTGCATGGTAAGTAAAGTGCAGTGTGAGCACTTGTGCATGGTAAGTAAAGTGCAGTGTGAGCACTTGTGCACAGTAAGTAAAGTGCAATGTGAGCACTTGTGCATGGTAAGTAAAGTGCAGTGTGAGCACTTGTGCATGGTAAGTAAAGTGCAGTGTGAGCACTTGTGCACAGTAAGTAAAGTGCAATGTGAGCACTTGTGCATGGTAAGTAAAGTGCAGTGTGAGCACTTGTGCATGGTAAGTAAAGTGCAGTGTGAGCACTTGTGCATGGTAAGTAAAGTGCAGTGTGGTTTTGGCTGTCCTTAGACATGTAATGAAATAGTAATGTCTACCTGATGTTTGTACCCACTTTTGTGTACAGAATGTTCTTATTATGGTTATTAATCAGATGTTTTAGGGTTAATAATGGGAAGGTGATAAAATCAATTATTTTTTTTAATTATGGCCTTCCCAACCCTTTAGAAATTGACTTAATTTTAACCACAACAATAGATCCTGATGGAACGGGACTATTGAAACGAAGAAAATAATCTATTGCTCTGTGGTTTTATATTATGCTGTGTTACGTAGTATGTGTTTCTAAAGTGCTCAGTCACCACAGATGGTGTCTTGGGCTGTTGCAAAGTGTGCATTGTATTGGTACTTTTTAATAGTTAACTGGTGTATTTGTGAATTAATTTGTCTACAAACGGCGTGGAATAGTTGGATTTAAAAGAACTATTCCCTGCTTACTATTGGATAATTACACACCCTGAACCATTTCAAGCAGCACTGCTTTTCTCAGGAGCATTAAAAGTTACTAGCTCGTGAAGGAAAATCTATCGGCCAAACTAAAGTAAACAATAGCTGGTAACTGTGCTAGGAAAGCGATTTCCAATGAAGCCCCACAGGGCAGCAGGATTACTGCAAGCCACAACATATACAAGCAGAGTTATTATCCTGCGACTACCAGTTTCAATGAGCCCTAAAGACCAGAGAGGGCTAGAGATAGTAAGGGCTAGAGATGGTCAGCTGAGACACGGGCTCTCGGAGCTGTCACTGTGCACCTGAGACAGAGCAAAAGGCGAACAGAAGAAGCAGCCAGAGGTTAAACAGGGGAGCAAAGATGCTGAAGACGTGAGAGTCAGGCAGCAGAGATGGCCAGGCATTATAGACTAGCAGCAAAGACAGTCCAGTGCTCAGAGACTAGCAGCAAAGACAGTCCAGTCCTAAGAGACTAGCAGCAAAGACAGTCCAGTCCTAAGAGACTAGCAGCAAAGACAGCCCAGTGCTCAGAGACTAGCAGCAAAGACAGTCCAGTGCTCAGAGACTAGCAGCAAAGACAGTCCAGTCCTAAGAGACTAGCAGCAAAGACAGTCCAGTGCTAAGAGACTAGCAGCAAAGAAAGTCCAGTCCTAAGAGACTAGCAGCAAAGACAGTCCAGTGCTAAGAGACTAGCAGTAAAGACAGTCCAGTCCTAAGAGACTAGCAGCAAAGACAGTCCAGTGCTCAGAGACTAGCAGCAAAGACAGTCCAGTCCTAAGAGACTAGCAGCAAAGACAGTCCAGTGCTAAGAGACTAGCAGCAAAGAAAGTCCAGTCCTAAGAGACTAGCAGCAAAGACAGTCCAGTGCTAAGAGACTAGCAGTAAAGACAGTCCAGTCCTAAGAGACTAGCAGCAAAGACAGTCCAGTGCTCAGAGACTAGCAGCAAAGACAGTCCAGTGCTCAGAGACTAGCAGCGAAGACAGTCCAGTGCTAAGAGACTAGTAGCGAAGACAGTCCAGTGCTAAGAGACTAGCAGCAAAGACAGTCCAGTGCTCAGAGACTAGCAGCAAAGACAGTCCAGTCCTAAGAGACTAGCAGCAAAGACAGTCCAGTCCTAAGAGACTAGCAGCAAAGACAGTCCAGTGCTCAGAGACTAGCAGCAAAGACAGTCCAGTGCTCAGAGACTAGCAGCAAAGACAGTCCAGTCCTAAGAGACTAGCAGCAAAGACAGTCCAGTGCTAAGAGACTAGCAGCAAAGACAGTCCAGTCCTAAGAGACTAGCAGCAAAGACAGTCCAGTGCTAAGAGACTAGCAGTAAAGACAGTCCAGTCCTAAGAGACTAGCAGCAAAGACAGTCCAGTGCTCAGAGACTAGCAGCAAAGACAGTCCAGTGCTCAGAGACTAGCAGCGAAGACAGTCCAGTGCTAAGAGACTAGTAGCGAAGACAGTCCAGTGCTAAGAGACTAGCAGCAAAGACAGTCCAGTGCTCAGAGACTAGCAGCAAAGACAGTCCAGTGCTCAGAGACTAGCAGCAAAGACAGCCCAGTGCTCAGAGACTAGCAGCAAAGACAGTCCAGTGCTAAGAGACTAGCAGCAAAGACAGTCCAGTGCAAAGAGACTAGCAGCAAAGACAGTCCAGTCCTAAGAGACTAGCAGCAAAGACAGTCCAGTGCTAAGAGACTAGCAGCAAAGACAGTCCAGTGCTAAGAGACTAGCAGCAAAGACAGTCCAGTGCTCAGAGACTAGCAGCGAAGACAGTCCAGTGCTCAGAGACTAGCAGCGAAGACAGTCCAGTGCTAAGAGACTAGTAGCGAAGACAGTTCAGTGTTAAGAGACTAGCAGCAAAGACAGTCCAGTGCTCAGAGACTGCCAGCAAAGACAGTCCAGTGCTCAGAGACTAGCAGCAAAGACAGTCCAGTGCTAAGAGACTAGCAGCAAAGACAGTCCAGTGCAAAGAGACTAGCAGCAAAGACAGTCCAGTCCTAAGAGACTAGCAGCAAAGACAGTCCAGTCCTAAGAGACTAGCAGCAAAGACAGTCCAGTGCTAAGAGACTAGCAGCAAAGACAGTCCAGTGCTCAGAGACTAGCAGCAAAGACAGTCCAGTGCTCAGAGACTAGCAGCAAAGACAGTCCAGTGCTAAGAGACTAGCAGCAAAGACAGTCCAGTGCTCAGAGACTAGCAGCAAAGACAGTCCAGTGCTAAGAGACTAGCAGCAAAGACAGTGCACTGCTCAGAGACTAGCAGCAAAGACATTGAGGAGCTTATTTACAAGCCTCTTGCGCCGCCGGTGCATCACTTTTAATATGGGAAAAAGTGACGCACCGGTGCGCAAGGGGCTTGTAAATAAGCCCCTTAGAATCTAGATAGGGACACCGGTGACAGCAGGTATTAACTGCAAGCGGAGACTGTCAGCAGCTAAAGGTAGACAGCAGAGGAGAGAGGGAGAAGAGAGATACACCTGAGGCTAGAAACATTGGGGCATATTAGCAAGAACCTGCGAAAATTATCGCAAAGCTTGCTTAGCGCGCGTTTTTCTATCGCCGGCTATCGCTGGATATTACCGCGGAGATAACATGCTATTAGCAAGGTTTATCTCCAATGCGATAAAATATCCAGCGATAGCGCGAAACCCAGCAATAACGCGAGAAATCCAGCGATAGAATCCCGCGCTAATGCTGGGGACTTAACCTTACAATCCCATTGACTATTATTGTTGTCATGTTTTTACCAGTTCTAAAAAACCAGCGCTAATCGTGGTTAGCGCGCGTTTTTTTATCGCTTCGCGGGCATTGCTAATAGGCGATAGGTATGTTAGCGACTGTTTTTAGTCGCTTTTAGTTGGGAACGCCTCCTTTGCATGTCATTAGCGATATTTATCGCTGACATGCAAAGAGGCAAAAAAAACGGACGCTATCGCCAGTAAGCTGTCGCTAACAGCTGTTAGCGACATCTTGCTAATAGGGCGATAAAAAAATCGCCGCTTTAGCGGCAAAAAGTGCCGCTAAAGCGGCGATACTGCCCTTGCTAATATGCCCCATTCAGACTAAAAACGTCCTGTTGTTAAAAAGCGTGTTTGACATGTGACTTACTCTGAACTACCAGCCTGTCAGAACTATGGCTAACATGCGACTGACTTCCTAACCCCAATTGGCCAGGCAAAGGTGAAAGTGAGGTGCGCTTGGATATGTCCAAGCCCTCCTGGTCTTCCATAAGTGTGCGCCCCTGACATGTTCCTGGCTGCTTCATCCCGCTGCTCTTTCAGAGGTTCACCTGGAACATGACCGAAGGTACTGCAGCCATAGTGACCGGCCAGAACAGCAAGTGACACGAATAGACTGCTCCACTAAACTGCCAGGCAGGTGTGCCTCACATCTGGTTGACCTTTCGCCTATCCCTCCTGGCACCAGAGGTGCATCTGCCTGCCTCTATTGTTGATAAAGCTTTCAGAGCTCGATAAACAAAGTCATTCTTCATATAAAAAAGACCCCTCACAATGTGAACTCATCTCAGCCAGTGAGATGGCCATACAGCTTTGTCCAATGGCAAACATCCACAGGCCATGCATGAGAGCGATCAATCAATGTTTTTGAGGCATTTAAAGATATCTCTTCCTGACCTAAAAAGGTGTTACCGGAGTTTCCGTGTATGTTTATAGGACAATCTCTGTCCACTGTACTAGGCGTGGACCAACCCTATAGACAACATGGTTTATATATATTTATCACCGCCTATCTGGGGTGCTTGCGTACGGATTACTCACACCAAGAAATGAAAGTGCACTATATTGTATGTCACAGAGAGAGAGAGAGAGATAAGGAAAGAGAAAGATAGAGAGAGTGAAGGAACGAGTACACATGGGGAGACGGAGAGAAAGAGAGAAAACACCGTGACCGTAGACAAACTTCATTATACTGAAAATAAACGCATATGTAAAAATTCAAACATGAAAAGCACAATTATTCCACTTGTCCTTGCCAAGGATTCCTTGGAGAAGTTGGTTGAAGTGGTAATGGAGCCCGTGGCTGACTTGGTGTCCGGGTGCAGACGAAGTTCCAAAAGTGCAGGACCCTGTAAACAAGTTAGGAAAAGGCTGAAAGTATGCTCTGCAGGAGCTAAAGCAACCCAAGGCTGGGTAACCAAAGCGGTTTTCATTGGCCCAGATTAATCCTGCAGTGAAGCAGCGAGCACTAGGATTGGCTGTGGGGAGAGATGAGGGACGGAGGAGGGGACAGCACTTACCAAGCACCACTGGCACTGCGGGGTGATGAGCAGCCAGGTGCTCTTCAGGTAGCGATGGCAGTCGCTGTTTCTTTTGTGTGGTTTTTGGCCTCCATTTTAGCTGCTATGGTGATGGGATTGTAAAAGAACACATGTGATGATTTGTATGAGAGGGCCTGGGTATGAATGACTGCGTGGGTGTGTGTGGCACAGAATGGGCAACTGTGTGCAAGAAAGCGTGTGTGCGTGCAGATTGCTAGCGTCTGCACGGTACACAGGGCCGAAAGGGAAGATGTGAGGCCCCTCTAATTTGCATTTAACATCCAGTCGCGGCCGGCATGACTCGTGGGTGGAGGGTCTCGCGGGGGTTCGTGCACGGGGGGGGGGTAATTTTAAAATAAAATAAACTTACCTTCCCGGGCCTCGCGTCGTCTCTGCTCCTGACCTGCTCTCCTGCAGGAACAGGAAGCAGGCAGCCTCCCTCCCCTCCCCTAAGCCAATCACAACGCTGCAATGGCAGCATTGTGATTGGTCGGGACGCCGACCAGTGAGGCGCCTATGGGGAGGCCATTTTCTCCATGTAGGCTGCACTGCAGCCTACATGGAGAAAGGCCAGAGTGCGCATGACTGGTTTGGTCGGCCCCGGAGGACCGACCAAACAGTCAGCGCCTTTAGCAGTGGGCAAGGCACTCCTCCCCTGCCCTAAAGCAGACCCGCCCGCCCCCAACCAAACACTTCTGCTTTCTCGCAGTGCGAGAAGCAGAAACATAAAATGGTAGTTTTAGCATTTTGTGTTTCTGCTTCTCGCATTGCGAGAAAGCAGTGAGTGACGCTCCTCCGCCCTAGTGGAGGAGCCGCCCTTGGTAACATCACAAGAAGTGACATCACAGAAAGTGACATCGCAGGACTATTGATCTTATTTGGCATCACTGAAGAGACCTAACGTGGATATCAGTAACATGGACAAAAAGATAAATATACAAATGAAATAAGTCCATATATTTTAAAACTGTATTAAATGGATTACATTTGTCACATTGGATGGAAAAGCTAGGTGCAGGTCTCACAAAGATGCATATTATTTACTCCTCGTTAACTGATTGTTTCCAGATGAGTGCATGATACAATTTCCAGTTCTGCCTCATAAAGGGGGGAGATCCTGTTGAGGTAATGAGGGGCGGATCATTCAAAATATAAAATTAAACAAGAGAAAACCTCTCACACCATGGATATAATTGCAAATTTCAAAAGGCTCTCTTATCTTTCTGTGCCATTATTGTGCTACCTTAGGATGACATTAATACTTTGTAATTTGTTTTAACGTAAATCCTCTCACTAGTATTCCACACACACATGCTAAGAGACGTAGGACAATCTTTTTGTGTGTGGGCTCTTTACTTGGCAGAATTATGTTAAGTGCAAAAACACAACACATATAGTACAAAAGTACAAGACACCATTGCGAACAAATAAAGATTGTACAAAAATAAAAAAAGGCTTAGAACAACCGAGACCACTGCTAAATCATACATTGACTTGAAGGTATGCTTCAGATTCAAGGGGTTTTCAAATCAACGTTTTTGATTTGGTGTATGAACTGTAGGAAGTAGAAGTGGCCGCCTTTAGCGCTGGTGGCACCCTGTGCGACAATGTTTGTTGGTGCCCCCCAATGGCTCCCTCTGCCATGGATTCCCTCACTACCACCCTTTAACAGTGCTCCTCAAGTCTCCATAACCACATTCTCGCTCAGATGCATTTAATTTGATTTAAAAGCACCACTGATACCAGTGTAGGGTGTCGGAGAACTTTATATCACACATTACACAGAGACAATCAATCATACGTGTGTAAATCACAAGAGGTAATGTTACATAAGACAAAGGACTAGGAGTCACATGACAATCATACTAGTAGGCAGTATAGTTTAATAGTGATTGATCTGGAGAAACACAAACTCTGAATTTAGAACGTAATACCATGGTTGGGCGTTCTTTTTAATAACCAGAAGTGATTTCTGTCCAAATGAACCCTTTTGCAACATTAGGATAATCAAAGGCTGGGGAAAAACCATAATGCTGTAATTTATACGTTGCAGTTTGCATGCAGCTCTTAGATGACAATTAATAGCTCATTGTTCTATGTTAGGATTTTGACTTATAAACTGCAAGTAACAATAGGATCTCTCTGACAAAAGCAGTAACCCACTGGCCTTTTTACATTATGTGGACTTAGTGATCTGCATGGTACATGTTCTTTGCAGCAGGCACATTAACCCTCTGTGCTACCTTTCCACAAGTCAACACTTCCACTTGACAAAACTCCATCTCTCTCTAGGAAGAACATTAATCACTGAGTTATCATGACATTTTTATTGTTGCCGATAATTGCTGGAGGCCAGGAAGGAGGCAGAAAGGGCTTTTAGAAACATAATATACTTGCAAACATGACGCCCCCACCCGAAGTCAGCGCCTCAGTGCGATCTCATCGGTCGCACCGCCCTAGAGCCTTCCTCCTCAAGGGTCCTGTGACCTCAGTGACAGAGTCACTGTTGCTCTAGGGTGTGCTGCTTCGTAGGCCTGCCCAAAAGACTCGAGGTGAGCTTCAATAGGGGTTGTAGTGGACAGGCCTTCAAGGTTAACCCACACTTGCCACCGCTATGGCCCACCTGCTGGTGCTCAGACACCATTCTTCTAAGGTCTTTCGGGGCCTTCTAAGGTCTAGCATGGAAATGTGCTCTCTCAGGAGAGTGGCCTGGTGGACTGGTCATGAAGGCTGAACCTGGTTCCCCTGTTCCAAATTCGGCAGCTCTGACCATAGTGCCACATCCTCTCCCCCACTGAACACCATACTGCCCCACTGAGAGAAACTCGCACTGCCTTCAACTACAACCCAATTGCGCCCCGCTATAAACACCTGGAGGCGACTCAATTAAAATTAGGCACTAGACAAGAGCAATATGCTGCCTAAAAAAAGAAAGTGACAACATCCTGGAAAAAGCAAACACTCATATGTAATGTAAGATTAAGTAAAAGCATGTGAAATGTAAGCAGGAACAACATGGTTACCTTAACGCTTTTGCACTTATTATTCAGAAATCAATGAGTGCTTTTGCATGAAAAGTTAAGGCCATGACTACAGGGCCGGAAGGGACCCGTTTCAATGTCCATTGCTTATATCCTTACAAAACGTAAGCAATATGGTTTAAAAAGACCACATTCGTGAATACAGAGCCGCGGTATGCATTTTGTTTTCGAATCCGCCCATCAAGCAGGTATTGCAGTACATCCAGGAATGGTGCACTTCCCCACCCGAGGAAAACAAAAAGTAGCGCTTCACTGGCAAACTCTGTAAAGTGGCACTAATGTGTTTTGGGTGTGAATAAAATCAATCTGGCCCCTTTTCGACCCACTCTATCTTGCTTTAGTTATTTTTTACATTTTGAACCTTTTATTTCTCTCCATCCCAAGGCTGCACTTTGGAAGTGAAAAATGTCAGAAAAAGACGACCTTTCCAGCAAAAGCGTTTTTATATTTTGGATTCATTTCACAGGGGAACAAATAAAGGAAAGGAAAGAGGGAGTACTGGCTACAAGGCCCAGGGAAGGGGGCCCCCACACCTGAACCTCACAGCTTGCTCTAGTGCTTAGAGGCCCAGGGAAAGGGGGCCCCCTCCCCTGGGCCTTCGAAGCAGTAACGAGGCATTTTGTAAAACACTGCCCCAGCACTGGCAGTACTACATACATTTTAAATACACATTCCCATAAACAAAATGGGTGATGTAAAAGTTAATAAAAGCCAGTTGATCTGGCTACTCCCTCCTCCCCTCATCCACCTCGCCTTACCTGTGTCTGGCTGGTCCTGGAAACAAAGGGGCCTTCTGTCACCTAGCAACAAAATGCAGAAAGGGAATGGCCGGTACTTAACAGAGGTGCTGCCCCTCCCCTGACACTGTGAGCCATAATTGCTGGCCTGGTTGCTGTGCCTTCCCCACTCTGTTTGTACCTCCCCCCACCCCTGCACCCCCAGGAATGCCATGACGACGCCCTGACCAGCAAGGTCGATTCAAGATGTGTATTGTGATAGTGTGGGGCAGGGGGCCTCGTAGGAGCAGGTGGGCTAACTGTGCAAGTGTGGCCTTTCACACGGAAGCGGGGTCCCCTGTCTTTCAGCTGAGCGCGAGGCCCTGGGCATTCATGGCGTACGTGTTAATGTGCGTGAAGAGCACGGGCCGGTGCATGCTGGTGTTCTGCGCACACGCGAAGAGGGGGCAGAGGCAGACGGGGAGCTGAAAATGACGTAAAGCTGGCCGTGTGCTGCCTTTGTCTCCCCCTGCTTTGTACAGCCCTGTGCCTTGGATGCTTCAGCGCCGTCAGTGCTTCTTGAGCTCGCAGCACCTGCAGCAGGCTCCTCCTCATCTCTCCCATCTCACACAGGCACCACCAGCCTCTATGACCCGTGAAGAGGCGGTGACCATTTCTTACCGAGTCGGTGAGTACTAAGAATAGTACAAAACAAATGTACACCGTTTAAAAAATGCTCCATTATCGGTCAAATCAAATTTTATGTTCCCAGACGGCGCCCAAAAGATCTGTTTGCACGGAGAAACTTGGCTTGTTTGGCCTATATAACGCTGCTATTTATTGCTGAAACATCAAGTTACTGTTTGATAAGATTAGCAATGGGAATGACGTCCATGCGTGGAGGCAACTTCTGAACAATAAACAAGATACGTAGAAACAGCCGCTGTGCTGAAACATGAAGCGTGGAGCCCATGTGGAGAAAAGTTATGCGCGCGTGGAAATAAAAGAAGTAGTCCCCAAAAGAACATATGTACACCTACAGCGTAAAAAACTGTAGTTGGCCGGTGCTCCTGAGAGAAAAAAGGAAGGGATGTTACGGGAGTGCCAACCAATCAGAAGCCAACAAAGAAGAGCGATGGGCGAGTAAACCAATGGCAAGCAGAAGGTGGGATTACACTGCCTGTAATGATTACAGCAGGGCTTGCACACAGCGCATGCGCGCTGCCCAGGCTCGACCTAAAAATGGAGAACATGTCAATAAGAGAATGAGAAGAATAAAGTGTCAGTGCAAGTGACATAAAGGAGAAACCTGAGGACAGAGAGGTGAGCTACAGGCAAAGAGAAGCGGGAGCAAGACGGAAGGTGCAGGAGACAGAAAGCAACTGGAGGCAGTGAAAGCTGGAGACTGAACTGTTTTCCTTTAAAAAGGAAAAAAATGGCTTATTTGGACATTTTATCTCGTTAGAACATTTTACACATGACTGGTAATTACAGGAGTGGATGTGGTAATACCGGGCGGGAGAAGTAGCGGTAATACCTCACACTTCGATTTTGTTTCTGGACGGAAATCTGGGGACCATAGAAGCCTTTTACATCAGGTGGAGTTGGGCTTCAGCAGAAGCCATGCTTTCAGTATTTCTTCCCCCAAATGCTCTAACCGCCACTTCGACCCAGGCGGTATTTAATGGCCTTCCCGCCAACCCGTCGCTGCCTCAGCCAAGTTTAAATTGGAGGAAGGCGGGAAAAGTGTGATAACAAGAGGAAAATAAAACCGCAATTTCACCGCCCTTTTTCGCCACCTTCCACACTGCAAGAACCCAGAGTTAAACGCCTCTTTTCTGATGGTTTAAAAACGGGGATAAAATGCGAAGCCTGAACACACGTTTACCCATATTTTCATCTTTTTCTGCATTTCAGCGGAGTATGAATGTCATGTGTATATGCTTTAAAGTTCAAGCTTAGGCAGCTGAATACATAAACAAAATGAACACATCTGCATGGACGGCATGCTCTTTTTTCGTGGAAGCACACAACTTCTGCCCAATGAAAACATGTACTTCTGGTTCACAACATGTGGGCGGAGCCAAAGCCCCTCTCTAGTGATGCGCACATAATTATCTGGTGACAGCTGCACTTTCAAGACAGAACACAAAAAGAAAGAGTCGGGGAGGACAAATGTTGACACTTCAATCACCCTTTATTTGAAACTGTGAGAAAACCATAAAAAAGGTTATGCATAGATTGTACAACTGCAGAATATTCGTGCATATACAGCGAGCAACAGAACGACATGATCTTTCTCCCAGAGGGTTTGTAAAAATCAGGAACTGGATGTCTTAGATGGTCTGTAACATTTCAGGATAGAGTGTTGTCCAGCGTTGACATTCCTGAGGCTTGGCTTTCCTCCACACCTTTTAAACATCTGTCTTATTGTTGTGTCATTCTAGTAAAATTAATAAAAGAAACATGTGTAAGCAGTAAATTAACTTTAAGCTCCCCAGTAAGTCAGCAGATACAACAAACCAATTTACAAAAACACGTTTATATATTTTATTGACCTTCCCAAAGTGAAACATGCAACATATATAAACTACTCAGCTGCTCCCACTGAGCAGAGCTCAGATTATGAAGACGTCTTACATGGAGTAATAATGAAGAGACATAATATAAAGTCATTTTCTCTTCATTAAAAGAGTCATCCAGCGAAGAGGAAGAAAAGAGTTCTCTTTGCTCAGTCCCTCATCTCTAACAATCACCAAGAAGAGACATGAATGAATGTTTGTTTGATGACATCAGCTGGGATTTTGGGCTGACCTGTATTCACAGGATAGTTCCTTTTAAACAATGCAAGCTCTAACCCTCAACAAAGTGTAATTCTTCACACGAATCCTGAAACACCTAAATAAATAAAAGGGTGACCCAGAGAACGATGTCTCAATGCACCTCAAAACCCAGCTGACATCATTATTATTAAGCTTGTAGAGCGCCTGGTTACTCCAACGGAGTGTACCCGCGCTATTATCATACATACAAAGGGACAGTCTGGAAGGAATTGTTTCTTACCTGTAACTCCAGTTCTCTCGTAGGGAATTTCCATGTATAGTCATAAGCACTGAATAGTCACGCCCACCTCTGGGGACCTTGGAGCACTTATTCAGAATATATCTTCTTAAGTGTAGATGTTTGCCTTTCTTCAAGAAGGCCAGCAGAGTCACTTAAGAAAGACAAATATTATGCAGCCTATAGGACTAGGCTACAATGGCCCAGTTCTTCACCTTGTACTTAAAAAGGGGGCCAGGGAAACAATTAAATATGTGTATAATTTCATGATGTTTTAATATAACAGCATAAATCTCTTTCACAAACCCTTTTTTGATAGAGAATAAAGATGAAGGGAAGCAGGACAGAGTAGCTCCATAGGCTGTCATTATATGAGTTAAAAATAGAGGCTGTGCCTTTAAGAACCCAGAGACCACCAGTATCCCATCATGCCCAGCAGGTGACAGTTGCGTCAGTTTTCTTTTAAGGCGATGAGTGATGATATTTAGGTCCCATGGTTAGCTCTGTCTACTCAACAGGGGAGGAGGGACGGTTGCTTATGACTATAATGGAAATTCCTCTACGAGAGAACTGGAGTTACAGGTAAGAAATTATTCCTTCTCTTGTAGGGGATTTCCTTTTATAGTCATAAGCACTGAATAAAGTAGCAAGTCCATCCCCACAGAGCGCGGTGGAGAAGACAGAGTGAACTAAGGTAGCCATTTCAGTAAATAGATTTCTGAGACAGGCCTGTTCTACTTGAGCGTCTGCTCTTGCATCTGAGTCTAAGCAGTAATGTTTGGTAAATGTATGGACAGATCTCCACGTGGCTGCTTTGCAAATATTCCTCATTAAAGCAGCAGTAGCAGCAATAGCTCTAGTGGAGTGCGCTTTAGGTTTAGCTGCTAGTGTCTTGTTAGCTTTTTGGTAGCACAAAAGGATGCAGGAAACTATCCATCGGGAGATGGATTGTGTGGAAGTGACTAAACCCGCATGGACCAGATCATAGTTAATAAACAATTGGTACCTTCTGCGGATGTCCCTTGCCTTGTCGAGATAGTATTTCAAAACTCTCCTCAGATCCAAAGAATGAAGAGATCTTTCAGCTGGAGTAGAGAGATTCTGAAAGAATGTTGGTAAGGAGATGGTTTGATTAACATGAAAGTCCAAAATAACTTTGGGGAGGAATTTTGGGTGAGTTCTCATGACTACTTTGCTAGAGTGGAAGACTGTATATGGTTCGTGAGAAAAAAGCACTTAGATCTCGCTAATCCTGTGGGCCGATGTTATTGCTACAAGGAAAGCTGTCTTCCAAGAAAGGTATTGCAGGGAGGCTTTGTGGATCGGCTCAAAGGGGTCCTGCATAAGACGTGAAAGTACTATCTTAAGCTCCCAGGGAGGAGAAGGACACCTAATGGGAGGGAGAACCATCTTCAACCCTTCTAGAAAATCCTTGATGACGAGGATTTGGAAAAAAGAGGTTTGAGAAGGACTTTTTTTGTAGGCAGTAAGACCTGCCAGGTGAACCGTTATAGAAGAGAATTGCAAGCCAGATTTTGCCAACTGGAGTAAGTATGGAAAAATGACATCTTCCTGGCAAGATGTAGGGTCCACGCTCTTGGAGGAACTCCATATGCAAAATCTCTTCCATTTGAAGGCATATGCGGAACGGGTGGAAGACTGCTTAGCCTCTTTCAGAATATCCATGCAGTCTTGTGGCAGATTCAACTGTCCATACTGTACTAGCTCAGGAGCCATGTCGCCAAATTCAAAGAGGAGAAATTGGGGTGTAACATCTGGACTCCGAACTTTGTTAGCACGTCTGGTCTGCATGGCAGATTGAGATGTGGATGGACGGACTGGTGTAGGAGGTCCGCGAACCACCATTGCCGTGGCCACTCCGGAGCTATGAGGATCATCTTGGTTCTTGATTGGGACAACTTGATGAGGACTGTTGGAATCAGTGGAATCAGTGGAAAAGCTTAGAGAAATTTACCATACCAATTAATACATAAGGCATTCCCCAGCGTCCCTGGCTGGAAGTACCTCGTGGCAAAGCTTCAGCATTTTTTATTTTCTGCAATGGCAAACAAGTCGATGGCCGGAGTTCTCCACCATTGAAAGATGTTTTGGACGACGTCGTCGTTAAGACCCACTTGTGGTTTTCTTGCAGAAGTCTGCTGAGGGAGTCTGCCTGAGCATTATGTACACCTGGCAGGTGCGTTGCTGTGATCGTCAGGTCCCTGGCTAGAAGGCATTTCCAGACACCATGGGTCCCGTGTGACAAGGGCCTGGACGTCATCCTTTCCTGCTTGTTGAGGTAGTACATGGTTGCTGTATTGTCCATCTGAACAAGCAGAGAGTGGGATCAGAACGATGGATGAAACGCCTTCAGCGCCGGATGGACTGCGTGGAGCTCGAGGAGATTGATATGGTATGTTGATTCCTTCTTTGACCACTTTCCTTGGATCTGGAGGTGGTCCATGTGGACTCTCCATCCCAACAGTGAGGCATCTGTGACAATGGTTTGAGGTGGAATCTCCTGATGAAACGGAGTGCCTTGGAGGAGATTGGTTGAAGAGCACCATCATTTGAGGGACAGCTTCGCATGGAGGGACAGTTGTATCCTGTCCTCACAGTTGCCTGTCAGTTGGTCCCACTGGTCCTCGAGAGAGGCCTCATGTTGAGATGGACATTCGGTGTGAGAAAGATGCCGGAGGCCATCGATCCGACAAGGGGGATACTGTTCTCACTGTTGGATGGGAAGCTTTCATGAGAGAATGACACTTCCGAAGGATCAATAAGGGTCTGACCTCCGAAGGACACACTTTTGTCCTTAAACTGTTGATGGAGGCTCCCAGATAATGTAAGGTTTGCACTGGGATAGAGACGGAATTGCTGTGATTGATCTGACTGCCCAACCTCCGTAGGGGATTGCAAGTCCAGTTGTATTAAAGCTGAGCTGCCAGAGACATGTCGCCTTGATTAGCCAATCGTCTAGGTATGGGCAGACGAATATCTTGTGTCACCGGAGATGGGCAACCACTACTGCCATGTACTTGGAGAATGTTCTGGTTGCTGACCAGACCAAATGGGAGGACTTGGTATTGGTAATGGTCCTGTTCCACCACAAACCTCAAGAACTTTCGATGCTTTCTGGCGATTGGTAAATGAAAGTATGAGTCTTGAAGGTCGTTGGAACAGAGCCAATTCCCCTGGTGTAATTGGGGATACATTTGGTGTAATACCAGCATCCGGAACTTTTCTCGCTGAATCCACTTGTTGGCTGTTTTGAGGTTGAGAATAGATCTGAATTCGTTCTTGTCTTTTTTTCTTGACAAAAAGTACCTGGAATAAATGCCTGTACCTCGTTGTTGGTGAGGAACAGGTTCCACCACCAGCTTTTGTAAGAGGATGTTGACCTCCAATCGTAACAGTGGGAGTTGGAAACTGGATGGTTTCGGAGGTATGGACATTGGGAAACTGGTGAACCTCAGACAATATCCATTGCGAACAATATTCAGTACCCAGGCGTCTTGCGATATGTTTTACCACTCTGCCAGATAATGTCAGATGCTCCCCCCCACTGGAGTGGGTAACAGAAGAGGGGGAAGTAATGATTCAGGGTTTTGTATCAGATAGTTGCTTGCCCCCTTGAGCAGGCTGCTGGGTAGATCTCCCTTTAGGCTACTTCCTTTGATATGATTGGTAGGGACATTGGTGCTGTTGTTGTGCACCACTTTGCTGGTGGACTTGATACCAGTAAGTGGTTTGCACCCGCTGGGAACAGAAGCGGCGTCAGTAGGGTCAGAAAGATTTCCTCTGTTCCATGGGTCTCTCTAAGCTGACTACCTTTAGAGCTTCCATTTCCGCCATCATCCGTGCCATCTCATCGTTGGCACGGCTTCCAAATAGAGTGGTACCAGAGAATGGCAGATTTAATATTCTTTGCTGCGATTCTGGCTTGAGGGATGTAAGGCGGAAGAATTCTATTCACTTACTGAGAGGGAATGGAAGTTTATTTTCTTCTTTTACAACAACCCTTCATATTTTATAGGTATTGTCCCAACTCAGACTCGCCCTATTTATAAAAGAACCCACCCATGAGTCCAAAGTCACTGCGTTCACACAATATATCCTGTACTTTAACAGGTATACATAACACATAAATGTGAAAAAATGGGAAAATGTGAAAATGCGAGGTAGCACCTCACGTGCGCACCACCAAGGGAGCTTACTGGTTAATTATCACCAGTCATGCCCACGTTTCTCATCATTGGTTGCTACCTCGCAAACAAAGATAAACAAATTCGGTGTCCAGAAACCCAGTGAAAACCAGTGAATATGTGTGTACAATAACACAAATCAACCCCGTGTGAGTAAAATTGAAATAAGCCAACTCAATCGCCAGGGAGCCACTTTTATTCTCAACTCGAGGGCTTATTCAAATTAAAAACATACTGCATGTTTGCAGACCATGTAATGTTTGGCCGACATGTTTCATTGCCTGTAAATTGTAATGGCAATTTCTTCAGGGCACGAGGACTTTGTCCACCTTTTCTGGACCCTTATTGTGAACACGCAGTGACTAGTAGCAGCCAAGGCCTCTCGTACCAGCTAGCCACCATGTCACACAGGGACTAAATATTATTATTAGCCCTGTTTCGTATAAAAGGACACATATGTTGTCCGTTTTCGCGTCTTTCACCCGACGAGCCTCGTCTCATTCAGTTGTTGTAAAAGAAGAAAATAAACTTCCATTCCCTCTCAGTAAGTGAATAGAATTCGTTGGCCCGAGCAGATTAGGTCTTTGTTGTTATTTATGATTTTGAGTGGAGGGCGACCCAATCTGTTTTTCCCTCTGTAGCTCCTTTTTGTGTAGAAGGATGTAAGGCGGAGCCAAGAGTACCTTCTAAGAGCGAGGCCGTGGTAGTACTCCTGAGCTGCTAATATGGAAAAGTCTGCTGCGGCACTAATAACCTGATGAGACCATTAATCCTTCATTCAGGATTTCCATGAAGTCTTCCCTCTTATCTCTAGGGAGATGTTCCGCAAACTGGTTCATGGATTCCCATAGTGCCCTGTCATCTCTGCCTAGAAGAGCAATGGCACTGGCTGCTTTAATGGTGGTTGCTGCCGTTCTGCACACTTTACGACCTACAGAGTCTAACTTCCAACTCTCCTTATCGGGAGGCAATGTAGAAGTGAGAGTAGTGCCAAGTTGCTTCTTTGCTGCTACTTCAATCACCGAGTCTGGTGTAAGAGCTGTTCGGAGGAAAGCAGGATCTTGCTCCAGAGGGCCATATTCCTTTTGAAGCCTGGATGGTGCTGTCTTAACAGAGGCTGGTGTCAAGAGGAGGTCCATAGCAGGTTCAAGGAGACCTGGTACTAGAGGCAGCAAAGACCTTGATGCTGGCCTGTGTTGTACAGTCTCAAAAATGACTGATGTCGTTGGTGTTGGAGTCGACTTAAGAATGTTAAGTTTTGTCGCACCCCTCATGAGGACCTCTTAAAAATATCATGATATCCACCGGCTATATACATGGAGGTGGAGAGTCTGAAAGCATTGGGGAGTATTGTCCAGTAGAAGTGGAGGACATGTCTGTATGATGTCTTGACCGAGATCAAGAATGATGATGATGGCCGAAGCACCTGAAAGAGGTAGAAGTGTGCCTTGGGCTGTGACGATGGCGTCTAGAATGATAGCGCAACCTGGAACGAGATCTGGGTCTTGGAGTGACCGTGCCGGTGGAGCTGGAGGTGGTGGTGGAGGAGGTGGAATTGGAGGCCGTGGTGGAGGAGGCGGTGGAGGTGGCAGATGAGGAGGAGATGGAGCTGATGGTGGAGAAGATGTTTGGGTCCCTGAAGAAGGAGAATATGCTCTAGAGTACTCCGAATCTGGGGAGGAGTAAATGCGTCTTCTCTTCTTTCTTGCCTCCTGTAACCTAGACGATGTCGAAAGAGTTCTCAATGTCGACCGACGTCGACCTGCTTGGTGATGGTGATATTCAACAGCGCCTCGACGTTGGAAGCGTGCATCGACGTCGAACTTTGACGGTGCCTCGACGTCGACCTGGATCTCAACGGCAACCGTCTTGATGGCCTCGTAGTCGTTGGACTCCTCGACGTCGAGCAAGGCCTGTGGGTCAAATGAGTAGTTATCGGCATTGATACTCCTTGCCTTGACGCTGATATGCGGTGCTTGCTTGACGTTGAGCCATGGATAGATAGCAAACAGGTCGGCACCATACCTCTCCTTGATGTCAATGTTCTCTGCGTCGACCGGGACCAATGGCGTTTTTGTGCCGTTTTCTTCTTGGCACACCCTCCAGAGACAGATGACAGAGCCCTGGTAGAGGCCTGACCCTCTCCTCACCCTGAGATCCCACCTTCAGACTGCGTCTGTCGTCTTCTTCGCTCCTCGGTACCATGGAGGTGAATTTTCTCTCGGTCTCTCAGGGTGCAACTTGAAAAGCCCCAGCAGTGATGGTAAGACTCAGGAACCTGATCTTCTGGGAGGCAGAATATAAACACCTCATGAGGGTCTGTCTTGGCCTTTTTTTCTCCCATTGCCTGGGCATTTGTCAAAAAGAGATGGAATTTTTCTGTCAAAAGAACCTCTAAGTTCTGTCAGAAAAAGACAGAAAAGGTCAGGGAGAGACCAAAGACATCGAATGATAAGGTTGTCTCCAAAATTCAGCTGAGAATTTTGAAGAGAAAAGCCTAAATTTAGCCGAGCTCAATGCTCCAGGGTCCTGTCAGCAGGAGCCGGAAAAAAAACTGAAGCAACTGCCACCAGCTGAGCATGATGGGATACTGGTGGTCTCTGGGTTCTTAAAGGCACAGCCTCTATTTTTAACTCATATAATGACAGCCTATGGGGCTACACTGTCCTGCTCTCCTTCATCTTTATGCTCTATCAAAAAAGGGTTTGAGAAAGAGATTTATGCTGTTGTATTTAAACACCATGAAATTATACACATATTTAATTCTTCCCCTGGCCCCTTTCTTAAGTTCCAGATCAAGAACTGGGCCATTGTAGCCTAGTCCTATAGGCTGCATGATATTTTTCTTTCTTAAATGACTCTGCAGGTCTTCCTGAAGAAAGGCGAACATCTACACTTAAGAAGATATATTGTGAATAAGTGCTCTGGGGTCCCGCACGTGGGTGGGACTATTCAGTGCTTGTAAATGGAAATTCCCTACGAGAGAACTGCATTTTTTCACCACTGGAAGGAACCTTTAAGGGCTAGGGTCAGTCTCAAGGTGAGATATGGGGGTAGGGTATGATAGGCTTAGGGTTAATGCTGTGGGTAAGGTGTCCATTGTGGTTAGGGATGAAGTCAGGGATTTGTATTCAGTTTAGAAGCTGCTTGGCACTGATTGAGGTATTCGTAACGTAATTGACAATTTAATGACAAATGTGTTCGGTATTATGGGGTGCCCTTATGAATTTGTTCATGTGTATGCTTCCACGTGATTATATCCTCGTTATGTTACCACGTATGACGAGTTACCTCATCAATGGTGCCCTTTACAAGCAGCAGTTGTGCCTTAAATGAAAGGTGCTGCCTTGCTTCCATACACTTAATTTAATCACATTTGTATATTTATTTCTGGTACTGGTGGCTAATATCTAAAGGACTACAAGTCCCAGAATGCAAAGGAAATACGTGTACTGGATTAGCTGCTGCGCATGGACTAGGTAAACTTAATTACTCTGGTAACATGTGCCAGCAGGGAACTTTTTTCCTTTTTTCCAACGTAGGTTCCCATGTGAGTGTCACGGGAGTTGCATTGGACTGGGACAGACAAACATTTCTCAATGCCCTAACTGTGTTGCACTTCTCGATGAGGCACAAGGGTTGAACGGAGTGTGGTAATGGGGCTAAGGCTGCACAAATTCAATATTTGTTGAGTGGAATTAAAGGGTACAAAGTAAATGTGCATTTCACATGACACAGTAAATGCAGATGTCTTGTTCACAGCAAGAGATGGCAACAGTCTGCATTCAGACATTCCTGGGCCAAAATGACATGCAGGCTTTACTAAAACTACAGATTTAATAATATTTCCTGGGGTTATTTGGGGATGTTGAGAATTCCCAAAAATTTGAAAACCAATGCAAAATGTATATGTTCACCTACATCTGCCTGCACGTTCACTGCTGTGGAGCAACACAACCTAGATTTGTTTTACTGAATGGTGACTGGTTTCAGGTGCTTGCGAACCCCTCTGCCCTCCCTGCAGCATGAGGAAGGAAGGTTTCACACAAATAGGATAGTCAACCTAAGGGTTTGTGGTGGAGAATATGTGCTTCGGCTGCAAAAAATAGATTTTACTTTGCTGTCCTTTCTGAAGCCACTCTGTTGAGTTTACCTTTATAGAAGGAGCCCACTAGAGCGCGCAATCGGGGTCTCTTCTCTGTGCCGCCACCCCTTTCCTCTTCATTCTCAAACCTCCACATGTTCTCTCCTCTTTTCCCAGCCCACTGTGCTGTACCCCTTATTGAACAGCGCCTCGTTGATTTGTAGCTACGTTCATGCTATACAAATCCACGTACTGCAAGATGGAGCAGGACTGTAGAGCCGGCTCCTATGGTGAGACTCACCGCCCACAGGCAACAGCTGAGATAGACACCCACAACAGGACTCACTGCCCGCAGGCAACAACTGAGACCGACACCCACAACAGGACTCACCGCCCACAGGCACCAACTGAGATCAACACCCACAATAAAGCTCATTGCCCACCAGCAACAACTGAGACTGACACCCACAACAGGACTCACCGCCCACAGGCACCAACTGAGACTGACACCCACAATAGAACTCACCGCCCACAGGCAACAACTGAGATCGACACCTACAATAGGACTCACTGCCCACAGGCAACAACTGAGATCGACATCTACAATAGGACTCACTGCCCACAGGCAACAACTGAGATAGACACCCACAACAGGACTCACTGCCCGCAGGCAACAACTGAGACCGACACCCACAACAGGACTCACCGCCCACAGGCACCAACTGAGATCAACACCCACAATAAAGCTCATTGCCCACCAGCAACAACTGAGACTGACACCCACAACAGGACTCACCGCCCACAGGCACCAACTGAGACTGACACCCACAATAGAACTCACCGCCCACAGGCAACAACTGAGATCGACACCTACAATAGGACTCACTGCCCACAGGCAACAACTGAGATCGACATCTACAATAGGACTCACTGCCCACAGGCAACAACTGAGATTGACACCTACAATAGGACTCACCGCCCGCAGGCAACAACTGAGACTGACACCCACAACAGGACTCACCGGCCGCAGGTAACAACTGAGACTGACACCCACAACAGGACTCACCGCCCACAGGCACCAACTGAGATCAACACCCACAATAAGGGTCATCGCCCACAGGCAACAACTGAGATCGACACCCAAAATAGGACTCACCGCCCACAGGCAACAACTGAGATCAACACCCACAATAGGACACACCGCCCGCAGGCAACAACTGAGACTGACACCTACAATAGGATTCACCGCCCGCAGACAACAACTGAGACTGACACCTACAATAGGACTCACCGCCCGCAGGCAACAACAGAGACTGACACCCACAATAGGACTCACCGCCCACAGGCAACAACTGAGATCGACACCTACAATAGGACTCACCGCCCACAGGCAACAACTGAGATCGACACCTACAATAGGACTCACCGCCCACAGGCAACAACTGAGATCGACACCTACAATAGGACTCACCGCCCACAGGCAACAACTGAGAATAGAGATGTTATGGATTTTCTGGATTCACTTAAATTGGCCCAACTCTCACAAGGGGTTTGTTACCCCACACATCTGGGCGGCCATATATTGGACCCCATTTGTGCCAATTTTTCTATTCAGGTGGATCAGCCTCTCCCAGTTTCTTGGTCAGACCATTCTCTCATTTGCTTTTCGTGGGAAGTCCCGCAGCAGACTGTGCTTATGCGATCCATTATTCCACCAGCCTTTCAAAAAATTGACCCCTTGCAGTTTAATAGTGTTCTGGCTTCTTCTCGTCCCACCTGTTCGCAGGAGCTGGAAGGGAACTTGGTGGGATTTACGGAGTGGATCTCCAATTCTGTGACTGCGCTTTCTCATTCACGCGCCCCAGGACTGGCCAGAGAGTCCCCCTCTAAACCCTGGTTCTCGCCCGAGCTCCACTCTCTGAAACACGATTGTAAAGTTCTGGAGAGACGATGGCGCTCCAATAACTACTGTCTGTTGGCTAAACTTGCTCTTAGATCTAAACAAAAAGTTACTATAGGGCGATTGCGGGTGCAAAAAGCAGATATTATTCCGCCCGCATAGAACAGGCTAATAACAATACTAAAGAAATATTCTCAATAGTGCAGAGTTTTGTGGCTCCCTGTGCCTTGGTCTGCTCATTGCCTGTATCGGAGACTTGGTGCAATACTCTTGCTAAGTTCTTTCGGGACAAAATTCAGACCATCCAGGAGACCTTTTTCGCTGACTCTGGAGGACCTTTAGCTCTTCCCATCCCCTTTGTGGCCCCTCCGGGCTCTATTGCCAAACTTCTGACTTTCTCCTCTGTCGAACTGGCATGCACTCTTAAAATTCTTAAGGGTCTGAAATCTGGCTCGCCCACCGATCCATGTTCAGCTAGGCTTTTAGCTCTTTCCGCCGACACCATTAACACAGTTGTTAACAATATTGTCAATATGTCCCTGTTGGAGGGCCGGGTGCCGGTCACATGGAAACAGGCTAAGATTCTCCCCTTTTAAAAAAGCCCTCACTAGATGCCTTGAGCCCTGGCAACTACCGCCCAATTTCCCTTCTGCCTAGTCTTGCTAAGGTGTGTGAGAAGGTAGTCACAGGACAACTCACGGATTATGTGGAAGGTGCTGGTCTACTACATCCTGCACAGTCGGGCTTTCGAGCCTCATATAGCACAGAATCCGCGTTGGTGGAGGTGTCGGAGGCCATTCGGGAGTGTCTGGACGGCGGCGGGAGGGCAGCTTTGATTATGCTGGACCTCTCGGCGGCGTTCGATACGGTGCCTCACTCCCTACTTTTGGCTCGCCTTTTGGAGATTGGTATTGCGGGTGCGGCCCTAAGCTGGCTTACCTCTTTCCTGGCGGACCGTTCACAGCTGGTTTGGCTTCCACCGTGCGCCTCCTCCCCCAACCTGTGGCTACTGGAGTTCCGCAGGGTTCGTCCCTTAGCCCCCTCCTCTTTAACATTTATGTTACTCCGCTGATTTATCTAGCGGAAGAGCTGGGGGCTAAGGTGATTGCCTATGCGGATGACACTCAGCTTCTGTTCACTTGGGAGGGTGCTGATGCTGATGTGTCCTCTGCTCAACACTGTTTGCTCTCGGTTTTCTGCTGGTTGGCACAGGCCCAGCTAAAATGTAATGAAGAGAAATCAGAAATACTTTTGTTTGGGAAATTTCCTTCTAATTTTAGAGAGCTACTGTGGCCCCCAGGGTTTCCGCTGCCGTGTTTGGTGGGTGCTACCGCAAAAACCTGGGCGTTTGGTTTGAGGAAAATTTAACCTTTGCCACCCATATCAAGAAGCTGGCGGGGTCCTGCTTTGGGATTCTAAAGTCTTTGAGGAAATTTCTCCCTCTGCTCCCTAGGGCAGCTAGGGAAACCGTGGTCCGGGCCCTGATTTTGTCTCGCCTGGACTACGCCAATGCTTTGTATGTAGGGTCCCCTGGCTATCTGCTGAACAAGCTTCAGGTGGTGCAGAATGCGGCGGCCCGCCTCTTGCTTGATCTTCCCAGGAGGAGTAGCGTTCGCCTCCATCTGCGCTCCTTGCACTGGCTTCCTGTGGAGGCGCGGATCAAATTTAAGGTCCTATCAATTGCCCATAATGCCCTTTATCGCCGGGGACCCACCTATCTGCAAAAGAGGTTTTCTTTTTATGTGCCGACAAGACAGTTGCGTTCCTCTTCGCAACTACTGATCCAGGTTCCTCGTTTTGCTCGGCAAAGGCTGGGTGGCTGCTCTCTTGTTCGTAAGGCGGCCCTTAGCTGGAATACACTGCCTCTGGCTCTTCGCTGCATCTCAGATTCTCGTATCTTCAAAAAAAAGTTGAAAACCTTCCTGTTTTAAGCTCAGAATCTTGATTCGCTCAGGTGACCGCGCCGGGACACTCCTTGGAGTAGCCGAGCGCGTTATAAATGCATATAACATAACATAACATAACAATAAGGGTCATCGCCCACAGGCAACAACTGAGATCGACACCCAAAATAGGACTCACCGCCCACAGGCAACAACTGAGATCAACACCTACAATAGGACTCACCGCCCGCAGGCAACAACTGAGACTGACACCCACAATAGGACTCACCGCCCGCAGGTAAAAACTGAGACTGACACCCACAACAGGACTCACCGCCCACAGGCACCAACTGAGACTGACACCCACAATAGGACTCACCGCCCGCAGGCAACAACTGAGACTGACACCCACAATAGGACTCACCGCCCGCAGGCAACAACTGAGATCGACACCCACAACAGGACTCACCGCCCTAAGGCAACAGCTGAGATAGACACCCACAATAGGACTCACCGCCCACAGGCACCAACTGAGACTGACACCCACAATAGGACTCACCGCCCGCAGGCAACAACTGAGACCAACACCCACAACAGGACTCACCGCCCGCAGGCAACAGCTGAGATAGACACCCACAATAGGACTCACCGCCCACAGGCACCAACTGAGACTGACACCCACAATAGGACTCACCGCCCGCAGGCAACAACTGAGACTGACACCCAGAATAGGACTCACCGCCCGCAGGCAACAACTGAGACCGACACCCACAACAGGACTCACCGCCCACAGGCAACAGCTGAGATAGATACCCACAATAGGACTCACTGCCCGCAGGCAACAACTGAGACCGACACCCACAACAGGACTCACCACCCGCAGGCAACAACTGAGACCGACACCCACAACAGGACTCACCGCCCACAGGCACCAACTGAGATCGACACCCAAAATAGGACTCACCGCCCACAGGCAACAACTGAGACCGACACCCACAACAGGACTCACCGCCCGCAGGAAACAACTGAGACCGACACCCACAACAGGACTCACCGCCCACAGGCACCAACTGAGATCGACACCCAAAATAGGACTCACCGCCCACAGGCAACAGCTGAGATCGACACCCACAATAGGACTCACTGCCCACAGGCAACAGTTGAGACTGACACTGACAATAAGAATCACCGCCCACAGGCAACAACTGAGACAGACACTGACAATAAGAATCACCGCCCACAGGCAACAACTGAGATCAACACCTACATTAGGACTCATCGCCCACAGGCAACAACTGAGATCAACACCCACAATAGGACTCACCGCCCACAGGCAACAACTAAGATCGACACCCACAATAGGACTCACCACCCACAGGCAACAACTGAGATCGACACCTACAATAGGACTCACCGCCCACAGGCAACAACTGAGATCGACACCTACAATAGGACTCACCGCGCACAGGCAACAACTGAGACCAACACCCACAATAAGGGTCATCGCCCACAGGCAACAACTGAGATCGACACCCAAAATAGGACTCACCGCCCACAGGCAACAACTGAGATCAACACCTACAATAGGACTCACCGCCCGCAGGCAACAACTGAGACTGACACCCACAATAGGACTCACCGCCCACAGGCAACAACTGAGATCTACACCTACAATAGGACTCACCGCCCGCAGGCAACAACTGAGACTGACACCCACAATAGGACTCAGCGCCCACAGGCAACAACTGAGATCAACACCTACAATAGGACTCACCGCCCACAGGCAACAACTGAGACTGACACCCACAATAGGACTCATCGCCCACAGGCAACAACTGAGATCAACACTTACAATAGGACTCACCGCCCGCAGGAAACAACTGAGACTGACACCCACAATAGGACTCACCGCCCACAGGCAACAACTGAGATCAACACCTACAATAGGACTCATTGCCCACAGGCAACAACTGAGATCGACACCCACAATAGGACTCACCGCCCACAGACAACAGCTAAGATCGACACCCACAATAGGACTCAATGCCCACAGGCAACAGCTGAGATTGACACCCACAATAGGACTCACAGCCCACAGGCAACAGCTGAGACTGACACCCACAATAGGACTCACCGCCCACAGGCACCAACTGAGACTGACATCCACAACAGGACTCACTGCCCACAGGCACCAACTGAGACTGACACCCACAATAGGACTCACCGCCCGCAGGCAACAACTGAGACCGACACCCACAACAGGACTCACCGCCCACAGGCAGCAACTGAGACTGACACCCACAATAGGACTCACCGCCCGCAGGTAACAACTGAGACTGACACCCACAACAGGACTCACCGCCCACAGGCACCAACTGAGACTGACACCCACAATAGGACTCACTGCCCGCAGGCAACAACTGAGACTGACACCCACAATAGGATTCACCGCCCGCAGGCAACAACTGAGATCGACACCCACAACAGGACTCACCGCCCGCAGGCAACAGCTGAGATAGACACCCACAATAGGACTCACCGCCCACAGGCACCAACTGAGACTGACACCCACAATAGGACTCACCGCCCGCAGGCAACAACTGAGACCGACACCCACAACAGGACTCACCGCCCGCAGGCAACAGCTGAGATAGACACCCACAATAGGACTCACCGCCCACAGGCACCAACTGAGACTGACATCCACAACAGGACTCACCGCCCACAGGCACCAACTGAGACTGAAACCCACAATAGGACTCACCGCCCACAGGCAACAGCTGAGACCGACACCCACAACAGGACTCACCGCCCACAGGCACCAACTGAGACTGACACCCACAATAGGACTCACTGCCCGCAGGCGACAACTGAGACCGACACCCACAACAGGACTCACCGCCCGCAGGCAACAACTGAGACCGAAACCCACAACAGGACTCACCGCCCACAGGCACCAACTGAGATCGACACCCAAAATAGGACTCACCGCCCACAGGCAACAACTGAGACCGACACCCACAACAGGACTCACCGCCCGCAGGCAACAACTGAGAACGACACCCACAACAGGACTCTCCGCCCACAGGCACCAACCGAGATCGACACCCAAAATAGGACTCACCGCCCACAGGCAACAGCTGAGATCGACACCCACAATAGGACTCACCGCCCACAGGCAACAGTTGAGACTGACACTGACAATAAGAATCACCGCCCACAGGCAACAACTGAGACAAACACTGACAATAAGAATCACCGCCCACAGGCAACAACTGAGATCAACAAATACAATAGGACTCATCGCCCACAGGCAACAACTGAGATCAACACCCACAATAGGACTCACCGCCCACAGGCAACAACTGAGATCGACACCCACAATAGGACTCACCACCCACAGGCAACAACTGAGATCGACACCTACAATAGGACTCACCGCCCACAGGCAACAACTGAGATCGACACCTACAATAGGACTCACCACCCACAGGCAACAACTGAGACCAACACCCACAATAAGGGTCATCGCCCACAGGCAACAACTGAGATCGACACCCAAAATAGGACTCACCGCCCACAGGCAACAACTGCGATGAGCACCTACAATAGGACTGACCGCCCACAGGCAACAACTGAGATCAACACCTACAATAGGACTCACCGCCCACAGGCAACAACTGAGACTGACACCCACAATAAGACTCACCACCCACAGGCAACAACTGAGACCGACACCCACAATAGGACTCACTTCCACAGGCAACAACTGAGATTAACACCTACAATAGGACTCACCGCCCGCAGGCAACAACTGAGACTGACACCCACAGTAGGACTCACCGCCCACAGGCAACAACTGAGACCGACAACCACAACAGGACTCACCGCCCACAGGCAACAACTGAGACCGACACCCACAATAGGACTTACCGCCCACAGGCAACAACTGAGATCAACACCTACAATAGGACTCATCGCCCACAGGCAACAACTGAGATCAACACCCACAATGGGACTCACCACCCACAGGCAACAACTGAGACCGACACCCACAACAGGACTCATCGCCCACAGGCAACAACTGAGACTGACACCCACAATAGGACTCACCGCCCACAGGCAACAACTGAGATCAACACCTACAATAGGACTCATCGCCCACAGGCAACAACTGAGATCAACATCCACAATAGAACTCACCGCCCACAGGCAACAACTGAGATCGACACCCACAATAGGACTCACCGCCCACAGGCAACAACTGAGATCGACACCTACAATAGGACTCACCACCCACAGGCAACAACTGAGATCAACACCTACAATAAGACTCATCGCCCACAGGCAACAACTGAGATCGACACCCACAATAGGACTCACCGCCCACAGGCAACAACTGAGATCGACACCTACAATAGGACTCACCGCCCACAGGCAACAACTGAGACTGACACCCACAATAAGACTCATCGCCCACAGGCAACACCTGAGATCAACACCTACAATAGGAGTCATCGCCCACAGGCAACAACTGAGATCAACACCCACAATAGGACTCACCACCCACAGGCAACAACTGAGATCGACACATCGCCCACAGGCAACAACTGAAATCAACACCTACAATAGGACTCATCGCCAACAGGCAACAACTGAAATCAGCACCTACAATAGGACTCATCGCCCACAGGCAACAACTGAGATCGACACCCACAATAGGACTCACCACCCACAGGCAACAACTGAGATCGGCACCTACAATAGGACTCACCGCCCACAGGCAACAGCTGAGATAGACACCCACAATAGGACTCACCGCCCACAGGCACCAACTGAGACTGACACCCACAATAGGACTCACCGCCCGCAGGCAACAACTGAGACTGACACCCAGAATAGGACTCACCGCCCGCAGGCAACAACTGAGACCGACACCCACAACAGGACTCACCGCCCACAGGCAACAGCTGAGATAGATACCCACAATAGGACTCACTGCCCGCAGGCAACAACTGAGACCGACACCCACAACAGGACTCACCACCCGCAGGCAACAACTGAGACCGACACCCACAACAGGACTCACCGCCCACAGGCACCAACTGAGATCGACACCCAAAATAGGACTCACCGCCCACAGGCAACAACTGAGACCGACACCCACAACAGGACTCACCGCCCGCAGGAAACAACTGAGACCGACACCCACAACAGGACTCACCGCCCACAGGCACCAACTGAGATCGACACCCAAAATAGGACTCACCGCCCACAGGCAACAGCTGAGATCGACACCCACAATAGGACTCACTGCCCACAGGCAACAGTTGAGACTGACACTGACAATAAGAATCACCGCCCACAGGCAACAACTGAGACAGACACTGACAATAAGAATCACCGCCCACAGGCAACAACTGAGATCAACACCTACATTAGGACTCATCGCCCACAGGCAACAACTGAGATCAACACCCACAATAGGACTCACCGCCCACAGGCAACAACTAAGATCGACACCCACAATAGGACTCACCACCCACAGGCAACAACTGAGATCGACACCTACAATAGGACTCACCGCCCACAGGCAACAACTGAGATCGACACCTACAATAGGACTCACCGCGCACAGGCAACAACTGAGACCAACACCCACAATAAGGGTCATCGCCCACAGGCAACAACTGAGATCGACACCCAAAATAGGACTCACCGCCCACAGGCAACAACTGAGATCAACACCTACAATAGGACTCACCGCCCGCAGGCAACAACTGAGACTGACACCCACAATAGGACTCACCGCCCACAGGCAACAACTGAGATCTACACCTACAATAGGACTCACCGCCCGCAGGCAACAACTGAGACTGACACCCACAATAGGACTCAGCGCCCACAGGCAACAACTGAGATCAACACCTACAATAGGACTCACCGCCCACAGGCAACAACTGAGACTGACACCCACAATAGGACTCATCGCCCACAGGCAACAACTGAGATCAACACTTACAATAGGACTCACCGCCCGCAGGAAACAACTGAGACTGACACCCACAATAGGACTCACCGCCCACAGGCAACAACTGAGATCAACACCTACAATAGGACTCATTGCCCACAGGCAACAACTGAGATCGACACCCACAATAGGACTCACCGCCCACAGACAACAGCTAAGATCGACACCCACAATAGGACTCAATGCCCACAGGCAACAGCTGAGATTGACACCCACAATAGGACTCACAGCCCACAGGCAACAGCTGAGACTGACACCCACAATAGGACTCACCGCCCACAGGCACCAACTGAGACTGACATCCACAACAGGACTCACTGCCCACAGGCACCAACTGAGACTGACACCCACAATAGGACTCACCGCCCGCAGGCAACAACTGAGACCGACACCCACAACAGGACTCACCGCCCACAGGCAGCAACTGAGACTGACACCCACAATAGGACTCACCGCCCGCAGGTAACAACTGAGACTGACACCCACAACAGGACTCACCGCCCACAGGCACCAACTGAGACTGACACCCACAATAGGACTCACTGCCCGCAGGCAACAACTGATACTGACACCCACAATAGGATTCACCGCCCGCAGGCAACAACTGAGATCGACACCCACAACAGGACTCACCGCCCGCAGGCAACAGCTGAGATAGACACCCACAATAGGACTCACCGCCCACAGGCACCAACTGAGACTGACACCCACAATAGGACTCACCGCCCGCAGGCAACAACTGAGACCGACACCCACAACAGGACTCACCGCCCGCAGGCAACAGCTGAGATAGACACCCACAATAGGACTCACCGCCCACAGGCACCAACTGAGACTGACATCCACAACAGGACTCACCGCCCACAGGCACCAACTGAGACTGAAACCCACAATAGGACTCACCGCCCACAGGCAACAGCTGAGACCGACACCCACAACAGGACTCACCGCCCACAGGCACCAACTGAGACTGACACCCACAATAGGACTCACTGCCCGCAGGCGACAACTGAGACCGACACCCACAACAGGACTCACCGCCCGCAGGCAACAACTGAGACCGAAACCCACAACAGGACTCACCGCCCACAGGCACCAACTGAGATCGACACCCAAAATAGGACTCACCGCCCACAGGCAACAACTGAGACCGACACCCACAACAGGACTCACCGCCCGCAGGCAACAACTGAGAACGACACCCACAACAGGACTCTCCGCCCACAGGCACCAACCGAGATCGACACCCAAAATAGGACTCACCGCCCACAGGCAACAGCTGAGATCGACACCCACAATAGGACTCACCGCCCACAGGCAACAGTTGAGACTGACACTGACAATAAGAATCACCGCCCACAGGCAACAACTGAGACAAACACTGACAATAAGAATCACCGCCCACAGGCAACAACTGAGATCAACAAATACAATAGGACTCATCGCCCACAGGCAACAACTGAGATCAACACCCACAATAGGACTCACCGCCCACAGGCAACAACTGAGATCGACACCCACAATAGGACTCACCACCCACAGGCAACAACTGAGATCGACACCTACAATAGGACTCACCGCCCACAGGCAACAACTGAGATCGACACCTACAATAGGACTCACCACCCACAGGCAACAACTGAGACCAACACCCACAATAAGGGTCATCGCCCACAGGCAACAACTGAGATCGACACCCAAAATAGGACTCACCGCCCACAGGCAACAACTGCGATGAGCACCTACAATAGGACTGACCGCCCACAGGCAACAACTGAGATCAACACCTACAATAGGACTCACCGCCCACAGGCAACAACTGAGACTGACACCCACAATAAGACTCACCACCCACAGGCAACAACTGAGACCGACACCCACAATAGGACTCACTTCCACAGGCAACAACTGAGATCAACACCTACAATAGGACTCACCGCCCGCAGGCAACAACTGAGACTGACACCCACAGTAGGACTCACCGCCCACAGGCAACAACTGAGACCGACAACCACAACAGGACTCACCGCCCACAGGCAACAACTGAGACCGACACCCACAATAGGACTTACCGCCCACAGGCAACAACTGAGATCAACACCTACAATAGGACTCATCGCCCACAGGCAACAACTGAGATCAACACCCACAATGGGACTCACCACCCACAGGCAACAACTGAGACCGACACCCACAACAGGACTCATCGCCCACAGGCAACAACTGAGACTGACACCCACAATAGGACTCACCGCCCACAGGCAACAACTGAGATCAACACCTACAATAGGACTCATCGCCCACAGGCAACAACTGAGATCAACATCCACAATAGAACTCACCGCCCACAGGCAACAACTGAGATCGACACCCACAATAGGACTCACCGCCCACAGGCAACAACTGAGATCGACACCTACAATAGGACTCACCACCCACAGGCAACAACTGAGATCAACACCTACAATAAGACTCATCGCCCACAGGCAACAACTGAGATCGACACCCACAATAGGACTCACCGCCCACAGGCAACAACTGAGATCGACACCTACAATAGGACTCACCGCCCACAGGCAACAACTGAGACTGACACCCACAATAAGACTCATCGCCCACAGGCAACACCTGAGATCAACACCTACAATAGGAGTCATCGCCCACAGGCAACAACTGAGATCAACACCCACAATAGGACTCACCACCCACAGGCAACAACTGAGATCGACACATCGCCCACAGGCAACAACTGAAATCAACACCTACAATAGGACTCATCGCCAACAGGCAACAACTGAAATCAGCACCTACAATAGGACTCATCGCCCACAGGCAACAACTGAGATCGACACCCACAATAGGACTCACCACCCACAGGCAACAACTGAGATCGGCACCTACAATAGGACTCACCGCCCACAGGCAACAACTGAGACCAACACCCACAATAAGACTCACCGCCCACAGGCAACAACTGAGATCGACACCCACAATAGGACTCACCGCCCACAGGCAACAACTGAGATCGACACCTACAATAGAACTCACCGCCCACAGGCAACAACTGAGATCGACACCTACAATAGGACTCACCGCCCACAGGCAACAACTGAGATCGACACCTACAATAAGACTCACCGACCACAGGCAACAACTGAGATGGACACTCGCAAAAAGAATCACCACCCACAGGCAACAACTGAGACAGATACATACAATAAGCATCACCACCACAGGAAACAACTGAGATGAACACCTACAATAAGAATCACTGCCCACAGGGAACATCTGATATGGACCCTACAATAAGACTGACCGCCCACAGGAAACAACTGAGATGGACACCTACTGTAAGCACAAGCAGTAATAGAAAATGTACACTTTAAAAACATCCCTGCACCATATGGTAGGCACCATGCGGTGCCTGCCACATGGTGCAGGGATGTTTAGGCAGGCACCATAGGTGCCCCCAGGCCTCATAGCAGAGGGTCAATGGGGAAGGGAGACCCGCTAGGGGCCCCCAAAGTCACGGGTGGTTCACCATCCATGAAAAGGCAGGCAGAAAGGGACATTGTTCCTATTGTAGGTATTACTGACCCTCCGACGGGCTCCTTGAGCCCGTCAGAAAGCGTCAGACTGTCCCTCCGCCTGCTGCCTCCAACCGCACGCATTGTAATGCATCGGTCAGACCGCAGCAGCAGATGAGCCATCAGACCCCCTATGTGTCAAAACCTCTCTCTCCAATCTATCACGTCCGGCCCCCAAATGGCAGAGGTCTGTCATTTTAGTGGCATGCCCATGTGTAGGAAAGTGCCTCTTTTGAACATGGTTAGCCCCCACTTTTTGACTGGAAAATTATGTGATTTGGACTGGACCTGCCCCCCTGTGCCAGAGCTCCTTGCCTAAACTATACCTTTTGTTTCCCAGTTGGCATCACTTCAGTTCCCCTTGTAAGTCCCTAGTAAATGGTACCCCTGGTACCTAGGGCATTGGCACTGAAGAGGGACCCCAAGGGTAGCAGCACAAATTGTACCATCCTAGGGTCCCCTCACCAATGCTACACATGCTGCCATTGCAGACTGGATGCCTTGGTGTAGACACAACCGAAGAGTCAACATGGCTGTGTGCCATGCCCACAAACACTGCATGGGATATTGGCAAGTCACCCTACTGGCAGGGTGCACTATATCCCCTGTGAGGACATATCTGCATGCAATATCCATGTCGATTCTTGGATATTGTAAGTGAACAGGGAAGTCATAGAGCGTGCAAAATTACAAGCTGAATATAACCTGTCCGCTAGACAGAATTATAAATACAGTCAGCTCCGACATGCCTGGAGAGCGCAGAAACCCGACATCATAGATATCCCTGACTGTGCTCCATTCGAAGGCCGGCTGCTACAAGAGGAGATACCAGAAAAAGCAGTCTCCTGGACTTATAAGACTTTGATAAATAACATGCCCGACAACCTACTAACACTTAGAAGTAAATGAGAGGAAACAACAGGTACCCTAGAAGATATAGCTTGGGAAACGGCCCTAATGCACCCCAGAGAAGTGGCGATAAAACTTAGGCTGAGACTGATCCAGTTCAAAATACTGCACAGGGTGTACTATGACAGGGCGAGACTTCACGCAATGGGCCGAGCAGAGACGCCAGAATGCCTGCGCTGTAAAACGGAGCGTGGCTCCTATATACACACCTTATGGGAATGCCAACTAATACGCAGATACTGGACACGGATAGTACAAGAACTGAATAATATACTAGAAACACAAATTCCGCTGGACCCTAAATACGTTCTGCTTGGCATACACACAGACATCGATATGCCCAGATATAATCTCTTGTTAAGTAATTTAGGACTTATAGTGGCAAAGCGAGATATAGCCAGGCATTGGGGGAGAGCAGAACTTCCCACTATGAAAGAGTGGCGGGCCAGAATGGACATGTACATGGGGGCAAAAAAAACAGTGTATCAAGCAAGAGGATGTCCTAAGAAGTTCCGGAGGGTCTGGCAGCCTTGATTGAGATATTATAACCTAGAGATGGAGGAAGGGGAAATAGACACAGCGTGACTCACTTCACAGGGACATGTGGGGGTTGGGTTTGGTACCCCAGAACGTAGGATTATCTGAGGGATGTGAGATATAATTAAAGCGGGGGAGAATAGGACAGGAGATCCAGGAAGGAGAATTGCAATAATGCAAACTCTGTATCCCGACCAATTATTATCTGTTACCTACTGTATTTTTACAGATGCTATATGAGATGTACCTGCAGATTATTGTGTTGGTATTTTCTGTTTTTCTTTCTTCCCAAATAATAAATAAAAACAGTTTTTAAAAAAAAGAATGAAGTCGAGATCAATTTATAAAAAAAATAGCAAGTCTTTTTATATATATTTTGAACCAAGAACTTCAGTTACAGGTAAGCATGTAATATGTTTAAGCAATAAGCAAGTATGTACAGGTAATTTACAGTTGTGCGCAAATATACACAATGTTATCCTATGGAGAAAAACATAGAATGCAATAAATCACAGTGCAGTAGGTCTTAGGGGTTCAACTTCTAGAATTCGAATGTTAGGGAGGCAGGATCCAAAGTTCTACCAGCAGTTTCTCGGGGGTTCCCGGATTCGGCTGGGAGCAGGTTGCTGGGAGAGTAGGTAGGGTGCACTACGAAGAAGGGGGCCACCTAAAAACAGGCTGCACAAGGGGGACTTGTAGGCAAGTCCGGGGCACTGACAAGAGTGCAGAGGTCACTATGGACTGGGGACCATGGGAGCATAAAAGTTTCAGAGATTCCCCAGCTCTCAGGGCTGCGGACGTCCCTCGATGGGTGCTTGGTCCTCAGGCAGTTGGAGTCCGGCTTGGACTCTTGTATCTGGTCCCCCAAGGTTGGTGCTGCTCGGCTCTGGAGGATCCTGGTGCCTCCAAACTTGGTGAGGAGGCAGATTTGATCTTTCAGAGCTATGGTGCCTTCTTCTTCTGGGCAGTTGCATCATCGGGGCCAGGGAGATGGAAGTCGAGAGTTTGGACTCTGCGGTTTCAGTGCCTGCAATTCAGGGGAGTAGCTCCTCTACTCCAAGGGAGTTCTTATGCAATTTGGGGAAGTGCTGGAGATTGTAGAGGTCTTCCAGGGGCAGGACGAGACAGGACTCCGTGATTTTTGGGTCTTTGGGCTGCAGGCAGGGTTTTGTGACAAAATCCAGTCCAGGATCTCTGTTCTCAAGGTCAGCTGCTCTTCTTTATCCTTGATCTTCTTGTGTCCATCGAATCTGAATCTCAGGGCTCAGGGGTGCAACGTAAATACTAAATTTAGGGGTGTTAAAGGGAGTGCCAGGTAGTGGCCAATGGGCTACTTACCTTTAGGGTAAGATCGGGATACAATACTCAGAGAAGCGCGGAGAGTGGGTAAACTCAAACTTACCAACACCGACATTATGATTTTCCCTGACTATTCTAGAGAGGTGCAGAAGATGCAGAGAACTTTTGATTTGGTGAAGGTTAAGCTCAGAGCCATGCAAATCCAATATATGCTTCTTTTTCCGGCCAAGCTTAAAGTACTGTTCCAAGGTTCCACTCATTTTTTTCCAAACGCCTGAAGATGCCTGGGCATGGATAGAAGAAAGGCCTAGGCCGGAGACAAATAGCAATGAGTCACGGCCCAGAGAGATGCTTCCACGATGGGAGCCTAGACCACAGAGGATAAAACAGAAGAGGCGATTGACAGGGAGACATAAGAAGCCGATAAGGGCTACGCTGTCGGGTATCCCGTACAGAAGGAGAAGAGCGGCCTCGGAAGATGAGTCAAGACAGGCCTGGGATACCAACAGAGACTCGAATCAAGGAGACGGTGCTCATACAGATCACTCTGATAAAGATTCCCTGGTTGACACAGATAGTGATCACCCGCTCCTTAATTCCATCAACAATGCGGAAGAGTCGGGAGCTGAGACACGGGCGACAGATAATGAACATCAACTGCAGCAAGATGAAGATGGCGAAAAGAACTGAAATATGGGCGTGCGACAGGAGCAGATCGGCGACAGGTTGCCTGCAAGGAGGTCCCCCTCCCAGACTTGCTTACGCTTTGGAGAGACTGTGCGCAGCACTTCTCTCTATCAAAGTCTATATCATTTAGTGGTTTGATCATTATTTAGGGGTGGGGGCGAGGTGAAGGGTAGGATCGACAGACTTCTCGAACGACACATACGCTTAGTTGTCATGTTGACAGTAAAAGGGATGGGCGTAGGGTCCGGGAGAAAGTGGGGGGGGGGGTTTAGGACTGGGGTGGGGGGAGTTCAAAGATTCAATATGTTCCCAATTCATGCAGCAGCAGGGCATCTCTGAATACATGGCCAGGAATGGTGAGATGGGAGATGGTAGGGGAGGGGATTGCTACTTACGTGACTAGCACAAAACGCACACATATTGCATGACACACCATATACAGTATTGACATGGAATGTCAATGGACTATGTAGCAAGATTAAGAGGAGTTTAGTTAATAGATGTATTAAGAGAGTTAGGCCTGACGTGGTACTTCTACAAGAAACCCATCTCGGAGGCACAAAATGTGCATTAAAAGGGCGAGGGGCCTATGTTACACTGGCACACGCTGGCCATCCTCATCAAGAAAACTCAAGCGTTCCATATAATTAAATCCTGGGTGGACCCCAACGGAACTTATGCCGCTGTCCAAGGCACATAGGGTCAGAGGGAGATTACCCTTGTTAGTGTCTATGCCCCACCACGACTACAACCCCAAACACTGGGCGCAGTCGCTAAGATATTATTGGACTCAAATTCCCGACCCATGTTATCGGAGGGGACTTTAACGATGTTGGGGACCCAAGTCTAGACTGGTCCAGCACATCGGCCGGAACTCGTGTTCCTACCCCGCTGGCAGATTTTGTAAGGTCACTGGGACTGACGGACCCTATATTTCCTCCCCACAGGCGTTTAAATACTTGGGTTTATATATCTCCACCAATGAGACAGGCTGTCTCGGTCATAATATCCAGCGAGTCCTGGCGGAATTCCGAGAGGACGTAGTCAGGTGGCAACGCCTCCCCTTGACAATACTCGGGAGAGCAGCCATGTATAAAGTGATTACGCTGCCTAACTTCTTATATATTCTCCAAAATACATACTACAAAATCCCGGAGGTAATTTTTCGGGCAATAAGTGACTAAGTGCACACACTATTATGGGACGGAGGCCATCCCCGAGTAGCACTACAAACGCTGCAACGTATAATGGGGGGATCACGCTACCGGATATCCGGGCATATTATAGAGCGGCTCACCTTACAGCAATTAATGAATGGGGGCACGCGCCCAGGGACCACCCCACATATGCCCTAGAGAGACTCCAATTTCGAAAATACTCTCATTTACACTACAAATATGGGGGCCATGGAGTGCAGGGTCTGTTGCAGGCAACGCAGAGGGCAATTGAAGAATGGAGGGAAGCAAAACGGCAAATGAATTGGGAAAAAAGGTTGACAAGGGCTACTCCCTAATGGGAGGGTAAGCGGCTGCTGGAATTAGTGAAATTACGGCGGTTTAAAGGATGGGATACCATCGGGATAACTACTTTGGGGGACATAATAAGGCAAGGAGACCTGATAACCTTTGCAAAATTACAAGCAGAATATAACCTGTCAGATAGTCAGAATTATAAATACAGTCAGCTCCGACATGCCTGGAGAGCGCAGAAACCCGACATCATAAATATCCCTGACTGTGCTCCATTAGAAGGCCGGCTGCTACAAGAGGAGATACCAGAAAAAGCAGTCTCCTGGACTTATAGGACTTTGATAAATAACATGCCCGACAACCTACTAACACTTAGGGGCCGATTCCGATTCGGGCCGGAAATCTCTCCGACCGAGCCGGACCTGGAGAGAATTCCGACCGAATCGGACTCTGGCAGTCCGACCGAACGAGTACGATGCGCACACATGCACCCGGACTCGATTCGGTCGGACTCCCATTGAAGTCAATGGGAGCCGGTCGTACAACGCGTACGCGGGCTCCCATTGACTCAATGGGTGCGAGGCGAACAAGGGCGCCCCCTACAGCAGGTACGCGTCGAAGCGCATCGTGCCGTACAAGCACAGGTAGGGGGGACCCATGGGTCCCCCCTGTGTGCGACTCGCACGGCTACGCGTACAGGGGGGTCCAACGCGGACCCCCAAAGTCCGGCTCCGACAGCTCTTTCGAGCCGGACGGCGCGAGTCGGTCGGACTGCTCTCGGTGCGCATCGTACTTACCCGGCCGGAGAACGTCTCCATTGCGCGGTGCGAGTTGTGTCCGTGCGAGTCGGTCGGAGCGTGTTGAAGCCGCGTTCGAGTCGGTCGGCGATTTCGCGGGCGCTTGCATCGTACTCGCTCGGCCGGACCCGCGTACGATTCGGTCGGGAAACAGGGCTCCGAATCGGATCCGGTAATGCCGAATCCGATTCGGAGCCCTACCGGCCGAGATCGGAATCGGCCCCTTAGAAGTAAATGAGGAAACAACAGGTACCCTAGAAGATATAGACTGGGAAACGGCCATAATGCACCCCAGAGAAGCGGCGATAAAACTTAGGCTGAGACTGATCCAGTTCAAAATACTGCACAGGGTGTACTATGACAGGGCGAGACTTCACGCAACGGGCCAGAATGCCTGCGCTGTAAAACGGAGCGTGGCTCCTATATACACACCTTATGGGAATGCCAACTAATACGCAGATACTGGACACGGATAGTACAAGAACTGAATAATATACTAGAAACACAAATTCCGCTGGACCCTAAATACGTTCTGCTTGGCATACACACAGACTTCGATATGCCCAGATATAATCTCTTGTTAAGTAATTTAGGACTTATAGTGGCAAAGTGAGATATAGCCAGGCATTGGGGGAGAGCAGAAACTTCCCAAAATGAAAGAGTGGCGGGCCAGCATGGACATGTACACTGGGGCAAAAAAACGGTGTATCAAGCAAGAGGATATCCTAAGAAGTTCCGGAGGGTCTGGCAGCCTTGGTTGAGATATTATAACCTAGAGATGGAGGAAGGGGAAATAGACACAGCGCGACTCACTTCACGGGGACATGTGGGGGTTGGGTTTGGTACCCCAGAACGTAGGATTATCTGAGGGATGTGAGATATAATTACCGCGGGGGAGAATGGGACAGGAGATCCAGGAAGGAGAATTGCAATAATGCAAACTCTATATCCCGACCAATTATGTATGTTACCTACTGTATTTTTACAGATGCTATATGAGATGTACCTGCTGATTATTGTGTTGGTATTTTCTGTTTTTCTTTCTTCCCAAATAATAAATAAAAACAGTTTAAAAAAAAAAAAGAATGAAGTCGAGACCGATTTATAAAAAAAATAGCAAGTCTTTTTATATATATTTTGAACCAAGAACTTCAGTTACAGGTAAGCATGTAATATGTTTAAGCAATAAGCAAGTATGTACAGGTAATTTACAGTTGTGCGCAAATATACACAATGTTATCCTATGGAGAAAAACATAGAATACAATATATCACAGTGCAGTAGGTCTTACGGGTTCAACTTCTAGAATTCAAATGTTAGGGAGGCAGGATCCAAAGTTCTACCAGCAGTTTCTCTGGAGCGTCCCGGATTCAGCTAGGAGCAGGGTGCTGGGAGAGTAGGTAGCGGGTGCACTGCGAAGAAGGGGGCCACCTCAAAAAAGGCTGCACAAGGGGGACTTGTAGGCAAGTCCGGGGCACTGACAAGAGTGCAGAGGTCACTATGGCCTGGGGACCATTGGAGCATAAAGGTTTCAGAGATTCCCCAGCTCTCAGGGCCGCTGACGTCCCTTGATAGGTGCTTGGTCCTCAGGCAGTTGGAGTCCGGCTTGGACTCTTGTAGTTGGTCTTGGGTTGCAGGGCATCTGGTACCCGGGGTTGGTGCACCTCGGATCTGGAGGATCCTGGTGCCTCCAAACTTATTGAGGAGGCAGATTTGATCTTTCAGAGCTGTGGTGCCTTCTCTTGTGCAGTTGCAGCATCATCGGGGCCAGGGAGCTGCAAGTCAGGAGTTCGGACTCTGCGGTTTCAGGGCCTGCAATTCAGGGGAGTAGCTCCTCTACTCCAAGGGAGTTCTTAGGCAATTTGGCAAAGTGCTGGAGGGCCCCTGGGGTTTGTAGAGGCCTTCCAGGGGCAGGATGAGACAGGTCTCTGCGATTGTTGGGTCTTTGGGCTGCAGGGTTTTGCGCCAAAATCCAGTCCAGGCTCTCTGTTCTGGAGGTCAGCTGCTCTTCTTTGTCCTTGATCTTCTTGTGTCCATCGAATCAGAATCTCAGTGCTCAGGGGTGTTAAAGGGAGTGCCAGGTAGTGGCCAATGGGCTACCTACCTTTAGGGTGACTACACCCTCTAAATGCTCAGCCCATGTGGGGAGTGGGCATGACTCTGATCCTGATAGGCTAGTTTCCCCATCTTCAAGATGGTGGAAAGTGAGATGGGGAGTCCACATCGCCTGCCCCACATTAGGGGTGGTGCAGGTTGGCTGGGGACCCTCGTCCTCATCTAACTAATTTTCCCACCTGTCTTCCAGCCGAAAGTGGGGTCAGGACAGGGGGGGGGGGAGGGGGTTGCCATCTGATGCTAGCAGAAGAGGCGTGGAGCAGAGTTAAAAGGTGGCATCGCCTTTGAAGCTTCCCACCCTGGAAAGCTGTTCCTGCCTGGAGGAGGTGTGAAGCCCCTTCGCCCAGTGCAGGCATTGTTTCTGGCCCCTGAGAGTGGAGGCTCTCACCCCATGTGTCCAGAAACATGTCTAGTAACGGCAGTCAGAAACACAATAGAAGTCAGTAGGCTTCCGGGAATCCTTCTAAACGTTCCTCTGGGTGCAAGTATTAATAAATCTGACACTGGAATCAGTGCGGGTTTATTAAGATGAGATGTTTGGTACCAAACATCCAGTAATACAGTGAAGCCATCATGGAGCTGGGTAACTCGTAATGACGGGTTTCCAGCCCATGCACGCTGGGTCAGACTGATTTGCATATGGCCATGTCTGAACTGGGGTGGCGGAGTGAGCTAAAGAATGATGATGGATTAAACCCAGATCAGTTGACTGGGGGTGAGTGCTTGCAATGTTCAACACTCCGTCCATCATCCCCTTTGGCTTTGCTATGTTCGCCCTAAGTTGGCAGGGTATGCCCAGACGTGGGTCCCTTGCTCACTTTGCCACTGGATTCAAGATAGCCTGGCTGATGACGGCTGTAAGCCAGAAACCGGTCCCAGGATGCTTGTTTCCGGTCCAGGGAAGACATGGCTTGGCAGTTTGGGCTGGACTGTTCCCATGAGGCACAGGGTCAGACTGATTTGCATATGGCCATGTCTGAACTGGGGTGGCGGAGTGAGCTAAAGAATGATGATGGATTAAACCCAGATCAGTTGACTGGGGGTGAGTGCTTGCAATGTTTAACACTCCGTCCATCATCCCCTTTGGTTTTGCTATGTTCGCCCTAAGTTGGCAGGGTATGCCCAGACGTGGGTCCCTTGCTCACTTTGCCACTGGATTCAAGATAGCCTGGCTGATGACGGCTGTAAGCCAGAAACCGGTCCCAGGATGCTTGTTTCCGGTCCAGGGAAGACATGGCTTGGCAGTTCGGGCTGGACTGTTCCCATGAGGCACAGGGTCAGACTGATTTGCATATGGCCATGTCTGAACTGGGGTGGCGGAATGAGCTAAAGAATGATGATGGATTAAACCCAGATCAGTTGACTGGGGGTGAGTGCTTGCAATGTTCAACACTCCGTCCATCATCCCCTTTGGTTTTGCTATGTACACGCTATATAGCCATCCCTTTATTTATATATCGGTCTCTCCCTCGGAGTCTAGTGGGCAGCGGGTGCAGCGGAGAGTACTTTCCCCCGTCAACAATAAGATATCTCTAGACGTATCACCCGGGCATCACATCAGGTAAGTTCAGCATATCCACTGTGGTTCTCACTTCCTTTGGATCTCTCGCCTGCCGCTTGCAGCCTCAGGGGGCATCCGTCACTCACTCCCCCCAGGGCATGTGGAGCAACCACTCTATGGTCGGGGGCTCTTCTCCTTTCTAAGGCATCCCACCCGGCTCCCGCGGTCATAAGCTGGGAGAACGCACTCCGACCCGTGCCCTCTTTCGCAGCGGGGGACGATCTTGCGAGGTGCCTCACCTCAGCACCGGCGACTCTCAGTATGTTCCAGCCCCGGTCTTAGCTAAGGTCGCCCGCCTGGGGGAGCTCCCCCCCGGTTCAGCGTACAAGGGTCCTGTGGCCGGCCTTCAGTTGTGATTGCAGGCCCTTCTCCTATTTCTATCAGGGGTCAACGGTCATTTTGCCCACACCGAGCTGTGTCCTCTCCAGGAGCACCACCGCGAGTTAGGGTCCCACCTGGGCGGGCGCTCAGTTCCTTCTTTTCACTCCGGGTGGGAAGACGCCACTCACCCAGCGCGGCTCTGTTTCTCCCCAAGCTCTGGCGGACTCGGCTTCCTGCTTGTATCTGTCACAGGGTCTCCGGGTCTCTCTCACCGCGTCATCGGCTCACGAGCTGCCTCCGGTGGCGGGTCTCTGTCGGCCTCAAGCTGCTATCAGCGTCCGCTCCCTCACAATCAGGCAGCCTTCGGCCGGTCCCCGTGCGGCAGCCCCGGGCCTGGGCTATGCCACTAGCGGGTCGCGTTGGCCATCTTGACGGCCCCGGCTCGTCTGCGTTGCAGCGTAGTTTCCTTTCTTCGTGTGCCCGTATCTGCTAACAAACGGCCTCCGTCGTGGGTCTAGGGTGACAGGAATAATTTGTAATCCAAATAATTCGTAGATGGTGGCCAACAAAACAGGATTACCCTCAGGATCAATGCCGGGCTGCCGGAGCTCTGGCAAAAGTGGCTAGTCAGCCATGCTGCTGGCCACGCCCCTCCTCGACTTCATTCTTTATTGTGTGTTCCAATTTATTGCCTCTGTGAGTACAACCAATGCTTAGCACTACCCTCTAATAAGCCTAACTGCTCGCCCACACTACCACAAAATAAAGCTCTAGTATTATCTACTTTTGCCTCTGTAAACCAATAAGGGTCTCTCTGACTTCTCTGCAGTGTACCCCATTGTGGTGCACTATATAGAGAGGTGGGTTTCCTACACCATGGTTTATGACGGTTGCTGGGGAATGCACAGATGTGCTCCCCTGACCCCTGGTGTCCACTGGAGCCAGGCACTATGGCACACGAGACTCTGAGAGCATAGAAATGTCCATATTCTATAAAGTGGCATTTCTACGTGAATTATGCCAAAACCACCTTTACCACTGGAAAGGGTTTGGCGTGGCGAATCCATTGATAGGAAACATCATGAGGCTGCTCCCCTGCAATCCACTATTGCAGCCGAAGTAATGTCAACCAATTTCCCATGTTAACCTATGGAAAGAGCAAGCCTCATAGATAGTGAAAACACAGAATTCACTACCTGGGTGCACGTGCGCCAGTGTGCACACAGACCTGCGATAGCGGGTTGAACACATAGTCCCCAGCACCAGGGGTGCAAGTGCGCACACCTGAGTCTGCAAGGGCAAACTGGACATGCGCTTACTAATACGGGTGTCTGCGCACGCACCGTCCAGCGATGGCAGGCTGCACACGCAATCACGGGCACCATAGGTGCGGGTGAGCACGTACAGCAGCCTGCAATGGCAGGCTGTTCATGAGTTCAATCACGATAGATGCCAGGGTGCACCCACCGGTCTGCGATGGCCGACCGGCCCGTGTTTCAGAACATTGAGTCAGTGTCACTGCCCAACACGGTTAGGAAGGATGCGCGCACTTTCATACTGTATTTACAGTTGGAAAGTGCCCAGAGCCCGGAGGCCACACAAGAGAATCAGCAAAACCCAGGCGGAAAAAGCAAAAAGTTTAGGGAAACATTGTTCATCCAGTTGCCTATGTGCAGCATGCGGTCTTGGAATCTGGCTGAGGTATGATTGGGATCACTGGACACTGAGACTGCGATTTGGGTGTCATCAGCATACGATATTACTGAAAAACTGAAAGATTTTAGAAGCCTGGCCAAAGGAGTGAAATATAAGTTAAAAAAGGTGGGACCCCTGCGGCACTCCACATGGAAGGAAAAAAGAATCGGACACAAATTTGTCCAAACCGACTGTTGGACCTGATACTTGTCAGATACCGTTTCCCTAAACTTTTTGCTTTTTCCTTTTATGTTTTGCTGGTTCTCCGGTGGAGCCCTAAGGCTCCTGGCCCTTCCCGCTGTACTGCAGGGTGAAAGTGTGCATATCCTTCCAATGCATGTTTGGAAGTGGTGCGGACATGATGTTTGTAAACGTAGGTCAGGCCTGCCATTTGTGGCCTGGGTGTGGTCTTACACCGCTGGGGTGGTTTACCTACGTGTCCGACCTGCTGTTGAAGGCCGATGTGCGCACTTGCATGGACTGCGCATATATAAACCATGAGTCTGACCTGCCACAGCAGATCTGTGAGACTGCCCTTGTGCGCGTACTCTGGCTGGCACGTAGCAAACACAGTCCATCCGGAGGAGGCTTTTGGCCTCAACTAGGATGGAAGGTGAAGGGCTGGGCAGGCACCTATGGGTGTTCACTGCCCAGGTAGTAAGAAAGACCCACGAGGGTTCCCCTACCGAGGAGGCTTTCTTTTCCCTTAAGCTAGCATGGGAAAGGGGTCACCTGGATTTTAAGCTGCAATAGTGGATTGTAGTGACGCATCCTCATGAGGCTTCCTATCAATGGACTTGCTAGGCCAAACTCGTTTCAATGGTAATGGTTGGCTTGGCATATCTTGCATGCAAATGCCACTTATGGAAAGTGGACATTTCTATGCATCAAATTCTGTGTACCACGGTGTTTGGCGCTAATTAACACTGGAGTCTGGGGGAACACATCTGGGCATTCCCCAGTGACAGTCATAAACCATTGGGCATGCAATTGAGATAGCCGACCTCTGCCATTTGTGGGTCTGGCGGAATAAATGGGGGCAGAGATTGTTACACCTTCCCTCTAGTGCCAGAGTCCAGATCTGCATTCTGCAACCTCATGGCAGACAGGACGGAAATTTAGAGGGCACTAATGTGGTTCAAAGGAATACCCTTTGAACCTTTCCCCAGCTTCAAAGGCCCAATGGGGTATAACTACTACTCAGTGCCACCCCACCAAGAGGGGAGATCCACTTGTGGGGTCAGAGGCCCGGAGAACCTGGTCTGCGTAGTGCACATTGCCAGAAGACTCTGCTGTGCACATGGAGGATAACTGCCTGTGGAAAGGACTGAGTGCCTTCCTGAATAGTGGCTGGTCTGGGCCGACAGCCTGTTGATGTGTGGCTCCCTGAAGTGGGCTCCCAAGGACTAATTGGCTGGTGTCCTGTTCTCTTAGAGGTTTCAGGGATATCAAAGATCTCATACGAGGTGCCCACACCATCTTCCAGTGACATCTGGAGAGCAGTGCCCTCTAAGTGCCCCCATTGCCTGCTGAAAGCTGGACAGCACATTGCGGGCTTGGAACTAAAGAATCATGCCTGGATTCTGAAGTGCCAAGTGCGGAGCTCAAGAAGTTGCCTACATTTGCTATGAAGTGGTTCCTGTACTGCAGGGACCTCTGCACGCATAAGTGTCTTGTTGGTGGTGAGCGGATTCACGGTTGAGGGATCGAAAGTGGCCCGCTTCATGGCATTTCTCTCATATGCCACACCGACTGCATGCTCATTGCGTGCGGTGTCCGATTGTCAAGTTGCGACCCTCGGATGTGGCGGATGCACCCATTGCAGAGTCTCATTATACCTCGTGAGGCTTTGCGGAACTTGCACCTGTGTCTGTGACCAGAATCATCTGGTGCAACCTACATCAAGGTGTGCCAGACGTAGTACTAGATTTCCAGGGAGGAACGGAATTGCAACTCTACTTTGTGTACCCTGAAGTGTCTGTGCGACTCATCTCGTTGTGTGCCAGACCCTGTGCCCAGATTGCCAGGGCATAGCCCGAATCAACGTGTAACTGACGGGGTGTCCCCTCAAGCTGAGAGGCTCCCCTGTGTGTTGTTCCTCATTCCCTGCGTGCTTCCTCACTGGCCCCATCATGGTGGACCAACTGCCCTCTCCCCATCTGGCCTTTCCAAAGAGTTCGTGGCACAAGGTTGGAGTGAAAGGAATTGACTAGGCCAGATAGACGCTTCCGAGAAGATTCAGGAGCAGGTCAAGAGACTGCATGACCTCCTGTGCTTCGCAGAACTGGGCTTGTGCCAGAAGGCCCTGGTGGACCCCACTGTGTAACGAATTGTTGCTCGAGGCCTACTTCTGGTTCACAACTTGTTGGTGAACTTCCTGAGTGGTGCCAAGTTCCCCTTTGTCTGCATCTACCTCTTGTTTATGCTCACTGCCTATCCCCACCTGCTTTCTCAGGCCATGAGTGGCCTTGTGTCCAGAGGGATGGGCTGGTGAACTTCCATCCGGGGTGTCGGGGACAGTGGGAGTGAACTGGAGGGTGGCAGGATACTTGAAGCCACGGGGTCTGTGGAGTGCTATCTGTAGGAAGGTGGAATCTGACTATATGGTTGCCCCCACTTTTTTTATGGTGTTTTGCTGGTTTATGACTTAGTTGGACTGGGATCCTGCTATTCAGGGCCCCAGTCTATCTGCTTTCTCTGTAAAAAGGTTTCCATGTGCCTTAGGCACATCTCTGATTGGAATCTGGAGTGCCCTTATAAGTCCCTAGTATATGGTATACTATGTACCAAGGGCATAGGTACCTCAGAGGCCTACCAGGGGCTGCAGCATGTATTATGCCACCCCTGGAAAGCCATCCAAACTGACACCACAGGTCTGCTACTGCAGCCTGGGTAAGGTGGTGCATGCACCCCTTACTGTGATATAGGTTACCTATATCACTAAATACATACACACATATAAACCTATAAGTCACTCCTAAGGCAGGCCTTGTCAATCCTGAAGGCAGAGTGCGTGGTTCCTATGTGAGAGGGTGCCCCTGCATGAGCAGGGCCCCTCTGCAGCGTTCGGAGACCCTTCTCTGATGCTGTTTGTAGTGCAGCCTGACCATATACTCTTAAGCGCATTATAACCTCGCGTTAAATGCTAACTTTGGAATGGCTGCACCTAAACATGTCGTGTTTGGTGTCAAACATCTTGGAATACTACCCCCCCGCCAATTCTGGCGGGGGGGTAGTGGGGGCAACCATATAGTCAGATTCCACCTTCCTACATAACCCCCCCAAACGAAAGGAGATAAGGCTAACCTTGGCCAGTTGAGCCTTCATTGACTAAGTGGCCATATAAGGAAGCACCTGCACTAGCATGGTTGCCCCCTGTCTTATGGTCCACTAAGCAATCCCTCACCTTAAGGGTATGAGAGGGTCTCCACCATGGGGAATCACTACCTGTGGTGTGCTTAGGTAAAGTACAAGGCTGGTGAGGTGTCTGAGTAGGGAAGTGAGGCCCTAGGAATGTTGGCCTCAGATTCCTCAGATCACTAGTCACCATGTATGCCTGTCTTTCCATGACTGAGTTGCACTTCGCTCTAAGGGTCAACCTTTGGCTGCCTACAGCTGGGGGTTGGGTCCCTTTGGATGGACTACTGGAGGGACAGGGCAGGTTTGGAACCTTCAGGTCCCAGGTTTGCCCTTGCCTACCAGAGTCCTTCTGGGGGAGGTCCCTACATAAAGGCATGGGGGATCCCTCAGTGTGTAGAGGAGCTTTCACCTGGCTAGGGCTACTAGACTGGGTGCCCCTAGTCTGCTGATAGGGGGGTTCCTCTGGACAGGGGGCCCTGGGGGTCCACTGACCTCCCTGACCTCTGCAGCCCTGGGCTGGCTGAGGCAGGGTAGAGAGGGGCAGGTTACCTGCTCCAGACTGGGTACCACCTTGGAAGGGTCCTCTGCCATCAGGGGTGTGGCCAGGCCAGGCCTGACTACCTCTGGGGCAGTTCCTTCACTAGGGGTAGGGTCAGTTCCCTGAGGAGGCTGACCCTTACCTACTGTCTGGGGGACGAAGACTTTTCTTCAACCCTTGTGCTCTCTTTTGGGGGAGAGTGGGCCATTCTTTCAGGCTCCATCTCTCCAAATCCTTGGGCTGGGGCTGTGGCCATCACAGCCCCACTAACCTTTACAGGGACGCCCAACATCCTAAGATGGGTTTGGTGTTCAACTTCAGCCCAGGCTGAAATTTCCAAATCATTGCCCATCAGGCAATCTACAGGTAAGGTGGGGGACACTGCCACTCTCTTTGGGCCTGTGACCCCCTCCCAGCTGAGATTGACTATGGCCATGGGGTGATCTGTTCTGACACCATCAATGTTGGTCACCTGGTATTTAAACTCAGGTAAAAGCTGGTGAGGGGGGACTAGTTTCCCTGCCACCATGGTGACACTAGCCCCTGTGTCCCTAAATGCCACAGCTTTCTGACCATTAATCATTGGCTCCAGTCTGTACCTGCCCATTGCTGTGGGACCTATGGTAAAGGTGGCAAATCTTACCCCACCATCAGAGTCAGAGGAGTCTGTTGAGGGGTCCCTGTCTGAACCAGAGCCCACCTCTGTTCCTGTTGCAAAAGCACCTAACTTTTTGGGTGCACTACTCCCAACTGGAGGGTTACTACTGGTAGTACCAGGAGGGGTGGTAGTAGTTGTGGGAGGAACATTTTCTTTATTGCCAATCCTGGGGCAACTGGGATCAGTTTTCCAGTGCCCAGGCTTTTTACAGACATGGCAATATGGTTTCTTTTCAGCAGAGGAAGGAGTTTGGGACCCACCCCCAGAAGAGGAATTTTGGGGCCCTGTAGTGGACTTATCCTTAGATTTATCCCCACCTTTCTCTTGGGACTTAGTAGAATCTTTCTTCTGGTCACCACCCTGATTTCTAGTTTTTACTCTGGTTCTGACCCATTTGTCTGCCTTCTTTCCCAATTCTTGGGGAGAGGTCAGATCAGAGTCCTCCAGATACTGGTGCAAAAGCTGGTTTTGACAATTATTAAGGATCTGCTCCCTCATAATCAAATTGTACAATCCTAAAAAGTCATGCACTTTGTTGCCATGAATCCAACCTTCCAGAGCCTTTGTAGCACAATCTACAAAATCAACCCAGTCTTGAGTCTGAGATTTTTGGGTGTCTCTGAACTTCAACCTATACTGTTCAGTGGTTAGGCCAAACCCATCTATCAGAGCACTCTTCAAGACTGTGTAATTGTCAGCATCCTCTTCTCTTACAGTGAGGAGCTTGTCTCTACCTTTGTCTGCAAAGGAGAGCCACACGATTGCTGCCCACTGCCTCTGGGGGACCTTCTGAACTTTACAGGCCCTCTCCAGTGCAGTTATCCATTTGTGGATGTCATCCCCACTCTGGTAGGGAGGGACAATCTTGTTTAGTTTCTATGGTCATAAGACCTTTCCCTATCTCTAGGGATATTGCTGCCACCATGGGACTCTAGTCCCAACTTTCTTCTCTCCCTAAGGAGATCTAGGGATTCCCTATCTAAAGCCAATTGCTTTTTTTTAATTTCCAGCTGAGTTTCCTCATACTGGACCAGTCTGTCTCTTCTCTCATGAGAGGATTCCCTCCTATGAGAGGAGATAGAGCTCCCTATGGAGGTGCCAGAGTGGTTAGACTCCTGAGAAGGAGATCTAGACTTTCTGGGCACACTCTTAATCCTTCCTGGGGGGACAAAGAGGGCATCATTCTGATCATCCTCATCATCTTCCACAGGAGGGATTGGGTTATCCAGGTCAGGGTCATTGTCACCCTCCTGGCCAGTTTCAGAGGGGGGGCTGGGGGTATTGGTACCCCTGGCCTCCTCCTCTGTTCCTGCCCCACCCTCAGCTCCTACCCCTTCAGTCCCCAAGGGCTTACTAAGGTCATAAGCCACCAACAACTCCTTGAGGTGTTGGGTGGTGGGGCTTTGGCCTGTCCTTAATTTCCTCAAGTTACATAAAGCTCTCAATTCCAAGAATGGGAGTGTATCATACTTGGAGGGTGGAAGCTCAATGGCTTCCTGCAAGGATTCTTTGGATCCTGCCCTTAAAGACATTACTAGTGTGGTGTGGTGTATGCACTACCTACTCTAGTGTGGCCTACTAAACTCTCTTGAGTTGTAGAAAGGGTTGTGCTATCCCTTAACACACAACTCTAAGTTCAGTAGAACTTACTGTATTCTTAAGCTTAAATTATATGTACCTTAGGTACCTTTAGTGGTTATCAGTTGATCAATTCAATTGAGATTATCTGGTAAAACAATAGCAAGCTGGAATCCCACACGCTGCACACCAATGTGAGAAGTTGGCCTGGCATATGCTGTCCACTAATTATAGTGGGCACCTTGCACCAGTCCAAACAACCCCTTATTGGAGATAGGTTAAAGACAACCTTATTGAAAGCTATCCTAGTGGTAGCTATGGAGAGCAGCCTTCAGGCTAAGTCTTGAAGGAATGTAAAGCAGCTTGTTTTACCAGTCTATAATCTCTTGAGTGATCAAATGAAAGAGCACCACACCAGGTATATATTCAAAATATATGTATTTATTGCTAAACACACCCCTCTAGTCTCTTTATGAGGCTAGAGTTCGAAGTACATAAGTTATAAGTTATTAAATCACAGTAATAGCACAAATACACGTTTGGGCCCTAGGGGCGTACCAAACCATATACCAATAAAGTGGTATGCGAACCACGACTGAACTAGACACTAGGCCTAGAGCCTCTAGAAGTGCTTGGACCACAAGGAACCACCCAAGGTAGTGACACAGGGGACCTACGGGAGACGCGTGCAGTGTAAATACACAACCGCGATACGCCGTTGACTTCTATGGAGAAAGTCGGGATCGGCAAAATAGAGAAAAGGGACACTTAAAAGAGGACTAGGACAAAACCCTTTGAGATCTAGGACTTTGAAGAGTCTCTACCCACGGGAGCACCGGAGTACTCGTGTTACCTCACCCAGGGAAGCCGGGTGCATAGGTGCCTTTCGGGGTCGGGTTTCGTCGTCGTTTCGAATGGCGATCTGCTGCAAAGTGCTGCTGGCGGCCAAGAGAAAAGTGTCCGGGTGGATCCAAGAGTGGATCGGAGTTCTGAAGAACCTGAAAGCAGAGGGGACAGAGTCTGGGTCACTAGCCAGTGACCAGGAAGGCGATGGACAGATGCCCACCGATGTCGAGTGCTTCAGGTGCGGTGACGGTCGTCTTGACTCTTCAGCCACGAGGTCCAGGAAGCGTTGTCGGCGACCAGGAGCAGGATTCGGGCTGGTACATGATGTCTGTCGAGTGCAGAGGTGTCGGCGACCAGATTGGCCCCAACAAGCCTTGGCAACGGCAAGTCTCGGTGAAGATGTAGATCGTCGATGGTGCAGACCAGCAAGGTCTGTGGAACTCACCCAGCAAGGGTAAGTGAGGGCAGGCCTGGAGCAACCAGGATGCCAAGTAAGAAAAGGATTGGCCTTCGTTAAGGGCTACTAGCCAACGGGCTAGCGACCGCGAAGGAGCCTCGTGACGCCGCACGTGGAGCTGGCTTACAGGACACTCGTGGAGTGGGGGCTAGTGATCTTCGGTGCAGGTGGTGCTGGAGGCTAGGGCTACTCGGAGCCCAAAGCACGACTTCTTGGGAGACCCAGAAGATGATGCACTTGCAAATGTGCTCGGTGTCCAGGGTTCACAGTCTCAAGTCACCCACGATAGCCACGGGCCTCAGCTTTGCTGGGGACTCAGGGTAGCCTCGGGAAAGTCTGAGAATCCACCTCTGGTGATGCGATGACTTCGGCGTCCGACGGGAGCTTCAGAAATGCGAACTGGACAGATGCTTCTTTGGTGCCTGCCAAGCAGGGGAGTCACTCCTTGACCCCAAGGGAGATTCTTCAGTCCTCTAATCTTGTCGTAGAGCGTCGAAGGTCCAGGATTCAGTTTCAGAGTTTCGTCCAGGTATAATCTAAAGTCCTAAGGACTGGGTTCCTACCTTTATACTAAAGATAGGGGTTGGACTACTCTGTGGCCCCACCTATGGGTGGGTCAGGGCAGAAGGATGGCTACACCCCTTTCCCTTTGTCCAGTTCGCGCCAAAGCAGGGGGGGGTAGTATTCCAAGATGTTTGACACCAAACACGACATGTTTAGGTGCAGCCATTCCATAGTTAGCATTTTACCGCGAGGATATAATGCGCTTAAGAGTATATGGTCAGGCTGCACTACAAACAGCATCAGAGAAGGGTCTCCGAACGCTGCAGAGGGGCCCTGCTCACGCAGGGGCACCCTCTCACATAGGAACCACGCACTCTGCCTTCAGGATTGACAAGGCCTGCCTTAGGAGTGACTTATAGGTTTATATGTGTGTATGCTTTGAGTGATATAGGTAACCTATACCACAGCAAGGGGTGCATGCACCACCTTACCCAGGCTGCAGTAGCAGACCTGTGGTGTCAGTTTGGATGGCCTACCAGGGGTGGCATAATACATGCTGCAGCCCCTGGCAGGCCTCTGAGGTACCTATGCCCTTGGTACATAGTATACCATATACTAGGGACTTACAAGGGCACTCCAGATCCCAATCAGTGATGTGCCTAAGGCACATGGAGACCCTTTTAAAGAGGAAACAGCTAGGCTGGGGTTCTGAATAGCAGGGCCCCAGCCAGACTAATGTCGAAAACCAGTGAAGTATCAGCAAAAAGTGGGGGTACCCCTGTGAAGCAGATCCTACTCTCCTACACAACCCCCCCCAAACGTAGGGACATTAAACTAACCTTGCCCAGTTAAGTCTTCATGTTCTAAGTGGAAATACCTAGAGAGTCCATCTGCATTCGCATGGTTACTCCCAGGCCTATGTTCCACTGTAAAGTCCATCCCCTGTAGGGAAATGGACCACCTAAGCAGTTTGGGGTTTTCACCCTTCATTTGTTTTAGCCATAAGAGGGGCTTATGGTCTGTCTGAACCAGGAAGTGTGTACCAAACAAGTATGGCCTCAACTTCTTCAGAGCCCAGACCACAGCAAAGGCCTCCTCTCTATGGCTGACCAACGTTTCTCTCTAGGGGTCAGCCTTCTGCTAATAAAAGCTACTGGCTGATCCTGACCTTCTTCATTCAATTGTGACAGTACAGCCCCTACCTCCAATTCAGATGCATCTGTTTGAACAATGAACTTCTTGGAGTAATCAGGACTCTGCAGAATTGGAGCAGTGCACATGGCCTGCTTGAGGTCATCAAATGCCTTTTGACAGCTAACTGTCCACTGAACCTTTTTGGGCATTTTCTTAGAAGTTAAGTCATTCAAGGGTGTCACTATTGATCCATACCCCTTGACAAATCTCCTATAGTACCCAGTCAGGCCTAAGAAGGCTCTCACCTGAGTCTGGGTAGTGGGAGCAGTCCAGTCCATGATGGTCTGGATCTTGCTCTGCAAAGGTTGAACCTGGCCTCCACCCACAAGGTGGGCCAGGTACACAACCTGACTCTGCCCTATCTGGCACTTAGTGGCCTTGATAGTCAGGCCTGCCTTTTGCAGGGCCTGTAAAACATTCCTGAGGTGGACCAGGTGATCCTCCCAGGTGGAGCTAAAGACAGCAATATCATCTAGATAAGCTGCACTATAGGCCTCCAGTCCTGTGAGAACTGTGTTCACCAACCTCTGGAAAGTGGCAGGTGCATTTTTCAGACCAAAGGGCATCACCACAAATTGGTAATGCCCACTAGGGGTCGAAAATGCTGTTTTGGGCTTTGCAGCATCAGCTAGTCTGATCTGCCAGTAGCCAGCTGTTAGGTCAAATGTGCTGAGATATTTGGCAGAGGCCAAAGTATCTATGAGCTCATCTGCCCTGGGTATTGGATGGGCATCAGTCCTAGTGACTGCATTGAGGCCCCTGTAGTCTACACAAAACCTCATCTCTCTTTTCCCACCACTGGTGTGAGGTTTAGGTACTAGGACTACTGGACTAGCCCAAGGGCTATCTGAGGGCTCAATCACTCCCAATTCCAACATCTTCTGGACTTCAGTCCTGATACAGTCCCTGACATGGTCAGGTTGCCTATAAATCTTGTTTTTAATAGGCAGACTGTCCCCAGTGTCCACTTCATGAGTGCACCAGGTGGTCTGACTGGGTGTCAGAGAAAACATATGTCTAAACTGATTGAGGACTTGCCTGCAATCAGTTTGTTGCTGGGTAGTGAGGCTGCCTGCCAAGGCTACACCATCAACTGACCCATCGTCAGGGTTCTGTGAGAGCAGGTCAGGGAGTGGGTCACTCTCTTCCTCCTGCCCTTCATCAGTAGCCATGAGCAAGCCCATGTCTGCCCTGTCCACATATGGCTTAAGTCTGTTGACATGGAGAACCCTGTGGGGACTCCTGGGTGTTCCCAGGTCTACTAAGTAAGTGACCTCACCCTTCTGCTCAACAATAGTGTGGGGTCCACTCCATTTGTCTTGGAGAGCTGCTGGGGCCACTGGCTCCAACACCCACACCTTCTGTCCTGGCTGGTAAACAGTCAGAACAGCCTTTGGTCATGCCAGGCCTTTTGAAGTTCCTGGCTAGCCTCAAGGTTTTTGGTTGCCTTTTTCATGTACTCAGCCATCCTGGAGCGGAGACCAAGTACATAGTCCACTATATCTTGCTTTGGGGGCTTGAGAGGTAACTCCCATCCTTCCTTCACCAAGCACAGTGGACCCCTCACAGGGTGGCCAAACAGAAGTTCAAAAGGGCTGTAACCAACCCCCTTCTGAGGCACCTCCCTATATGCGAATAAAAGGCAGGGCAAGAGTATGTCCCATCTACGCCTAAGCTTTTCTGGGAGCCCTTTAATCATGCCCTTTAAGGTTTTGTTGAATCTCTCAACTAAACCATTGCATTGTGGGTGATAGGGTGTGGTGAACTTATAAGTAACTCCACACTCCTTCCACATTGCCTTAAAGTACCCAGACATGAAGTTTGCACCCCTGTCTGATACCACCTCCTTAGGAAAGCCCACTCTTGAGAAAATTCCCAGGAGGGCCCTTGCCACCACAGGTGCTGTAGTGGTCCTAAGGGGTATAGCTTCTGGGTACCTGGTGGCATGATCCACTACCACCAGTATAAATCTGTGCCCAGATGCTGTTTGGGGATCCATGGGACCAACAATGTCAATCCCTACCCTCTCAAAGGGCACCCCCACCACAGGTAGTGGTATCAGGGGGCCTTTGTAGTGCCACCTGCATTGCCACTGGCTTGGCAGGTTACACAGGAGCGACAAAACTCCTTACTGTCTTCAGACATGTGGGGCCAGTGAAAGTGAGGGACAATTCTGTCCCAAGTCTTGTTCTGGCCCAGGTGTCCTGCTAAGGGAATATCATGGGCTAGGGTCAATAGGAAGTCCCTGAACTTCAAAGGTATTACCAACCTCCTGGTAGCACCAGGCTTGGGGTCTCTACTCTCTGAGTACAGGAGTCCATCATCCCAATACACTGTATGGGGACCACTAGCTTTCCCAGCAGCCTCAGCAGCAGCTTGCTGTCTGAGGGGTTCAAGGGAGGGGCAGCTCTGCTGCTCCTGGCTCAGATCTGCCCTAGAAGGTCCCCCTGTCCCCAAGAACTCAACCTGGTCAGGTTCAAGTTCCTCTGGGACAGTTCCTTCTTCAGGGCTGAGATCATCCCCCTCAAGGGACTGATCTTCCTCCTGAGCCAAGGGGGAAGGCACTGCCTTAACCCTACTACTCCTCCTCTTGGAAGGCACTTGGTCCATTCTTCCAGAATCCAAGGCCTGTTCAGTTTTAGACAGTTTAGCTTGTGACCTGGTCACAGCAAACACATCTGCAGGGATCCCCAGCATTTCTGCATGGGTCCTGAGCTCCACTTCTGCCCAAGCAGAAGTTTCTAAGTCATTGCCAAGCAAGCATTCGACTGGTAGGTTTGCACTTACCACAACCTTCTTAAGGCCAGTTACCCCTCCCCAGGAGAAGTTAACAACTGCCAGAGTATGGTCTGTTCTGACATTGCTAGCATTGGTCACTTGGTACATCTCACCAAGTATAACTTGCCCAGGTAGCACAAGGTCTTGTGTCACCATTGTGACACTTGCCCCTGTGTCCCTAAATGCCAAAGCCTCTCGTCCATTGATTAAAGGCTGTTGTCTGTACTTGCCCAGATTACTGGGACTCACAGTGGAGGTCACATCCATGCCTCCATCACAGACTAACACAGCCTGAGTCAGTTCCCTGACTAAGTCAGAGCCCAACTCAGTTCCCAGGGTGAACCCTACTAAACCCTTTGCTGGAGCACTTCCACCAACTGTACTAGGGGGAACAGGTGCCTTAGGGGCATTGGTGGGTGCTGGACTGGAGTCTTTGGACTTGGTGCAATCACTGGTCCAGTGGGTCTTTTGCTTACAGACCTTGCACCATGGTTTTCTTTGGCCTTTACCCTTGGTAGACTGGGAATCCCCACCAGAAGAAGATTTTTGGGGGCCTGATGAAGACTTTTGATCTTTACCCTTCTCCCCACCCTTGTCAGAGTTCTTAGCATCTTGCTTCTTGGTTTCCCCACCTTGGTTCTGTACCTTCTGCTTCACCCTGGTTCTGACCCATTTGTCTGCCTTCTTTCCCAATTCTTGGGGAGAGGTCAGATCAGAGTCAACCAGGTACTGATGCAACAGCTGGTTTTGACAGTTATTAAGAATCTGCTCCCTCATTATCAGATTATACAATCCTGAGAAGTCACACACCTTACTGCCCATCAACCAGCCTTCCAGAGCCTTGGCAGAACAATCCACATAGTCTACCCAGTCTTGAGTCTGTGCCTTTTGGGTGTCTCTGAACTTCAACCTGTACTGTTCAGTGGTTAGGCCAAACCCATCAATAAGAGCACTCTTCAAGACCTTGTAATTGTCAGCATCCTCCTCTCTAACAGTGAGGAGCTTGTCTCTACCTTTGTCAGCAAAGGAGAGCCACAAGATTGCTGCCCACTGCTCCTGAGGGACCTTCTGTACTTTACAGGCCCTCTCTAAAGCAGTTATCCATTTGTGGATATCATCCCCACTCTGGTAGGGAGGGACAATCTTGCTCAGGTTCCTATGGTCATAGGACCTTTCCCTATCTCTAGGGATATGGCTGCCACCATGGGACTCTAGTCCCAACTTTCTTCTCTCTTTAAGGAGATCTAGGGATTCTCTATCTAAAGCCAATTGCTTCTTCCTGATCTCCAGTTGAGTTTCCTCATACTGGACCAGTCTCTTTCTTCTCTCATGAGAGGATTCCCTCCTGTGAGAAGAAACAGAGCTCCCTATTGAGGTGCCAGAGTGGTTAGACTCCTGAGAAGGAGACCTAGACTTTCTGAGCACACTCATAATCCTTCCTGGGGGGACAAAGGTGTGGTTCTCCAGATCCTCATCTTCATCTTCCCCAGAAGGGATTGGGTTTTCCAGGTCAGGGTCATTGTCACCCTCCTGGTCAGTTTCAGAGGGGGGCTGGGGGTAGTAGTACCCCTGGCCCCTTCCTCATCTGCTGGCCCACCCTCTGCTCCTACCCCTTCAGTCTCTGAAGACTTACTAAGATCATAAGCCACCAACAACTCCTGGAGGTGTTGGGTGGTGGGACTTTGGCCTGTCCTTAATTTCCTCACGTTACACAAAGCTCTCAGTTCCAAGAATGGGAGTGTGTCATACTTGGAGGGGGAAGCTCAATGGCTTCCTGCAGGGCATCTTTGGATCCTGCTTTTAAAGACATTACTAGTGTGGTGTGGTGTATGCACTACCTACTCTAGTGTGGCCTACTAAACTCTCTTGAGTTGTAGAAAGGGTTGTGCTATCCCTTAACACACAACTCTAAGTTCAGTAGAACTTACTGATATTCTAAGCTTAAATTATATGTACCTTAGGTACCTTTAGTGGTTTTCAGTTGATCAATTCAATTGAGATTATCTGGTAAAACAATAGCAAGCTGGAATCCCACACGCTGCACACCAATGTGAGAAGTTGGCCTGGCATATGCTGTCCACTAATTCTAGTGGGCACCGTGCACCAGTCCAAATCGACTCTTATGGTAGGTAGGTTAAAGACAACCTTATTGAAAGCTATCCTAGTGGTAGCTATGGAGAGCAGCCTTCAGGCTAAGTCTTGAAGGAATGTAAAGCAGCTTGTTTTACCAGTCTATAATCTCTTGAGTGACCAAATGAAAGAGCACCACACCAGGTATATATTCAAAATATATGTATTTATTACTAAACACACCCCTCTAGTCTCTTTATGAGGCTAGAGTTCGAAGTACATAGGTTATAAGATCTTAAATCACAGTTATAGCACAAATACACGTTTGGGCCCTAGGGGCGTACCAAACCATATACCAATAAAGTGGTATGCGAACCACGACTGAACTAGACACTAGGCCTAGAGCCTCTAGAAGTGCTTGGACCACAAGGAACCACCCAAGGTAGTGACACAGGGGACCCACGGGAGACGCGTGCAGTGTAAATACACAACCGCGATACGCCGTTAACTTCTATGGAGAAAGTCGGGATCGGGAAAATAGAGGAAAGGGACACTTTAAAGAGGACTAGGACAAAACCCTTTGAGATCTAGGACTTTGAAGAGTCTCTACCCACGGGAGCACCGGAGTACTCGTGTTACCTCACCCAGGGAAGCCGGGTGCATAGGTGCCTTTCGGGGTCGGGTTTCGTCGTCGTTTCTTATGGCGATCTGCTGCAAAGTGCTGCTGGCGACCAGGAGAAAAGTGTCCGGGTGGATCCAAGAGTGGATCGGAGTTCTGAAGAACCTGAAAGCAGAGGGGACAGAGTCTGGGTCACTAGCCAGTGACCAGGAGGGCGATGGACAGATGCCCACCGATGTCGAGTGCTTCAAGTTCGTTGACGGTCGTCTTGACTCTTCAGCCACGAGGTCCGGGAGGCGTTGTCGGCGACCAGGAGCAGGATTCGGGCTGTTGCTCGATGTCTGTCGAGTGCAGAGGTGTCGGCGACCAGATTGGACCCAACAGGCCTTGGCAACGGCAAGTCTCGAGTAAGATGTAGATCGTCGATGATGCAGACCAGCAAGGTCTGGGGAACTCACCCAGCAAGGGTAAGTGAGGGCAGGCCTGGAGCAACCAGACTGCCAAGTAAAGAAAAGATTGGCCTTCGGTAAGGGCTACTAGCCAACGGGCTAGCGACCGCGAAGGAGCCTCGTGACGCCGCACGTGGAGCTGGCTTACAGGACACTCGTGGAGTGGGGGCCAGTGATCTTCGGTGCAGGTGGTGTTGGAGGCTAGGGCTACTCGGAGCCCAAAGCACGACTTCTTGGGAGACCCAGAAGATGGTGCACTTGCAAGTGTGCTCGGTGTCCAGGGGTCACGGTCTCAAGTCACCCACGATAGCCACGGGCCTCAGCTTTGCTGGGGACTCAGGGTAGCCTCGGGAAGTCTGAGAATCCACCTCTGGTGATGCGATGACTTCGGCGTCCGACGGGAGCTTCAGTAATGCGAACCGGACAGATGCTTCTTTGGTGCCTGCCAAGCAGGGGAGTCACTCCTTGACCCCAAGGGAGATTCTTCAGTCCTCTAATCGTGAGTAGAGCGTCGAAGGTCCAGGATTCTGTTTCAGAGTTTCGTCCAGGTATAATCTAAAGTCCTAAGGACTGGGTTCCTACCTTTATTCCAAAAATAGGGGATGGACTACTCTGTGGCCCCACCTATGGGTGGGTCAGGGCAGAGGGGTGGCTACACCCCTTTCCCTTTGTCCAGTTCGCGCCAAAGCAGGGGCTGCAAGCCCCTGATCCGGTTTGAACTGGGGTATGCACAGGGACACCAAATGTGCCCCCAGTGCAGGACTTCAAAGCACCCGAAAGTGCTCCCGCCCAGCCCCAATACACATTGTCCTGTCTGGGGAGGTGGTCACACCTCCCTGGGACAGGAAACCTATTGTCCAGGCCTCCCCTGCCGGAGTTTCGTCCAGCAGCAGGAGGCCAGACTCGTGTCTGTGGCAGCAGCATCCATTTTGTGATGCCAGGGCTCTGGAAAGAAGTTACCGGACTCGTCAGAGTTAACATGTCTTTCCCTCTAGAAGGGTGGAATGCTACCCCCGCCGCCAGGATTGGCGGGGGGTAGTATTCCAAGATGTTTGACACCAAACATGACATGTTTAGGTGCAGCCATTCCATAGTTAGCATTTTACCGCGAGGATATAATGCGTTTAAGAGTATATGGTCAGGCTGCACTACAAACAGCATCAGAGATGGTCTCCGAACGCTGCAGAGGGGCCCTGCTCACGCAGGGGCACCCTCTCACATAGGAACCATGCACTCTGCCTTTAGGATTGATAAGGCCTGCCTTAGGAGTGACTTATAGGTTTATATGTGTGTATGCTTTGAGTGATATAGGTAACCTATACCACAGCAAGGGGTGCATGCACCACCTTACCCAGGCTGCAGTAGCAGACCTGTGGTGTCAGTTTGGATGGCCTACCAGGGGTGGCATAATACATGCTGCAGCCCCTGGCAGGCCTCTGAGGTACCTATGCCCTTGGTACATAGTATACCATATACTAGGGACTTACAAGGGCACTCCAGATCCCAATCAGTGATGTGCCTAAGGCACATGGAGACCCTTTTAAAGAGGAAACAGCTAGGCTGGGGTTCTGAATAGCAGGGCCCCAGCCAGACTAATGTCGAAAACCAGTGAAGTATCAGCAAAAAGTGGGGGTACCCCTGTGAAGCAGATCCTACTCTCCTACAGGCGGGAGCACTTTCTGGTGCTTTGAAGTCCTGCACTGGGGGCACACTTGGTGTCCCTGTGCATACCCCAGTTCAACCCGGATCAGGGGCTTGCAGCCCCTGCTTTGGCGCGAACTGGACAAAGGGAAAGGGGTGTAGCCATCCTTCTGCCCTGACCCACCCATAGGTGGGGCCACAGAGTAGTCCAACCCCTATCTTTAGTATAAAGGTAGGAACCCAGTCCTTAGGACTTTAGATTATACCTGGACGAAACTCTGAAACTGAATCCTGGACCTTCGACGCTCTACGACAAGATTAGAGGACTGAAGAATCTCCCTTGGGGTCAAGGAGTGACTCCCCTGCTTGGCAGGCACCAAAGAAGCATCTGTCCAGTTCGCATTTCTGAAGCTCCCGTCGGACGCCGAAGTCATCGCATCACCAGAGGTGGATTCTCAGACTTTCCCGAGGCTACCCTGAGTCCCCAGCAAAGCTGAGGCCCGTGGCTATCGTGGGTGACTTGAGACTGTGACCCCTGGACACCGAGCACATTTACAAGTGCATCATCTTCTGGGTCTCCCAAGAAGTCGTGCTTTGGGCTCCGAGTAGCCCTAGCCTCCAGCACCACCTGCACCGAAGATCACTAGCCCCCACTCCACGAGTGTCCTGTAAGCCAGCTCCACGTGCGGCGTCACGAGGCTCCTTCGCGGTCGCTAGCCCGTTGGCTAGTAGCCCTTAACGAAGGCCAATCCTTTTCTTACTTGGCATCCTGGTTGCTCCAGGCCTGCCCTCACTTACCCTTGCTGGGTGAGTTCCACAGACCTTGCTGGTCTGCACCATCGACGATCTACATCTTCACCGAGACTTGCCGTTGCCAAGGCTTGTTGGGGCCAATCTGGTCGCCGACACCTCTGCACTCGACAGACATCATGTACCAGCCCGAATCCTGCTCCTGGTCGCCGACAACGCTTCCTGGACCTCGTGGCTGAAGAGTCAAGACGACCGTCACCGCACCTGAAGCACTCGACATCGGTGGGCATCTGTCCATCGCCTTCCTGGTCACTGGCTAGTGACCCAGACTCTGTCCCCTCTGCTTTCAGGTTCTTCAGAACTCCGATCCACTCTTGGATCCACCCGGACACTTTTCTCTTGGCCGCCAGCAGCACTTTGCAGCAGATCGCCATTCGAAACGACGACGAAACCCGACCCCGAAAGGCACCTATGCACCCGGCTTCCCTGGGTGAGGTAACACGAGTACTCCGGTGCTCCCGTGGGTAGAGACTCTTCAAAGTCCTAGATCTCAAAGGGTTTTGTCCTAGTCCTCTTTTAAGTGTCCCTTTTCTCTATTTTGCCGATCCCGACTTTCTCCATAGAAGTCAACGGCGTATCGCGGTTGTGTATTTACACTGCACGCGTCTCCCGTAGGTCCCCTGTGTCACTACCTTGGGTGGTTCCTTGTGGTCCAAGCACTTCTAGAGGCTCTAGGCCTAGTGTCTAGTTCAGTCGTGGTTCGCATACCACTTTATTGGTATATGGTTTGGTACGCCCCTAGGGCCCAAACGTGTATTTGTGCTATTACTGTGATTTAATAACTTATAACTTATGTACTTCGAACTCTAGCCTCATAAAGAGACTAGAGGGGTGTGTTTAGCAATAAATACATATATTTTGAATATATACCTGGTGTGGTGCTCTTTCATTTGATCACTCAAGAGATTATAGACTGGTAAAACAAGCTGCTTTACATTCCTTCAAGACTTAGCCTGAAGGCTGCTCTCCATAGCTACCACTAGGATAGCTTTCAATAAGGTTGTCTTTAACCTATCTCCAATAAGGGGTTGTTTGGACTGGTGCAAGGTGCCCACTATAATTAGTGGACAGCATATGCCAGGCCAACTTCTCACATTGGTGTGCAGCGTGTGGGATTCCAGCTTGCTATTGTTTTACCAGATAATCTCAATTGAATTGATCAACTGATAACCACTAAAGGTACCTAAGGTACATATAATTTAAGCTTAAGAATACAGTAAGTTCTACTGAACTTAGAGTTGTGTGTTAAGGGATAGCACAACCCTTTCTACAACTCAAGAGAGTTTAGTAGGCCACACTAGAGTAGGTAGTGCATACACCACACCACACTAGTAATGTCTTTAAGGGCAGGATCCAAAGAATCCTTGCAGGAAGCCATTGAGCTTCCACCCTCCAAGTATGATACACTCCCATTCTTGGAATTGAGAGCTTTATGTAACTTGAGGAAATTAAGGACAGGCCAAAGCCTCACCACCCAACACCTCAAGGAGTTGTTGGTGGCTTATGACCTTAGTAAGCCCTTGGGGACTGAAGGGGTAGGAGCTGAGGGTGGGGCAGGAGCAGAGGAGGAGGCCAGGGGTACCAATACCCCCAGCCCCCCTCTGAAACTGGCCAGGAGGGTGACAATGACCCTGACCTGGATAACCCAATCCCTCCTGTGGAAGATGATGAGGATGATCAGAATGATGCCCTCTTTGTCCCCCAGGAAGGATTAAGAGTGTGCCCAGAAAGTCTAGATCTCCTTCTCAGGAGTCTAACCACTCTGGCACCTCCATAGGGAGCTCTATCTCCTCTCATAGGAGGGAATCCTCTCATGAGAGAAGAGACAGACTGGTCCAGTATGAGGAAACTCAGCTGGAAATTAAAAAAAGCAATTGGCTTTAGATAGGAATCCCTAGATCTCCTTAGGGAGAGAAGAAAGTTGGGACTAGAGTCCCATGGTGGCAGCAATATCCCTAGAGATAGGGAAAGGTCTTATGACCATAGAAACTAAACAAGATTGTCCCTCCCTACCAGAGTGGGGATGACATCCACAAATGGATAACTGCACTGGAGAGGGCCTGTAAAGTTCAGAAGGTCCCCCAGAGGCAGTGGGCAGCAATCGTGTGGCTCTCCTTTGCAGACAAAGGTAGAGACAAGCTCCTCACTGTAAGAGAAGAGGATGCTGACAATTACACAGTCTTGAAGAGTGCTCTGATAGATGGGTTTGGCCTAACCACTGAACAGTATAGGTTGAAGTTCAGAGACACCCAAAAATCTCAGACTCAAGACTGGGTTGATTTTGTAGATTGTGCTACAAAGGCTCTGGAAGGTTGGATACATGGCAACAAAGTGCATGACTTTTTAGGATTGTACAATTTGATTATGAGGGAGCAGATCCTTAATAATTGTCAAAACCAGCTTTTGCACCAGTATCTGGAGGACTCTGATCTGACCTCTCCCCAAGAATTGGGAAAGAAGGCAGACAAATGGGTCAGAACCAGAGTAAAAACTAGAAATCAGGGTGGTGACCAGAAGAAAGACTCTACTAAGTCCCAAGAGAAAGGTGGGGATAAATCTAAGGATAAGTCCACTACAGGGCCCCAAAATTCCTCTTCTGGGGGTGGGTCCCAAACTCCTTCCTCTCCTGAAAAGAAACCATATTGCCATGTCTGTAAAAAGCCTGGGCACTGGAAAACTGATCCCAGTTGCCCCAGGATTGGCAATAAAGAAAATGTTCCTCCCACAACTACTACCACCCCTCCTGGTACTACCAGTAGTAACCCTCCAGTTGGGAGTAGTGCACGCAAAAGTTAGGTGCTTTTGCAACAGGAACAGAGGTGGGCTCTGGTTCAGACAGGGACCCCTCAACAGACTCCTCTGACTCTGATGGTGGGGTAAGATTTGCCACCTTTACCATAGGTCCCACAGCAATGGGCAGGTACAGACTGGAGCCAATGATTAATGGTCAGAAAGCTGTGGCATTTAGGGACACAGGGGCTAGTGTCACCATGGTGGCAGGGAAACTAGTCCCCCTCACCAGCTTTTACCTGAGTTTAAATACCAGGTGACCAACATTGATGGTGTCAGAACAGATCACCCCATGGCCATAGTCAATCTCAGCTGGGAGGGGGTCACAGGCCCAAAGAGAGTGGCAGTGTCCCCCACCTTACCTGTAGATTGCCTGATGGGCAATGATTTGGAAATTTCAGCCTGGGCTGAAGTTGAACACCAAACCCATCTTAGGATGTTGGGCGTCCCTGTAAAGGTTAGTGGGGCTGTGATGGCCACAGCCACAGCCCAAGGATTTGGAGAGATGGAGCCTGAAAGAATGGCCCACTCTCCCCCAAAAGAGAGCACAAGGGTTGAAGAAAAGTCTTCGTCCCCCCAGACAGTAGGTAAGGGTCAGCCTCCTCAGGGAACTGACCCTACCCCTAGTGAAGGAACTGCCCCAGAGGTAGTCAGGCCTGGCCTGGCCACACCCCTGATGGCAGAGGACCCTTCCAAGGTGGTACCCAGTCTGGAGCAGGTAACCTGCCCCTCTCTACCCTGCCTCAGCCAGCCCAGGGCTGCAGAGGTCAGGGAGGTCAGTGGACCCCCAGGGCCCCCTGTCCAGAGGAACCCCCTATCAGCAGACTAGGGGCACCCAGTCTAGTAGCCCTAGCCAGGTGAAAGCTCCTCTACACACTGAGGGATCCCCCATGCCTTTATGTAGGGACCTCCCCCAGAAGGACTCTGGTAGGCAAGGGCAAACCTGGGACCTGAAGGTTCCAAACCTGCCCTGTCCCTCCAGTAGTCCATCCAAAGGGACCCAACCCCCAGCTGTAGGCAGCCAAAGGTTGACCCTTAGAGCGAAGTGCAACTCAGTCATGGAAAGACAGGCATACATGGTGACTAGTGATCTGAGGAATCTGAGGCCAACATTCCTAGGGCCTCACTTCCCTACTCAGACACCTCACCAGCCTTGTACTTTACCTAAGCACACCACAGGTAGTGATTCCCCATGGTGGAGACCCTCTCATACCCTTAAGGTGAGGGATTGCTTAGTGGACCATAAGACAGGGGGCAACCATGCTAGTGCAGGTGCTTCCTTATATGGCCACTTAGTCAATGAAGGCTCAACTGGCCAAGGTTAGCCTTATCTCCTTTCGTTTGGGGGGTTATGTAGGAAGGTGGAATCTGACTATATGGTTGCCCCCACTTTTTTTATGGTGTTTTGCTGGTTTATGACTTAGTTGGACTGGGATCCTGCTATTCAGGGCCCCAGTCTATCTGCTTTCTCTGTAAAAGGTTTCCATGTGCCTTAGGCACATCTCTGATTGGAATCTGGAGTGCCCTTATAAGTCCCTAGTATATGGTATACTATGTACCAAGGGCATAGGTACCTCAGAGGCCTACCAGGGGCTGCAGCATGTATTATGCCACCCCTGGAAAGCCATACAAACTGACACCACAGGTCTGCTACTGCAGCCTGGGTAAGGTGGTGCATGCACCCCTTACTGTGATATAGGTTACCTATATCACTAAATACATACACACATATAAACCTATAAGTCACTCCTAAGGCAGGCCTTGTCAATCCTGAAGGCAGAGTGCGTGGTTCCTATGTGAGAGGGTGCCCCTGCATGAGCAGGGCCCCTCTGCAGCGTTCGGAGACCCTTCTCTGATGCTGTTTGTAGTGCAGCCTGACCATATACTCTTAAGCGCATTATAACCTCGCGTTAAATGCTAACTTTGGAATGGCTGCACCTAAACATGTCGTGTTTGGTGTCAAACATCTTGGAATACTACCCCCCGCCAATTCTGGCGGCGGGGGTAGCATTCCACCCTTCTAGAGGGAGAGACATGTTAACCCTGGCCTGGCCGGTAACTTCTTTCTAAAGCCTGGCATCACAAAATGGATGCTACTGCCACAGACACAAGTCTGGCCTCCTGCTGCTGGACGAAACTCCGGCAGGGGAGGCCTGGACAATAGGTTTCCTGTCCCAGGGAGGTGTGACCACCTCCCCAGACAGGATAATGTGTATTGGGGCTGGGCGGGAGCACTTTCTGGTGCTTTGAAGTCCTGCACTGGGGGCACACTTGGTGTCCCTGTGCATACCCCAGTTCAAACCGGATCAGGGGCTTGCAGCCCCTGCTTTGGCGCGAACTGGACAAAGGAAAGGGGTGTAGCCACCCCTCTGCCCTGACCCACCCATAGGTGGGGCCACAGAGTAGTCCAACCCCTATCTTTAGTATAAAGGTAGGAACCCAGTCCTTAGGACTTTAGATTATACCTGGACGAAACTCTGAAACTGAATCCTGGACCTTCGACGCTCTACGACAAGATTAGAGGACTGAAGAATCTCCCTTGGGGTCAAGGAGTGACTCCCCTGCTTGGCAGGCACCAAAGAAGCATCTGTCCGGTTCGCATTTCTGAAGCTCCCGTCGGACGCCAAAGTCATCGCATCACCAGAGGTAGATTCTCAGACTTCCCCGAGGCTACCCTGAGTCCCCAGCAAAGCTGAGGCCCGTGGCTATCGTGGGTGACTTGAGACCGTGACCCCTGGACACCGAGCACATTTGCAAGTGCATCCTCTTCTGGGTCTCTCAAGAAGTCGTGCTTTGGGCTCCGAGTAGCCCTAGCCTCCAGCACCACCTGCACCGAAGATCACTGGCCCCCACTCCACGAGTGTCCTGTAAGCCAGCTCCACGTGCGGCGTCACAAGGCTCCTTTGCGGTCGCTAGCCCGTTGGCTAGTAGCCCTTAACGAAGGCCAATCCTTTTCTTACTTGGCATTCTGGTTGCTCCAGGCCTGCCCTCACTTACCCTTGCTGGGTGAGTTCCACAGACCTTGCTGGTCTGCACCATCGACGATCTACATCTTCACCGAGACTTGCCGTTGCCAAGGCTTGTTGGGGCCAATCCGGTCGCCGATACCTCTGCACTCGACAAACATTGTGTACCAGCCCGAATCCTGCTCCTGGTTGCCGACAACGCCTCCTGGACCTCGTGGCTGAAGAGTCAAGACGACCGTCACCGCACCTGAAGCACTCAACATCGGTGGGCATCTGTCCATCGCCTTCCTGGTCACTGGCTAGTGACCCAGACTCTGTCCCCTCTGCTTTCAGGTTCTTCAGAACTCCGATCCACTCTTGGATCCACCCGGACACTTTTCTCTTGGCCGCCAGCAGCACTTTGCAGCAGATCGCCATTCGAAACGACGACGAAACCCGACCCCGAAAGGCACCTATGCACCCGGCTTCCCTGGGTGAGGTAACACGAGTACTCCGGTGCTCCCGTGGGTAGAGACTCTTCAAAGTCCTAGATCTCAAAGGGTTTTGTCCTAGTCCTCTTTTAAGTGTCCCTTTTCTCTATTTTCCCGATCCCGACTTTCTCCATAGAAGTCAACGGCGTATCGCGGTTGTGTATTTACACTGCACGCGTCTCCCGTGGGTCCCCTGTGTCACTACCTTGGGTGGTTCCTTGTGGTCCAAGCACTTCTAGAGGCTCTAGGCCTAGTGTCTAGTTCAGTCGTGGTTCGCATACCACTTTATTGGTATATGGTTTGGTACGCCCCTAGGGCCCAAACGTGTATTTGTGCTATTACTGTGATTTAATAACTTATAACTTATGTACTTCGAACTCTAGCCTCATAAAGAGACTAGAGGGGTGTGTTTAGCAATAAATACATATATTTTGAATATATACCTGGTGTGGTGCTCTTTCATTTGATCACTCAAGAGATTATAGACTGGTAAAACAAGCTGCTTTACATTCCTTCAAGACTTAGCCTGAAGGCTGCTCTCCATAGCTACCACTAGGATAGCTTTCAATAAGGTTGTCTTTAACCTATCTCCAATAAGGGGTTGTTTGGACTGGTGCAAGGTGCCCACTATAATTAGTGGACAGCATATGCCAGGCCAACTTCTCACACTATCTATTGACCTGCTTGGTATCAGTGGCACCGCATTAGGGTGTCGGGTGCATATAAGTGTGAAAGTGCCCATACAGACCAGGCTGGCACCTGTCGCATAGCGGTGGAAAGTGAGTGTGCAGGAGTGACCATCTATGGACTGCCTGTGCTAAATGACACTGGTCGGCGGTGTTGGTTTATATGTTGTTCTCATGCCAAAAGTACTTTACCTCTCTCTAGTAGTTTTACCTGCATGTCCTCGTCCTGCAGTGCTGCTAAAAGTGTTATAATTTGGTGTATGCACATATTACTGATATTGTTGTAGCTCAGGGTGCAACCTATAGCTGTGTGAAATTGCATTATTAGGATTGTGAGGGGGGCCGGGGGCTGACAACGTGTCGCACCGCACAAGGGTGCTGTGTGGGGATTAGAATAGGACGTTTCCCATGTGTGCATATTATCGAGATCTGATCAATACTGACCGGGCGTAATACTGCTAGTAATATTACCAAGTGTGATTTATGCCCCAGATTCCATGATATTCATGTTGAATTGTTGAATGTGTGTGTTGAAAATAAACAGCATTTCTCAATGTTAAGTGTGAAGTATGTCTTTTGTGTTGTGCAGAGCATTTATTGTGTGCGCGCACTGTGCTCTTGCTTTACACATTGTTTCTGAAGGACGCCTGACTGCTCAGTGCCAAGCTATCCAAGGGCAAGCACAGATTGTGCAGTGTGTATAATCGCCTACCCTTGGCAGAAGCGGTGCCTTCTGCCTGGCTGGGGCATCCATTCAGCCATTCAGACAGTGCCAGTTCCAACTGCGACAAATTGTTCCTGTTCCGACAAAAATAATTTTAAGAGAGCGAGTGCCGCTCCGCTGATTCCCATGGAGTGGAGACGGTTAATCGAGATCACAAGTGAAACTTATCGAATGCCGCCGAGAGATCCAAAAGAATTAAGACTGCGTTTCCTCCTTTGTCTAGGGTAGATCTAATGTCCTCAGATGCCACAATCAGGGTGGATTTGGTGCTATGCTTGCTCCTAAACCGCTGAATGGATGAGGAACAGCCGACTGAAGCTGAACTCGGACAAGACAGAGGTCCTCATCCTCGGATCCACCCCTTCGGCCTGGGACGACTCCTGGTGGCCGACCGCACTGGGAACCGCCCCAACACCCACCGACCATGCACGCAACCTAGGGGTCATCCTCGACTCCACCCTCTCCATGACTAAACAGGTCAACGCTGTCTCCTCTGCCTGCTTCAACACCCTCCGCATGCTCCGCAGGATCTACAAGTGGATCCCCACTGAAACGAGAAGAACGGTCACCCAGGCCCTCGTCAGCAGCAGGTTGGACTACGGAAACGCCCTCTACGCAGGAGCCTCGGCCAAACTCCTAAGACGGCTCCAACGCATCCAGAACGCCTCTGCACGCCTGATCCTCGACATCCCTCGCCGCAGCCACATCACACCCCACCTGAGAGACCTGCACTGGCTCCCGGTCAACAAGAGGATAACCTTCAAGCTCCTCACCCACGCACACAAGGCACTCCACAACACCGGACCAACGTACCTCAACAGACGACTCAGCTTCTACACCCCCACCCGCCAGCTCCGCTCCGCCGACCTCGCCCTCGCCACAGTCCCCCGCTTCCGAAGAGCGACCTCCGGTGGCAGATCGTTCTCCCACCTCGCCGCCAAGACCTGGAACACCCTCCCCATCCACCTACGGCAGACCCAAGACCTGCTGACCTTCAGAAAACTCCTCAAGACCTGGCTTTTCGAGCAGTAGCAGCATTCCCCACCCCACCCCAGCGCCTTGAGACCCTCACGGGTGAGTAGTGCGCTTTACAAATGATATGATTGATTGATTGATTGAAACCCGAACTGAGTAGGGTCGAGTAAGTGATTGGTGTTTATGAAAGAGGCCAGCTCCTGATGCATGGCTTTTTCAACTATCTTGGAAGGGAAAGGCAGGCGTGATATGGGCCGATAGTTGCTAGAGACTGTAAGGGTAGGGTTGGTCCGTAGGAACACTGCCTGCTCTGAAAAAATGTTGGTGCCCCCATTCACAAAGGGGGAAGGGGTTCCTTGGGGACCCCTTTCCGTTTGTGAATGGAATAACACCAATTTGAAATTGGTGGTAATCTGTGAATGTTTTGTATCTCATTCTCGGTTGCAAAATGTTCATATATACCAGTGCGACTCTCTATTAGGAAGGGACACCCTTTACACGCCCCTTCCTAATAGCGACTTGCAAACCCTATTTTGCGAGTAAGTGATTGGTTACCGACTCACAAAATAGGGTTGGTATATAGGAAAATGCATTTTACCAGTCGCAAATAGCCCGATGGGCAGTTTGTGACCGGTAAAGTGTGTCGTACATCTGGCCCCAGCTGCACTTGCGGAAGACAAAGGGGGCCGATTTATTAGAAGTGATCAAGCTGAGCAGCTGCTCTGCAAAAAAAGGGGTGAGAGAAGCTATTATTTCTAGCTGAGAGGGTGACTTGCTGTGCTGCGCTGCGTGGTTATTTGTTAAATATGCCCATCAGTGTTTTGCTGACTGCAGCAATGTTTATGGAGAGCACTTTCACTGGATATTTTAACATACAGGGGTTAGGTGGTTCCACTCAAGAAAAAAGGGCTTTATTTACAGTGGGGTGGTAACAGAAAGCCCCACTCATGGTTTCTTCATCTAGAAAGCTGCTCAATTTCTGGCAGCGCAGCCAATCCAATCCAAACAAGCTTTATTCGACATATAGTCATAAAAGCACATTACAAAAAAAAAATCTATAAATATACATAAAAATGTCGTTCACAGATTATAAAGCAATCCTGTTTGGGAAAAATAGGTTATATATTGGTCGCATATAGAATTTTCACTAGAGCAAAACCTTATCATAAAAAACTCCGTATTTACAAGTAATAAAACTTATACAAAATTCTTGTTCGTAGGAAACCAGTAAGAACAGTTTCATCTTCATTGATTTAGGCCTGCACTAAAGAAAAGCTGGATAAATTTAGGTGGTTGGGAGACATTTACGATACTGGTCCAATATACTGACTAATCACAGTTTGCATAAACATTTCACACAAGTATTAATTTCAGCCTTATTGCCCACATCCACCCCAGATATTTTGCAACAGCTATTGAGATGGTAGGTGAAGTACTAGTGCGTATAATCCTTTCAGCTTCGGCACTACTTCTAGTACCTAGCAATTTACATACGGGACTCAGCCAAACCCGGCGCGGGGCTACATAGGCGGGACAGGCAAAAAGCATAAGTGCCACTGATTCTTTGTAGGCCGCACAAGCAGGGCACTTATTACAACTTGAATTAGACCACCTAGAAGTCAAAGATCTTAGTGGCAACGACCCTGCCCTCAGTGGTTTGGTTATGATGTCCCAATATGGTTCAAGACTCGGAATATGTTTAAATTCCAAAAATATTCCTGTCAAGGAGGCTGAATCACTTTTTCTCAGAGTGTTATAAGTAACCATCTCCCAATACTTTTCTTTTAGGCCTTAGTTGGGTCCTCCCAGAGCACTTTCATGCCAATATCTACTAAAACTTCTCTGACTCCCCGTTGCCAGCTGATTTTGTGAAAAGTATCGGATTTTATTACATCCATAAAGCCCGCTGCATATGGTATCAATTCTGGTGTAGTCCACAACCTACGCCAGTATAACACTGGGCGCAGTTTGGCAACATCAGATAAAGGCTTTCTACCAAGGTCATATAGTAGCGGACATAATGGTGTGCTTTGGGGGAGGTTGGTGATACTGCGTAGGAACTTATTTTCTGAAATACTCAGATTAGACATATTCTCAAACCCCCATAATTCTACACCGTAAAGGGCTGAGCTGACCACTTTCATATCATAAACCTGAAGCACAGGTCTAATTGGTTTTGTAAGTGACTTTTGTGCTCCATGCTTAATGCGCCCGAAAGTTGTCGGTGCTTTAGTGTGGCCATGTCAATTTGGTGGTTCCACTTTAGGTCACTCTGTATGTTTACCCCCAAGTATGTAAACGCTCTAACCTGTTCCAGCGGTCGATTATTCATTAACGTATTACTTTTAAAAGCTCTGTGTGCATTAAAAGCCATGAATTCCGTTTTCGACACATTAACTTCAAGACCACGAGCAGAGCAGAATTCTTTAAAAATTAACAGGGCTCGCTGACGCCCACTTGGGGTCTTTGAGATTATTAATGTGTCGTCCGCGAACATTAAAATGGGGATTTTTACGCCTGCTAAAGATGGGGCATCAGTATTCACTGGTGACATACAGTCAACTATACCATTAATGTACAAAGAAAATAATGTGGGTGCCATAGCACAGCCCTGGCGCATCCCTCTTTCTACAGGAAATGGGCCAGTGACCATGCCCTGGGATCCCCATCGAATGTTTGAGTAATTATCCACATGTAACCTCATTATGAGTGTAAGAAGTTCTATGGGTAACCCTAGTACATTCAGCGTCGCCCACAAACTAGAGCGGGGAACAAGATCGAACGCTGACCTTAAATCGACGAAGGCAGCATACAAACTGCCTTTGCCCAGAGTCACTATCTTCCAGTGTAAAAGAATAAAACGAAACACCTGGTCGATGGTGCTGGTATACGCCCGAAAGCCTGCCTGTAAAGGGGACAGTATACAATCTTTTGCATCTTTTGCATCGTGTCTATTAGGCTAATGGGTCTATAGTTCCCCGGTAATGATTTGTCACCTTTTTTATATACGGGGATTATTTCTGCCCCTTTCCAGGAATCCGGTATGGGGGCGCCTTGGGCAACTGCATTAGCCACCAACAAGATATATCTGCTCCATCTTGGCTTATCATAGAGGAGCACGTCAGCAGGAACACCATCTGGTCCTGGCGCTCTACCTCCTACCACTGCTCCAAGAGCTAGCGCAACATCATTAGATTTAAAAGCCTCTTCTGCATAGAACACGTGGCTGGGATCATCCATGTATTTCTCAGTTAGACTACGGGCGTATTGTGGTTTAAAATGGTTGACCCAGTCTTCCTGCAAGACATGGTTTTGAGGTTGATCGGGTTGGCCCCCTCTACCCCATTTTATAATGTTCCAGAATGATTTACTATTCTTCAGGGTACTAGCCTCTTTGAGGTCCTGCCATCTTTGCTCATCCCAGGAGCGTTTGGCTTTGTGCATGGATCTTTTGTATTCCTGCCTGGCTGTGCGTACTATAACCGGCTCGCCACCCTTAATCGCGTTCCCAAGAAAGACTCTTGCCTGCCTGCATTCCATGTTATACCAGCGACAGGACTTCTGATCTACTTGTTTCTTTGGTTTGCAGTGCTTAACAAAATAGGATCTCATGCGCGTAAACAATCTATCATGAGACTGAGTAAGGAGCTCCAACTTCCCATTAGAAGACAAAATATTCTCTAATTCTATTATAGCGCTATCAACCTCTTTATTAATGCTGACCAGGGACTCTGGATTTTCAATTACTCGTGACCATTTGAGCCGTCTCATATCATTGGTGGGGACTACATCCTGGGAATGCAATTCTGCCTCCCCGCCGTGCGGTGACTTGTGCTTCCACCACCCATGGGTTACACACAAAGGATTATGGTCACTTTCAGGGCGATCCCTTACAGCCATGTCATCGATTGTATGCCAAAATTTCGCGCTTGCGAGAATATAATCTATCCTACTCTTGCTGTATCCATTATTAAATGTATTTGCCCCTAGTCTATCTTGGGGCGTTCTACCATTTAGTGCCCTTAGCCCCTTTTCTAAGCAGATAGAATTAATCTGGATGACCGCCTCCGTCCATTTTTTTACTGGATCGAGTTGGCAGCGCAGCCTTAGCTGGCTCAGTTGTTGGAAATCATGTGCTAGTTTTCTAGCTCCTAGAAGACCGTCTCCTCCACAGCATGGAGACAAAAGCAAAAGGAACAAATGATGGATGGAATCCTGAACAATGCAAACATTCACCCCCAGTCACAAGGATCTGGGTTAAATCCATTGTTCCTTTGCTCACCACACCACCCCAGTTTGGACACAGCCCTATGCAAATCAGTCTTGACCCTGCTCCTTATGGGAACAGTCCAACCCGAACTGCCAAACCAGGTCCTCCCTGGACCAGAAACAAGCATTCTGGGAGGGGCATCACCCCTCATCAGCCAGGCTAACTTGAATCAAGAGGCACAGTGACCAAGGGATACCCTTCCCACTTAGGGCGACAAAAGCAAAAGGAACAAATGATGGATGGAACGCTGAACAATGCAAATATTCAGCCCCCCACCAGTCACAAGTATTTGGGTTTAATCCATCGTTCTTTTGCTCACCACACCACCCAAGTTTGGACACAGCCATATGCAAATCAGTCATGACCCTGCTCCTTATGGGAACAGTCCAGCCCAAACTGCCAAGCCAGGTCCTCCCTGGACCGGAAACAAACATCCTGGGAGTAGTTTCGGGGCATCAGCTAGGCTATCTTGAATCAAGTGACACAGTTAGCACAGGACCCACGTCTGAGCATACCCTTCCCACCTAGGGCGACAAGAGCAAAAGGAACAAATGATGGACAGAATGCTGAACAATACAAACATTAATCTCTGTACTTGGATGAATGTTTGAAAATGTTCAACATTCTGTCCATCAAATGTTCTTTTTGTATTTGTCACCCCGAGTGGGATGGGTATGCCCAGACGTGGGGCCCGTGCTCTCCATGACACTGGAGTCTAGCTAGCCTGGCTGATGAGAGGTGAAACCCCGAAACCGGTCCCAGGATGCTTGTTTCCGGGCCAGGGAGGACCTGGACAGGCAGTTCGGGCTCTTCTGCTCCAATGGGGAACAGGGTCAAGACTAGGCCTGGGCGGAATTTGCGTAGTCGCGTTCCGCAAAGTTCCGCGAAGATGTAAAAAATCTCCGCGAGCTACGCAGAATTCCGCGAGCACGCGGAATTGCTTGTTTTGCCCGTTTGCGATGTGTTTTTCCTGTTCAGGGATGCTATTTGTGTGCTCGGGGGAAATATCTCGTGAACTTGCCCATGCGGTCGCCAATTGGCGCGGCCATCTAGTTTCACTTGTCCCGCCCGTTCGCGATGCGTGTTTCCTGTTCGCAAACGCGGATGTCCGATGGCGCGTCCGAATGACGTGTTCGCGATCGCACACTCTCGCGGGATCGCGCGGCCGGCTACCAAAATCTCGTGGCGCACGCGATCGGATAGGAAAACTCGTCAGCGAACGCAGGGATCCCGGTAAGTCGATACCGCGTGCACGAACAAGCATTTTGAAAGCGCGAACAAGGAGAAAATTCCGCTACACTGCAGATCGTGGAATTTTCGGCAATTCCGCGTTCTCCGCGGAATTGCCAAAATTCCGCAAATTCCGCGAGCTGAGCGGATTTTACCGCCCAGGCCTAGTCAAGACTTATTTGCATATGGCTGGGTTTAAACTGGAAAGGCATGGGGAGCAAAAAAAACTATGGATTTAGGCCCTTATCTCTGTACTGGGGTGAATGTTTTACATTGTTCAACATTCTGTCCATTCATTGTTCTTTTTGCATTTGTCACCCCGAGTGGGACGGGTATGCCCAGACATGGGTCCCATGCTCTTCATGCCACTGGAGTCTAGCTAGCCTGGCTGATGAGAGGTGGAACCCTGAAACCGGTCGTAGGATGCTAGTTTCCAGTCCAGGGAGGACCTGGCCTGGCAGTTCGGGCTGGACCATACCCATGGGGATCAGGGTCAAGACTGATTTGCATATGACTGGGTTTAAACTGGAAAGGTATGGGGAGCAAAAAAAACTATGGATTTAGGCCCTTATCTCTGTACTGGGGTGAATGTTTGACATTGTTCAACATTCTGTCCATTAATTGTTCTTTTTGCATTTGTCACCCCGAGTGGGACAGGTATGCCCAGAAGTGGGTCTCATGCTCTCCATGCCACTGGAGTCTAGCTAGCCTGGCTGATGAGGGGTGAAACCCCGAAACCGGTCATAGGATGCGTTTTCCGGTCAATGGAGGATCTGGCCTGGCAGGTCGGGCTGGACTCTTCCCACGGGGAACAGGGTCAAGACTGATTTGCATATGGCTGGGTTTAAACTGGAAAGGCATGGCGAGCAAAAAAGCGATGGATTTAGGCCCAGATCTCAGTACTGGGGTGAGTGTTTGACATTGCTCAACATTATGTCCACCAATTGTTCTTTTTGCATTTGTCACCCCGAGTGGGACGGGTATGCCCAGACGTGGGTTACGTCCTCTCCATGCCACTGGAGTCTAGCTAGCCTAGCTGATTAGGGGTGAAACCCCGAAACAGGTCCCATGATGCTTGTTTCCGGTCCAGGGAGGACCTGGCCTGGCATTTACGGGCTGGACTGTACTCATGGGGAACAGGGTTAAGACTGTATTACAAATTACTGGGTTAGTTTGTACTGGAAAGGCATGGGGAGCAAAAAAACGATGGATTTAGGCCCAGATCTCTGTACTGGGGAGAATGTTTGACATTGTTCAACATTTTCTCCACCAATTGATCTTTTTGCATTTGTCACCCGAGGGGTCGAGTCTGCCCAGACGTGGGTTCCGTGCTCTCGATGACACTGGAGTGTAACTAGCTTGGCTGGTGATTGCTGAAACCCTGAAACCGGTCCCAGGATGCTTGTTTCCGGTCCAGGGAGGACCTGGCCTGGCTGTTCTGGCTGGACTGTACCCATGCCGAACACGGTCAAGACTTATTTACAAATGGCTGGGTCTAAACTGGGGAGGCATGGGGAGCACAAAAAAAGAAAGGATTTAGGCCCAGATCGCTGTACTGCGGTGAATGTTTGACAATGTTCAACATTCTGCCCATGTTATCGAATTTGTAAAGCACATGGCTGCCTCATCAATGGGGCGTCCCAGCGCTAGATTCGCAGATACCAACCAAAGAGGGAAGCAAAACAGAGGGTTATTCAGGGAAGAGCCAGGTCTTGTGCCTGAAAACCCCCATGATTCTGTGTGCTCCTTATAGTGCTTGGGAGGGTGTTCCAGAGTGAGGACGCTAAAGCCCGGAACGACTGGCCTCCCGCCCGTGCTCTTCTAACATGGGGGACACATAGCAGATGTTGATTAGAGGAGCGGAGGGTGCGTTCTGGTACATAGGGGATGAGAAGGTTGGCTAAAGCCAGGGGGGCTTGAGCACGGAAAATTCTGTGAGAGATACACAAGGACTTGTATTGAATTCTCCTTTATACCGGGAGCCAGTGCAGCTTACATATTAATTTGGAAGTAGGGCAAGATTTCGGGAGGGCGAAGAGGGTACGGGCCGCGGCGTTCTGCACCCTCTGAAGACGATTGATGCCTGCTTTATTAGCACCCAGGTACAATGAGTTGCAATAATCCAGTCTAGAGAGGATAGTAGACTGGATAAGGATCTGGCATGTTTGAGCATCAGAGAACCCAAGCAGTGGTTTCAAACTGCGTAGGAGTCCAAAACAACTGCCCGCCACTGATTTTGTCTGTGCCTGAAAAGTAAGTGCACCGTCTAACCAAATGCCCAGGTTTTTTTACGGTCTCCTTCGGGGTAGGGAAAGCTCCCAATGCAGCAGGCCACCATTGGTCCATCAATTGTTCTTCTTACATTTGTCACCCCAAGTGGGACGGGGAAGCCAAGACGTGGGTCCCGTGCTTCCGTGCCACTGGAGTCTAGCTAGCCTGGCTGATGAGGGGTGAAATCCCGAAACCGGTCCTAGGATGCAGTTTCTTGTCCAGGGAGGACCTGTCCTGGCAGTTCCGGCTGGACTGTTCCCATGGAGAACAGGGTCAAGACTGATTTACATATGGCTGGGTTTATACTGGAAAGGCATGGGGTGCAAAAAAATGATGGATATAGGCCCAGATCTTTGTACTGGGGAGAATGTTTGACATTGTTCAACATTTTGTCCACCAATTGTTGTTTTTGCATTTGTCACCCAGAGGGGGACGGGTAAGCCCAGACCTGGGTCCAATGCTCTCCATGCCACTGGAGTCTAGCTAGACTGGTTGATGAGGGGTGAAACCCCGAAACCGGTCCTAGGATGCTTGTTTCCGGTCCAGGGAGGACCTGGCTTGGCAATTCTGGCTGGACTGTTCCCATGGGGAACAGGGTCAAGACTGATTTCCATATGGCTGGGTTCAAACTAGAATGGCATGGTGAGCAAAGAAACTATGGATTTAGGCCCAGATCTCTGTACTGGGGTGAATATTTGAAATTTTTCAACATTTTGTCCACCAATTGTTTTTTTTGCATTTGTCACCCCGAGTAGGACGGTGTGGTATTCTGCACTATGTTTTCATCAGCCTGTCTTCTGTGCTATGTATTACGCAATCTGTCTTTGTTGGGGTTGCTCGGCTGTGATGTAATGTGGAACTCTCTCCCTAGTGAGAGAATGTTGTTCTTTAAGGTTTTGACAGTTGCCCTGGCTGTTGGTGGTGGAGGGCTCTTAGATGGATGTACAATAAACTTCTCTTGGTTCATCACCTACACTTTGTCTCCTGCCTGCTGCTTACTCTTTGGAGATCACCTCATTTTGGCGACGAGTGAACCTACTACTTTGCCTAAAAGGGACCTCAACAAAACTGATCCTGTTTTGCTATTCGACTCAGGTTTCTGCCTCGAATTTCCCTGCGCATGAAAACGTTTCTTCTGAGTGAAAATAAAAGGACGTCTATACCTTGATTTTCACTTCTCTGTGGGGCTCCTCCGGTGTGCTGTTTTCATCCTGAATCATCCGACAGGAGGAGTCTTCATGCGCAACTCTTCAACTGCTCAACTGTCACTCTGATGAGGACTGCCTTGGTGTGCTTCATCGATTAATTTTACGGTAGGGTTATGTTCCCTCCGTTTGTGACTCTCATTTTGTCCTCTTTAACTTTTGCACAGTGACGCGCTGCCTTGCGTCATCTTGGGCCTTCCTCTCTCCAATCCTGCTTGCCTGATGCTGCCTGGCCTTTTTTGCGTCACCTTGGGCCTTCCTCTCTTCAATCCGGTTTTCCTGACGCTGCCTGGTCTTGTATGAGTGCCGATCTCATCTGGGATTTGCTGCTTGCCTGATCCTGCCTGGCGCTGCCTGACCTTTGCATCACAAGCGTCACCTGCTTTGCCTGACGTCTTCGTGACTACGTGCAACGTCCAGCCACCATCTTTGATGTATCAACATCACGCAGCGTAGCGGGCATTTTAATTTACACCTGACTCTGCCTGGAGGCCTGTCAGAACAGGCTTATTCTCCGATCATCGGCGCTGAAGCGCACAGCGCTTCTTCGTTGCTTTTGCCTCTGCGTTAACGCGCACATCTGTTACTCATCTCATTTGCCTTGCTGGTATAGCACACAGCCGCCATCCTTGTGATGTTAATATTACTCAGCTTAGCGGCCATTTTAATTCATGCCTGACTCTGCCTGGAGGCCTGTCAGAATAGACTCGTTCTCCGATCGATCGGCGGGTGATGCGCACAGCTTTTCTTCATTGCTTTTGCCTCTGCGCTGACGAGCACAGCTGTCACTCGTTGCATTTGCCTTGCAGGTTATGTGCACAGCTGATTTTATAAACAACATCATTTCTGGAGTTTGCAGTAAGGTTGCTGATGAGCACAGCTGTTTTTCTTCACTTTTAACTAACTGTTTATGCACATAAATTCTTGTCACCCAAAGTTGGTAGTGGGTACATTTAACTTTGGTGTTGGGACACTCAGATTCGTTAAACGTTTGCGCAGTTTTTTCAAACATGCAAAATGTCACTGCTGCTCCATTTTTTCTAGCTGCACCTGGTGATCCTCTAATTCCGTGGATCAAATGGAAAAAGGTGTTTGCTGATTATGCAAGGGTCTGTGGCACTTCTTTAAGTGCGGAAAGGAAAGCCTCTTTATTTATGCATTATCTGGGTTCGGAGGGTCAGGAGGTCTATTAACATCTTCCTGATCTTCCGGACAGTGAGGCAGCTGTCTTAAACGAATATGAAATGTGTGTGAGAAAGATGGACATACATTTTCTTCCCAAGGTGAGTATGGTGTTGAAGCGTTACCATTTTGGGAAGAGAATGCAAAGACAAGAGGAATCTGTGGAGCAATATTTTACTATCTTGAGAAAATTAGCATCCACTTGGCGATGCAGCGCTCACAACGAAATTCGTTTTATTTATTTAAATGTTCACTTACCTGTATTCGTCCTTAATCCGTAGTTTACTACCCCCCACCCTGCCCCTCCCCCGCCCCACGTCACCGCCCGACCGGCATTCCTACCACGGGCCGTGCCTGACTGTACCCATGGGGAACAGGGTCAAGACTGATTTGTATATGGCTGGGTTTAACCCGGAAAGGCATCGGGAACAAAAAACGATGGATTTAGGCCCAGATCTCTGTACTGGGGGTGAATGTTTGACATTTTTCAACATTTTGTCCATCAATTGTTGTTTTTGCATTGGTCACTCAGGGAGGGGCCTCCACCCTTTATTGATCCTTAAATATCCGTAATTCAAGACTTAGTGGTCGCAAACAGGATACCCGAACTCATCCAGGACATTTATGTCTAGTGTTTCAAAACTAAACTCTGCTTTGGTGTTTTATTTCTGAAAATCAAAAAATAAAGACTGCGGCAAGTGCTGTTTTAATTGCTTACTTGTAAGAGAAACTGTCACCCAAGGTCTGGCACCCCTGCCAGCATCTCAACCTATTCCCCAATAGGCTGCCATTAATGGTGCGAAGTGGTGCTTGTAAAAAGGAAGACTTGTTACTCATTAGGAGGAAACAATGATGTTTGAGAACGAGGATGGATGGAGTGTGTTGGCAACACTGACATTAGCATCTGTGCATTTTGAAAATTCCCTCTAGGAAAGTTGACTCAATAACTCAAAGGCAAAGTTGAACTCCCAAGTCAAAAAGGAAGATCATCCTGGAGTCATTCTGAAGTCATCTGATGACTCCAGCTGGGCTAATCCTGTAATTATCTGGGCAATCATCCCAAGCCATCCTGAAGTATGCCTATAGGGCGAAATATTTAAATGAGATGACTCTAGAGTGATCAGAGAAACTACTCCAGGATGGGTTCCTGATTACTTCACTGCAAAACATGTGATGATCATTTACTACTACGGGATGACCCCAGGATGATTTCAGGATTAGGCTGGATTACTCCAGGATGATTTTATGAGTGTTTCAGGATGGGGCTGGATTACTCCAGGATGATTTTATGAGTGTTTCAGGATGGGGCTGGATTACTCCAGGATGATTTTATGAGTGTTTCAGGATGGGGCTGGATTACTCCAGGATGATTTTATGAGTGTTTCAGGATGGGGCTGGATTACCCCAGGATGATTTCAGGATTAGGCTGGATTACTCCAGGATGATTTTATGAGTGTTTCAGGATGGGGCTGGATTACTCCAGGATGATTTTATGAGTGTTTCAGGATGGGGCTGGATTACTCCAGGATGATTTTATGAGTGTTTCAGGATGGGGCTGGATTACCCCAGGATGATTTCAGGATTAGGCTGGATTACTCCAGGATGATTTTATGAGTGTTTCAGGATGGGGCTGGATTACTCCAGGATGATTTCAGGATTAGGCTGGATTACTCCAGGATGATTTTATGAGTGTTTCAGGATGGGGCTGGATTACTCCAGGATGATTTTATGAGTGTTTCAGGATGGGGCTGGATTACTCCAGGATGATTTTATGAGTGTTTCAGGATGGGGCTGGATTACTCCAGGATGATTTTATGAGTGTTTCAGGATGGGGCTGGATTACTCCAGGATGATTTCAGGATTAGGCTGGATTACTCCAGGATGATTTTATGAGTGTTTCAGGATGGGGCTGGATTACTCCAGGATGATTTTATGAGTGTTTCAGGATGGGGCTGGATTACTCCAGGATGATTTTATGAGTGTTTCAGGATGGGGCTGGATTACTCCAGGATGATTTTATGAGTGTTTCAGGATGGGGCTGGATTACCCCAGGATGATTTCAGGATTAGGCTGGATTACTCCAGGATGATTTTATGAGTGTTTCAGGATGGGGCTGGATTACTCCAGGATGATTTTATGAGTGTTTCAGGATGGGGCTGGATTACTCCAGGATGATTTTATGAGTGTTTCAGGATGGGGCTGGATTACCCCAGGATGATTTCAGGATTAGGCTGGATTACTCCAGGATGATTTTATGAGTGTTTCAGGATGGGGCTGGATTACTCCAGGATGATTTCAGGATTAGGCTGGATTACTCCAGGATGATTTTATGAGTGTTTCAGGATGGGGCTGGATTACTCCAGGATGATTTTATGAGTGTTTCAGGATGGGGCTGGATTACTCCAGGATGATTTTATGAGTGTTTCAGGATGGGGCTGGATTACTCCAGGATGATTTTATGAGTGTTTCAGGATGGGGCTGGATTACCCCAGGATGATTTCAGGATTAGGCTGGATTACTCCAGGATGATTTTATGAGTGTTTCAGGATGGGGCTGGATTACTCCAGGATGATTTCAGGATTAGGCTGGATTACTCCAGGATGATTTTATGAGTGTTTCAGGATGGGGCTGGATTACTCCAGGATGATTTTATGAGTGTTTCAGGATGGGGCTGGATTACTCCAGGATGATTTTATGAGTGTTTCAGGATGGGGCTGGATTACTCCAGGATGATTTTATGAGTGTTTCAGGATGGGGCTGGATTACCCCAGGATGATTTCAGGATTAGGCTGGATTACTCCAGGATGATTTTATGAGTGTTTCAGGATGGGGCTGGATTACTCCAGGATGATTTTATGAGTGTTTCAGGATGGGGCTGGATTACTCCAGGATGATTTTATGAGTGTTTCAGGATGGGGCTGGATTACCCCAGGATGATTTCAGGATTAGGCTGGATTACTCCAGGATGATTTTATGAGTGTTTCAGGATGGGGCTGGATTACTCCAGGATGATTTCAGGATTAGGCTGGATTACTCCAGGATGATTTTATGAGTGTTTCAGGATGGGGCTGGATTACTCCAGGATGATTTTATGAGTGTTTCAGGATGGGGCTGGATTACTCCAGGATGATTTTATGAGTGTTTCAGGATGGGGCTGGATTACTCCAGGATGATTTTATGAGTGTTTCAGGATGGGGCTGGATTACTCCAGGATGATTTCAGGATTAGGCTGGATTACTCCAGGATGATTTTATGAGTGTTTCAGGATGGGGCTGGATTACTCCAGGATGATTTTATGAGTGTTTCAGGATGGGGCTGGATTACTCCAGGATGATTTTATGAGTGTTTCAGGATGGGGCTGGATTACTCCAGGATGATTTTATGAGTGTTTCAGGATGGGGCTGGATTACCCCAGGATGATTTCAGGATTAGGCTGGATTACTCCAGGATGATTTTATGAGTGTTTCAGGATGGGGCTGGATTACTCCAGGATGATTTTATGAGTGTTTCAGGATGGGGCTGGATTACTCCAGGATGATTTTATGAGTGTTTCAGGATGGGGCTGGATTACCCCAGGATGATTTCAGGATTAGGCTGGATTACTCCAGGATGATTTTATGAGTGTTTCAGGATGGGGCTGGATTACTCCAGGATGATTTCAGGATTAGGCTGGATTACTCCAGGATGATTTTATGAGTGTTTCAGGATGGGGCTGGATTACTCCAGGATGATTTTATGAGTGTTTCAGGATGGGGCTGGATTACTCCAGGATGATTTTATGAGTGTTTCAGGATGGGGCTGGATTACTCCAGGATGATTTTATGAGTGTTTCAGGATGGGGCTGGATTACCCCAGGATGATTTCAGGATTAGGCTGGATTACTCCAGGATGATTTTATGAGTGTTTCAGGATGGGGCTGGATTACTCCAGGATGATTTCAGGATTAGGCTGGATTACTCCAGGATGATTTTATGAGTGTTTCAGGATGGGGCTGGATTACTCCAGGATGATTTTATGAGTGTTTCAGGATGGGGCTGGATTACTCCAGGATGATTTTATGAGTGTTTCAGGATGGGGCTGGATTACTCCAGGATGATTTTATGAGTGTTTCAGGATGGGGCTGGATTACTCCAGGATGATTTCAGGATTAGGCTGGATTACTCCAGGATGATTTTATGAGTGTTTCAGGATGGGGCTGGATTACTCCAGGATGATTTTATGAGTGTTTCAGGATGGGGCTGGATTACTCCAGGATGATTTTATGAGTGTTTCAGGATGGGGCTGGATTACTCCAGGATGATTTTATGAGTGTTTCAGGATGGGGCTGGATTACTCCAGGATGATTTCAGGATTAGGCTGGATTACTCCAGGATGATTTTATGAGTGTTTCAGGATGGGGCTGGATTACCCCAGGATGATTTCAGGATTAGGCTGGATTACTCCAGGATGATTTTATGAGTGTTTCAGGATGGGGCTGGATTACCCCAGGATGATTTCAGGATTAGGCTGGATTACTCCAGGGTGATTTTATGAGTGTTTCAGGATGGGGCTGGATTACTCCAGGATGATTTCAGGATTAGGCTGGATTACTCCAGGATGATTTTATGAGTGTTTCAGGATGGGGCTGGATTACTCCAGGATGATTTTATGAGTGTTTCAGGATGGGGCTGGATTACTCCAGGATGATTTTATGAGTGTTTCAGGATGGGGCTGGATTACTCCAGGATGATTTTATGAGTGTTTCAGGATGGGGCTGGATTACTCCAGGATGATTTCAGGATTAGGCTGGATTACTCCAGGATGATTTTATGAGTGTTTCAGGATGGGGCTGGATTACCCCAGGATGATTTCAGGATTAGGCTGGATTACTCCAGGATGATTTTATGAGTGTTTCAGGATGGGGCTGGATTACCCCAGGATGATTTCAGGATTAGGCTGGATTACTCCAGGATGATTTTATGAGTGTTTCAGGATGGGGCTGGATTACTCCAGGATGATTTCAGGATTAGGCTGGATTACTCCAGGATGATTTTATGAGTGTTTCAGGATGGGGCTGGATTACTCCAGGATGATTTTATGAGTGTTTCAGGATGGGGCTGGATTACTCCAGGATGATTTTATGAGTGTTTCAGGATGGGGCTGGATTACTCCAGGATGATTTTATGAGTGTTTCAGGATGGGGCTGGATTACTCCAGGATGATTTTATGAGTGTTTCAGGATGGGGCTGGATTACTCCAGGATGATTTCAGGATTAGGCTGGATTACTCCAGGATGATTTTATGAGTGTTTCAGGATGGGGCTGGATTACCCCAGGATGATTTCAGGATTAGGCTGGATTACTCCAGGATGATTTTATGAGTGTTTCAGGATGGGGCTGGATTACCCCAGGATGATTTCAGGATTAGGCTGGATTACTCCAGGATGATTTTATGAGTGTTTCAGGATGGGGCTGGATTACTCCAGGATGATTTCAGGATTAGGCTGGATTACTCCAGGATGATTTTATGAGTGTTTCAGGATGGGGCTGGATTACCCCAGGATGATTTCAGGATTAGGCTGGATTACTCCAGGATGATTTTATGAGTGTTTCAGGATGGGGCTGGATTACCCCAGGATGATTTCAGGATTAGGCTGGATTACTCCAGGATGATTTTATGAGTGTTTCAGGATGGGGCTGGATTACTCCAGGATGATTTTATGAGTGTTTCAGGATGGGGCTGGATTACTCCAGGATGATTTTATGAGTGTTTCAGGATGGGGCTGGATTACTCCAGGATGATTTTATGAGTGTTTCAGGATGGGGCTGGATTACTCCAGGATGATTTCAGGATTAGGCTGGATTACTCCAGGATGATTTTATGAGTGTTTCAGGATGGGGCTGGATTACCCCAGGATGATTTCAGGATTAGGCTGGATTACTCCAGGATGATTTTATGAGTGTTTCAGGATGGGGCTGGATTACCCCAGGATGATTTCAGGATTAGGCTGGATTACTCCAGGATGATTTTATGAGTGTTTCAGGATGGGGCTGGATTACTCCAGGATGATTTCAGGATTAGGCTGGATTACTCCAGGATGATTTTATGAGTGTTTCAGGATGGGGCTGGATTACTCCAGGATGATTTTATGAGTGTTTCAGGATGGGGCTGGATTACTCCAGGATGATTTTATGAGTGTTTCAGGATGGGGCTGGATTACTCCAGGATGATTTTATGAGTGTTTCAGGATGGGGCTGGATTACTCCAGGATGATTTCAGGATTAGGCTGGATTACTCCAGGATGATTTTATGAGTGTTTCAGGATGGGGCTGGATTACCCCAGGATGATTTCAGGATTAGGCTGGATTACTCCAGGATGATTTTATGAGTGTTTCAGGATGGGGCTGGATTACCCCAGGATGATTTCAGGATTAGGCTGGATTACTCCAGGATGATTTTATGAGTGTTTCAGGATGGGGCTGGATTACTCCAGGATGATTTCAGGATTAGGCTGGATTACTCCAGGATGATTTTATGAGTGTTTCAGGATGGGGCTGGATTACTCCAGGATGATTTTATGAGTGTTTCAGGATGGGGCTGGATTACTCCAGGATGATTTTATGAGTGTTTCAGGATGGGGCTGGATTACTCCAGGATGATTTTATGAGTGTTTCAGGATGGGGCTGGATTACTCCAGGATGATTTTATGAGTGTTTCAGGATGGGGCTGGATTACTCCAGGATGATTTCAGGATTAGGCTGGATTACTCCAGGATGATTTTATGAGTGTTTCAGGATGGGGCTGGATTACCCCAGGATGATTTCAGGATTAGGCTGGATTACTCCAGGATGATTTTATGAGTGTTTCAGGATGGGGCTGGATTACCCCAGGATGATTTCAGGATTAGGCTGGATTACTCCAGGATGATTTTATGAGTGTTTCAGGATGGGGCTGGATTACTCCAGGATGATTTCAGGATTAGGCTGGATTACTCCAGGATGATTTTATGAGTGTTTCAGGATGGGGCTGGATTACCCCAGGATGATTTCAGGATTAGGCTGGATTACTCCAGGATGATTTTATGAGTGTTTCAGGATGGGGCTGGATTACCCCAGGATGATTTCTAGGATTAGGCTGGATTACTCCAGGATGATTTTATGAGTGTTTCAGGATGGGGCTGGATTACTCCAGGATGATTTTATGAGTGTTTCAGGATGGGGCTGGATTACTCCAGGATGATTTTATGAGTGTTTCAGGATGGGGCTGGATTACTCCAGGATGATTTTATGAGTGTTTCAGGATGGGGCTGGATTACTCCAGGATGATTTCAGGATTAGGCTGGATTACTCCAGGATGATTTTATGAGTGTTTCAGGATGGGGCTGGATTACCCCAGGATGATTTCAGGATTAGGCTGGATTACTCCAGGATGATTTTATGAGTGTTTCAGGATGGGGCTGGATTACTCCAGGATGATTTTATGAGTGTTTCAGGATGGGGCTGGATTACTCCAGGATGATTTTATGAGTGTTTCAGGATGGGGCTGGATTACTCCAGGATGATTTTATGAGTGTTTCAGGATGGGGCTGGATTACTCCAGGATGATTTTATGAGTGTTTCAGGATGGGGCTGGATTACTCCAGGATGATTTTATGAGTGTTTCAGGATGGGGCTGGATTACTCCAGGATGATTTTATGAGTGTTTCAGGATGGGGCTGGATTACTCCAGGATGATTTTATGAGTGTTTCAGGATGGGGCTGGATTACTCCAGGATGATTTTATGAGTGTTTCAGGATGGGGCTGGATTACCCCAGGATGATTTCAGGATTAGGCTGGATTACTCCAGGATGATTTTATGAGTGTTTCAGGATGGGGCTGGATTACTCCAGGATGATTTTATGAGTGTTTCAGGATGGGGCTGTATTACTAGAGAATGATCTTGTGATGACTTCAGAATGAGGTTGATTACTCAAGGATGATCCCAAAATATCTTTAGAATGGGGCTGTACTAGTCTTTGATGACTTCATGATGGGGATGTATTACCCACGAATAGGTTCTGGCTGTATTACTGCATGGCGATTTCAATATGTGGATGTATATGCTATGATGGTCTTGACTAGTAATGTGTAAAACTGAGATATAGAAGAAGTTAAGACATACAGTTTTATTAGTTTGTTGGCAGAGCAGACTGCTGCTACAAAAATAAATAATTGCTTCGGCAGTCTACCAAAATGAATCAATTCCTTGTTTGAACACAAGAAAACCTCTCACCATTTTAGGTCCACAAAAACAGAAGAGTGAGCCCTAAACGGCATACCTGACTTGGAATTTACTTCAGCTTGCCACAGAACATATACCCAGCCCTACCTGCAAGGACTTCAGGATATGTTCTTGTTACTCCAAGATAATTCCACTATTACTTCTTTACGAGTTTTCCATGATTGCCACGTACAACTGCAACTTGAATAACACTGGTGTGTTAAGCTATTGCAATAAGCAGAGAGACGCTAATAATATTATTTCACTTCTTTTAATTCTGCCGCACCCTTATTCTTGCATTTTGATCACTGTTATTCCAATCAAGTAATTTTGTTGATAGCAGATGTAAAACAATAACTAAGTATAGAGGTTAGTACCCCCAGTGCAGGACTGGTATTGAGTTGTTGTGCATCTCTGAGACTGCTCACGGAGTATGTTGTTGTTGAGTGACTAAGGAAGCCTTTCAGTGGTCGAGTGGGTGCTGCAGTTCAGTGCTGATGTGAAGGAGGGCTGCTATGGCAGACTGTGGAGAATGGCAGTGTTGAGTGACTGTTCTCGAGGTTGTGAGCTGAATAAGTAGCTGATGGAGTGCGGTTTGATCAAATGACGCAAGTTGCCATTATTTTTGTGTGTGAAGAAATAAGGGGCATATTAACAAGGGCTGGCGATAACATTATCGCAGCTTTAGCATCCGTTTTTGGGCGAAAAGCGGCGATAATTTTATCTCACTATCATCAAGGACACACTAGCGCGTGTTTCCTTGACTTAGCGCCCGTTTCCAGCACGCCTAACTTCGCATCTCTAATGAGATGCAAAGTGGGCGTCACTGGGCGTACCCCTGACGGACTACCTTGTTAAATAACACGAAATGTACATAGCAATATTTACAAGGAGGCCCACGCATTTTTCCAGACGTGAAAGCTGGCACTGGCGGGCTGCCTTTTACCTATACCTAACAATGGGGGTGGATTATGCTGATACGACCCCAGGGTCGTATCAGCAAGGTTATCGCCGTTTTCCATGGAACATCGCTGAAAAACCAGCGATGTTCCATGGAAAACACCGCTATCGCTGGTAAATTATCGCCATTGCGCTATGCGTTGTTGATACAGCGATAGCATGGCGATAATTGCCAGCGATAGACGGCGATAAATAATTTCTCGCTAAGAGCGGCAGCGATAATTATCGCTGCCGCTTGATAATATGCCCCTAAGTGTTTTATGTGGCTCAGAGGCATTTTGAGTGGCTTTACTTACTACGTAGGGTCAGGGAGGTCGAATACACGAAAATGTGGTGAATGTGCATGATTGAGAGCATGGGCGCAACAGGCTGGGAATGATTATACGATAGATGTGGGCGAAGGCAAGCATTTTTGGTGGTCATTGATGTTCGGAGGAGTGCTGCGAGTGACTAGTGTAACTAGGTTGTGTTAGGAATATGAATGCATTGTGAGTGTGTGTGCAGTGTGAGTGTGCTGTGAATGATTGCAAGAATGTTGCAAGGACTATTGCAACCAACTGTGATGCATAATGCTGGTGAGGGTGTGAGTGGACCAGTGTTGCTGAATGACTGTAGGTTAGTGCAGCAAATTGCTGGCGATGAATTATGAGTCCAGTTGTAGAAGACTTTGGTAAGTAATGAGTGGTATGGACTGCAAATGATGTAAATGAGTGTTGCAAATGGCTGAGTTTTGAGTGGTGGCAGGTTTAGATCTGACATGTGTAGGAAAGGTTGAGAGGCTGGGTCTCAGTGGTATTGTGAATGGTCAAGGGATACAAATGCCAGAGTAAGGTGATGAGTGGTGAAGTTAGTGGTTGGGACAAGAGGTAGTTGTGTGGACAAGTTAATATGCGTTTATGTGATAGTGTGACTGGTTGGTGCTGAAAGTAAGTAGTGTTATAGCTGCCTGAAGGCTAGAGAGTGAAGCGAGTGACTGGTGCAGTAGGTGGTGCTGCGAGTGTGTGTCATAGTGGTGTTCTGAAGGGATGACTGGTATTGCATGCAGCTGAATGTGTGTTGTGAGGTGTCAGTGAACTGGTGATGGAGGCAAGTGATATTACATCTCTTGTGTTTAATCAATCCATCAATCAGCATTTGTAGAGCGTGGCACTGTCACCCCTGGGGGAATCTGGACGCTGGGGTGTGAGATCTCTGTTGTGCTAGCGCCCCCTGCGATAGGTCTTGAGGAAACGACAGAAAGAGAGAAGAAACAAGTAGAAAAAGGCAAACCAGAGGGCAGAAAAACGAGTGAGCAGAAAAGGAAAAACAGAGGGCAGAAAAACAAGCGGGCAGAAAAGGCAAAACACAGGGCAGAAAAACAAGCAGAAAAGGCAAAACACAGGGCAGAAAAACAAGCAGAAAAGGCAAAACACAGGGCAGAAAGTCAAGCAGAAAAGGCAAAACACAGGGCAGAAAGCCAAGCAGAAAAGGCCAAACAGAGCAGAAGAGGGCAAAACAGAGGGCAGAAAGACTAGCAGAAAAGGCAAAACACAGAACAGAAAAACAAGCAGTAAAGGCAAAACACAGAGCAGAAGAGGGCAAAACAAAGGGCAGAAAAACGAGCAGAAAGTCGAGCAGAAAAGGCAAAACATAGGGCAGAAAAACTAGCAAAACAGGGGGCAGAAAGTCAAGCAGAAAAGGCAAAACACGGGCAGAAAGCCAAGCAGAAAAGGCCAAACAGAGCAGAAGAGGGCAAAACAGAGGGCAGAAAGACTAGCAGAAAAGGCAAAACACAGAACAGAAAAACAAGCAGTAAAGGCAAAACACAGAGCAGAAGAGGGCAAAACAGAGGGCAGAAAAACAAGCAGAAAGTCGAGCAGAAAAGGCAAAACATAGGGCAGAAAAACAAGCAAAACAGGGGGCAGAAAACTTTGCAGAAAAAGCAAAACGGAGGGCAGAAAAACAAGCAGAAAAGGCAAAAGGGCAGGAAAACGAGGAGAAAGGCAAAAAACAGTAAAAGAGGGCAAAACAGAGGGCAGAAAAACAAGCAGAAAAAAGCAAAATAGAGGGCAGAAAAACAAGCAGAAAAAAGCAAAATAGAGGGCAGAAAAACAAGCAGAGGAGGCACAACAGGAGGGGGGTGGTTTGTGGCGGGTTAATTTAATAATAATAAAAAAATTAAACTTACCTTCCCGCCGACCGTGTCCCGCGTCGTCTCTGCTCCTCTCCTGAAGCAGGCAGCCAGGCTCCCAGTCCCACCCCTAAGCCAATCACAACGCTGCAAGCAGCATTGTGATTGGTCAGGACGCCGCCCAGCCAGGGGCCCGGCCATGTTCTCCATGTAGGTTGCATTGCTGCCTACATGGAGAAGGGCAGAGTGCGCATGACTGGTTTGGTCGGCCCCAGAGGGCCGAACAAGCCAGTCATGCGCACTCAGGAGTGGGCACACCACTCCTCCCCTGCCCAGCCCTGCTCGCAGAGCAGCCCTGCCCACCCACCCGCATTCCGCAACCAAACCCTTCTGCTTTCTCGCAGTGCGAGAAGCAGAAACATAAAATGGTAGTTATTACCATTTTATGTTTCTGCTTCTCGTACTGCGAGAAAGCAGTGGGCCGACGCTCCTCCGCCCTAGTGGAGGAGCCACCCCTGATGAAAAGTGGAAAGAGGAGCAAAGAAAGGGAAGAAGAGAAGACAGAGGGGAAGGCGTGAAAAGGAGAGTGGAAGGAAAACCCGGGAAGGCGAAAAATGAAATGCAGGTAGTGAGGGTAAAGCGAAGCAAAAGAGATAATGCGGACATAGACCAGAGAGTGAAGGGAGAATGTAGAAAAGGGAAGAAAAGCTCAATAGTGAGACAGATGATACGCATGCAGTCACACAGTGTACTTAAATAAGAAGAAAAAGTAAAACCTTAAAAGGTGAGCAGTGTAAGGGCACAGTAATGCTTCCATGCTCCAGAGGAGGGGCAAATACAAGATGGGGAGCGAAAGCCCCAAAAAACAGTAATGAAAAAGAAGTAAGCAAATCAGAGTGGCAATGAAGCCAACTGGCAACCAACGTACGGGCTCTAAGCCAACAGTAAGCTAACAATATGTCTCTTATGCGCTGCCTAATAGACCTAAAAATTGAGCAAATGTGTTACCCTCCATTTTGAGCTGCTTGTGTAGTAGGTCATGGAACAATGGGGGATTACTATGCCCACACTTCAAAAAGAAATAGACAATATGCTTTAGCCATTTTGTACACTAGCGTGGCTGTTCAGCCTGGCTAAAGTTACTGGGGTAAAGGAGAGTCATTAAGCGGAGTAGAATGGAGTGTTATGGAGTAGCACAGAGAGTCGTAGAGTGTTGTGGAGGGAGTAGAGTGTCAGAGTGTAAAGGCATAGAGTAGAGTGTTGTAGAGCGGGTGGCATAGGGTAGTGACGTAGAGAGTGTTGTATAGTAAAGTGACTTAGAGCAGAATAGATGGTTGTAGAGTGGACTAGAGTGTTGTAGAGTTGAGTGGAATGGCATAGAGTGTCAACATGGGGTGGCATAGAGTGTCAGTATAGAGTGATGCAGTATGTCATAGACCAGAGTGGAGTATAGCGGCATGGAGCAGCATAAAGGGAGTTGCGTAGAGCGTCATAGTGGAGTAGTGTCGCAAAGCTGTATAGAGTGGAGTAGGGTGTTGTAGAGGGGAGTATGCATAGAGTGGAGTACAGTGTCAAAGTTGAATAGAGTTTAATGGAGTATAGCATCATAGAGGGGAGTACAGTGGAGTGGAGTGATGTACAGTGGAGTGTCGTAGAGTGGACTAGAGTGAAGGTGTGTAAAGTACTGTGGAGTAGAGTAGATTGGCGTAGAGTGCATTGACTTTGAGTAAAGTGGTTTAGAGTCCATTGGCATAGAGCTAAGTGACGTAGGCAGTGGTTTAGAGTGTAATACACTCTACATGGCACCCCTCGCCCACGTCGCCCGACAGCACAACCTCAACATCATCTCCTACGCCGACGACACCCAGCTGATCCTCTCCCTCACCAAAGACCCTCACACCGCCAAAGCCCACCTCCACGAAGGAATGAAGGCCGTCGCCGAATGGATGAGGACCAGCCGCCTGAAGCTGAACTCGGACAAGACGGAGGTCCTCATCCTTGGTTCCAACCCTTCAGCCTGGGAAGACTCCTGGTGGCCAACATCACTGGGAACAGCCCCGCCACCCACCGACCACGCACGCAACCTAGGGGTCATCCTCGACCCCACCCTCTCCATGACTAAGCAGGTCAACGCCGTTTCCTCATCCTGCTTCAACATCCTCCGAATGCTCCGCAGGATCTTCAAGTGGATCCCCACCGAAACAAGAAAAACAGTCACCCAGGCCCTCGTCACCAGCAGGCTGGACTACGGAAATGCCCTCTACGCAGGAACGACGGCTAAGCTCCTGAGACGGCTGCAACGCATCCAGAACGCCTCTGCACGTCTTATCCTCGACATCCCCCGACGCAGCCACATCACACCCCACCTGAGAGACCTGAACTGGCTCCCTGTCAACAAGAGGATAACCTTCAAGCTCCTCACCCACGCACACAAAGCACTCCACAACTCCGGACCAGCCTACCTCAACAGACGACTCAGCTTCTACACCCCCACCCGCCAGCTCCGCTCGACCAGCCTCGCCTCGCCACAGTCCCCCGCATCCGGAAACGACCGCCGGCGGCAGATCCTTCTCCCACCTCGCCGCCAAGACCTGGAACACCCTCCCCACCAACCTCCGACAGACCCAAGACCTACTGGCCTTCAGAAGACTCCTCAAGACCTGGCTCTTCGATCAGTAGCAGCACCACCCCCCTCTTCCCCCAGCGCCTTGCGACCCTCGCGGGTATGTAGTGCGCTTTATAAGTGACATGATTGATTGATTGATTGATTGATTGATTGAGAGTAGAGTCAAATGAGGCAGAGTGGCTTAGAGTGCAGTGGTGCAGAGTGGAGCAGGGTTGAGTGCAGAGGTGTAGAGTAGAGTGGAATTGATAGGCAAAGTTAAATAAAAAACATGTTTCTTGCTCAAACAGATCAAACTTTACTAAAAACATGGCAAAATGTGTTCCCGTGCAGTGAAAAGCCCTTGGCAAAGATTTGAATGGTCATCTTTCTGTTGCTTTTTGCTGCATTTGGTATTTAAACGGGTACTAACGAGGTGAAATATTTGCTCACACAGTATTAGCATGTGTAAAAAGTTATAAAAGAATGAAGTAATATCACAAAATGTGCAGCATTCGGCTGCGTAATTTGCCTTTTCTTGCCGCATAATGTAGTTAACCCTTTCACATAATTTGTTTCTGCCATGCTCTAATGGCAATGGCCCTGGAGGCCGTCAAGACCATCATGAAGGGGGGAAATCAAATCATAAAGCAGTGTCGGTATACTTACATGATGCAGGAGCTTCCAACATAAGCTTTGGCACATTTATGAAGCTCTCTCTTCAAACAGCATATTGTCTAGGCACTGACGACAGGTCCTGCACTTATGTAACTTATATACAGGGCTACTTGAATTAAGAGATTCTACAGCTACTGCGTTTTCCACGTAATTTGCCACGTAATTCATCTGCTGCGCCTCCTGACAGCTTCTTTGCCTCTGCGCCCGCGTCTGTAATACAGCGCTGGCGCTGAGGCAAAGGGATTCCCTCATTTGCATGGGGCACGCCCCCTGAAGATAGCACTGGTGTTTTATGTGCACCAGCGCTATCAGTATTACAGAAGGGGCCGCACAGGCATCTGCGGCCCCTTCTGTAATACCAAAGAGCCCCAGAGGCGCGCAAAGCAGGCGCAAATGCCCGTTGCGCCCCTGGGGCACTTTGTGTAATACGGCCCCTGGTGTTCCGCTTCAGGTTTAGTTTTGGACTCTTCAAGCAACTCTTTCCATTGAGTACATTTTTTCACAAAGAAGGGCTCATTATTTCGACTCTGTCTGATTAATTTTAAATATGAAAAGATTTTGTAATATTGCAGGCAAAAGCCCATACATGCCAACAGACCGAATTCAGGTGGGAGACTCCCGATTCTTGAAGCAAAAAAATGGTTTTGTTTTACTTGTCTCTCACCGAAAATTGCCTCCGTTTCAATGTATGTCAATGGGAAAATGCATTCTCCAGATTTATTTCGAAATCTCTCACTTTTCAGCTGTAAAACATTGGCAAGTGTGAAAGTCCTTTCCCCAGATCATCAGTTGAGGTCATTAATTCTATGTACACATATTTTCACCTCTTTATTACTTGTTTAATATCTGCATACAGCAATGAACATTTGAAAGTTGACTAGCTCGCTTTTCCAGTGCGCTTGTCATGGTATTGCATGCACCAAGTCTGCTGTGTGTTTTTAGGGTCCCTTTAAGCAAGAAACATTATTTGTATTGGAATCTCAATTTAAGCAGCAGCCGGTGGATGGTGCTGCAAGGCATTTTCTGCTACAACTAGCCCACAACAAGTGAAAATGACTTGAAAATGTAAGAAACATTTTTTTTCAAGAAATAAGCACACCCCAATTATCAAGATACACTAACTTTTATTATCGTTAAATAGGCCCTCTCTCACACATTTTGGGCCCGATTCACAAAAGTAATCTGAGACAAAATCCTAACTTTACGACTTTCGGTATTCACAAAAGGCATTTAGGAGTAGTAAAGTTAGGATTTTGTCTTAAATTTGTCTTAAGTTTTGGTCTTAAGACAAAATCCTAACTTAAGTTAAACTTAGGTTAAACTTAAGTTAAACTTAAGTTAGGATTTTGTCTTAAGACCAAAACTTAAGACAAAATCCTAACTTTAGTACTCCTAAATGCCTTTTGTGAATACCGAAAGTCGTAAAGTTAGGATTTTGTCTCAGATTACTTTTGTGAATCGGGCCCTTTATTTTTGGCCTGGTCTACTTAAATGAAATAAAAACAGTAAAAATATCACACTGCAAATTACCTTTGACACATTTTTCTGAAGCACATTGTTTGCTTATTTAGATGTTACAGGCAACTCGTATAGCAGCTAAATAGTTTTTACTGTTCAGTAATTAGTCAAAAGGTGCAGCATTTCTGATGAAAATGCAACCAAAATAGTGGACAGAAACAATTTCATCTTGTTAATGCTTCTGAAGTAATTAGTCATTTTTAAATCATCCTGAAGTCATCAGGGATAATCTCAGTTTAAGAAGTAATCGTAAACTAATTTTCAAATCATCCTCAGTCATCCTGTTTGACCAGGGCTAAGAGATTTTGTGGAAAGTGTGTTAGAGAAGAGGACATGACGTCATACTTACGTAGACAAGGGTGTTGGGCTCTTCTTCTCGTCACAGAGTTGTGAAGGCCATGAATTTAAACAAGTAACCAATACCCAGATTTTGGGCTCTTCCAATCCAGTTGTCGTTCACGCTGGTTGGTGGAGAGGCCGTGAAGATCTTCCCGTCTGACTTGGAGACACACCATAGGTTGCCGTTAGGAGAAAAAGACATGAAGTGGCTTAAATCACTCCATCCACCTCCTCCGATGACCTGGCTTCTTCCAATCCAGTTGTCAGCTGTACTCGTTGGAGGACTTCCCTTTAAAAAGTTATCTGCAGTCACTGCGTGCAGGATCCCCTTGGGGTCGAAGAAGAGGGCGTAAAATCCACCCCATCCGCCATTACCAACTTTGATACCTCGTACGCCCAACCAAATCTGATTTTCATTGGTCGGCGGGGGGCCTGCGTAGAGCTCACCCTCATTAGTGACGGCATAAAGCGCTCCTTTGGGGTGGAAGAAAAAGCGCTTGAATCCTTCCCAGCCTGCTTTCCCTATGCGCTTTGCCGTAGTTTGGAGCCAGTTCTTGGATGGGTCTGAAGGCATGGGACCCCTATATAGCTCAGAACCCTTCACGACATACAGAAGACCCCCTGGGCTGAAGAGCACATGGCTTACACCGCTCAGCGTCCCCACAACACGAGCTCTGGCCATGAAATCGTCGTAGTAAGCTGTTGGGGGCGGGCCCACCCTGCAGACGCCCTGATTGTCCACAGTGAACAAGATCACACCTGAAAAGCAACAGAGAGAGAGTGTTACTTGACCTGATTTATGTTCTCAGCAGGATAACAAGTTGGCACAGTATACTCCCAACAGTATTGCGTCATAGATGGCAACTGCGCGTCACCCGGGGTGGCAGGTTAAACCCATGCCTTACTCCTTGGTTCCCCTGACTTACTAGAGAAAATATAACGTTGGAAAAAGCATATTTTTCTCTCTCAACAGAAAACACAAAAGTCAAGAGGATGCACAGAGATGTGTTGTACATTGTAGAGCAGGACTAGATTCTGTTGTTTAAACACAGCAACTCACATCTTTCAGGTGTTGTTTCTGTGACAGTGCAGCGCTGCGATAGATCAAATGCTGGAAACATGGGGGCATATTTATAAAAGAGAGGCGTCGCACTTGCGACACGCAACGGGGCACAAGAGCGATACAACTCTTAAGTTTGATTTATCAAGCCACGCAAGGCTCCCTTGATGGCTCTGCATAGCTTGATAAATCTACAGTAACGCAACAGCGCATATCGCTGTGTTGTGTTACTCTGCCCCAGGGAGGCGTTCCATGGGTGGAGTGTGGCTGTTCCCATGCACCCACCCATGGATTTTGGCACATTCCCAGAGTTACCGTTACTGGTAGACCTGTGAATGCTTTTAAACGCTTCACATCCCCAGGCAAGGTGTAACGAGAACTATCTTTATTGCTCCTCGTTACTTCCTCTTTCTATGTTCGCTGCATTCTGCAGCGCACATAGAATGAGGAATACGCCTACAGGGATTGTTTTTGTACAGGAAGGTGCCCCTTCCTGCACCAAAACAACCCAGCCTACAACGCAGGCCGTCTTACACCATGACGCAAGGGTGCCTGCGTTGGTGCTAGACAGCACATTGTGCTCCAGCGCTGGGAAAAGGCAGGAATGCGCTATATTATGTAAAATACAGCGCATTCCTGCCCTTTCCCTATCACGCAGCGCAGCAGGTGACTTGATGCATTGCATAAATAAGCCCCTTGAGCCCCAAATACATATGCAGGATATGGTTAGGATCTGGAGCTGAAAATTATAATGAGGTTAGAAATCGTCATTTCCCCAAGTAGTCATGTATGTATGTATGTATGCATGTATGTATGTATGTATGTATATGGTACATAATGACCATTTAGCTGACAAGTGTATGTGGTTTTATCTGTAGTGAAGAGAAACACAAAGATCAGCCCAACTTCACGTGTGCACCAGCTTCAGAGCAGCGTCTTAAGAAGGCCTGTTTACATATGTATGTATGTATGTATGTATGTATGCATATATGTATGCATGTGCATATGTTTGATTGTATATATGTTGCTAGTATGCATGTGTGCATGTATGTATGTATGCATATATGTATGCATGAGCGTATGCTTGATTGTATGTATGTTGCTAGTATGTATATGTGCATGTCTGTATATATGCATGTATGCATTTATGTATGTGTGCATGTTGGTATGCATGCATGCATGTATATTGTATTGTATTGTAATTTCATTTATATAGCGCTTACTACCCCTGACGAGGCGTCAAAGTGCTTTTTCAGCGAGTAGCACTCTACTCCAGAACCCATAAAGGATTAGAGGTGAATTAGTATAGTGAAAATATGACAGTAGTTTGAGTGGTGGATATGTTGGCCTGTTATTTGGATTGAAAAGCACAGTGGAGGGATAGAAGAGGGAAAGGGTTTGCATTTATATAGCTCTTGCTACCCCTGATGGGGTGTTGAAGCGCTTTTTCGGCGAGTAGCATGCTACTCCAGAACCCATAAAAGATTAGTGGTGAATTAGTATAGTGAAATATGAAAGTAATTTGAGTGGTGTATATATTAGTCAGCTATTTGGATTGAGAAGGATAGTGGAGGGATAGAGAGGAAGGAGTTAGAACTTCTTTTTTTTTTGGAGCTCATAGCAGTAGGAGGAGGCTTGGGATGAGTAAAAGGGAGGTGGAGGGGGATGAGTAAAAGGGAGGTGGAGGGGGAAGAGTCAGAGGGAGGGTTTAGAAAGGCTAGTTTTGGGGGATCGGAATAGTAAAAAAAGGTATGAGATGATGCAAGGAGGGGTGGAGTAGGGAAGAGTCTTGAAAGGGTTATTTTGAGGATCATAGTAGTGGTATGGGGTTTGGGATGAATGAGACAGTGGAGGTAATGGTAATGGATATATTGATAGAGGTATAGGGTGAGAAATAGGGTAGTGCATTGGATATGCTGAATTAGAGGAAAAGTAATAAATATATAGATCCATAAGTAATAAAGATATAGATCCACAAGTACATGGAAGGTATATAGATGCATAAAGGAAGGTAGTATATGTAGATTAAAGATGCATTAAATAAACTCTGGCTTTCAAGTGTTGTTGTACTTTAAATTAGTTTTATTCATTTATTTATATATATTTTTTGTAGATAAATGGTTATGATAAAAAGATTTAGGGGCACATGCATCAAGGTAGGCTATTGCGATTCCTTAATTGCGATTATTAAAGAATCGCAATTATGGAATCGCAATAGCCTATGCATGTAGGAATCGCTAAAAAAATAGCGATTCCTACACATTCCTTAATTGTGACTCGCAAATTGCGAGTCGCATTTAAGGAATGGCTTCCCATTCATTCCTATGGGCCTAAAGGCCCATAGAAATGAATGGGAATTGCATGCGCAATTTGCGAGTATCCAATAGGTACTAGCAAATTGCGCATGCAATTTCAAGGGTACCAAAAAGACACCCTGTTGCACCCCTGAAATATGCATGTGTGCACATGTTGCACACACACATGCCCAAGGGCATGTGTGTGTGTAACATGGAACTTTGAAAAATGCACTTTAGTGCATTTTTCAAAGCTTTTGCAAATTACCATCAAGTTCAAATTGCTGGTAATTTGCGACCCCTAATTGCGAAATCGCTATTTGCGATTGCATCATGCATTGCATTTAGGGAATCGCAATTTGCGATTCCCTAAATGCAATCGCAATTTAAGTAATCGCAAATTGAGGGATTCCTTAAATTGCGATTTTTGCATTTGGGATGATGCATCCCAAATGCAAAAATACCGGTCGCAAAGGGGCAGATTCTGCGAATCTGCCCGTTTGCGACCGGTTTTTACATTGATGCATGGGGCCCTTACTTATTTATGCAGTCACTTATATACATGTTAAAAACATAGAATAATGTAACTATCAGTAATATGTAAATTTGTTAAGCAGAACTAATGAATATCTATATATAATACATAATTGTTTTAAACATAATTATTCTACACGTTTATACAAAGCAATACACATATATAGGTACATATCTATAGTACAAATACATTCTTATATACAGAGAGATATGCTGTATATTTTGATCTGTTTGCCTATAGTGGTTATGTATGTGGGGAAGAGCCAATTCTTGAGTAGTTTTCTGAAGATAAGGTGGTTATCCGTGGATCTTATGTTGGGGGTAAAGAGTTCCATAGTTTGGCTGCTTGAACAGAGAATGATGTGCCACCCATGGTTTTTTTCTTGTATGTTGTGATTTTGAGGCGAGGTGCCACTCTAGAGCGGAGGTTCCTTTGCTGAATGTGTTTGGTTATTTTATTCCTGATGAAGAGTGGTCCTGTTCCATGTATCGCTTTGTGGGTGATACAAAGCAGCTTGAACGTGGATCTTCAGGCAACCGGTAACCAATGCAGGGCTTTAAAGGCAGGGGAGATGTGGTCTTGCGGTTTTATATGTAAGATTAGTCTGCCAGCTGAGTTCTTAATCCATTGTAGTCTTTTCATGGTTGTTAAAGGTGATCCGTGGTAGAGGCTATTGGCGCAATCGAGTTTGGACAGAACAAGGGAGATGGTAACCTGGACCTTGTCTGGAAATCCCAAATGGGGGAAGATTCGTCGCAGAGTTTTTATAATAACAAAGCTTGATCTTGTTAGTTTGTCCACTTGGGCATTCATCGACAGCTTGGCGTCCATGGTCATTCGAGGTTTCTTACTTCCTTTGATACTTTAGGCGGTGATCCCAGTTCATCAGGCCAGGTGGCAAGCGGGTCATAATGTTCCCAATCGCCACACGTGAGTATTTCCGTTTTGGAAACATTCAATTTGAGATGGCTCCAAGTCGTCCATTGATCCACGGCTTTGAGACAACTGAAAATTGGAGAGTTTCCAATGTCTTTGGGGCATTCCAGTTGAAGGAGTATTTGAGTGTCATCTGCATAGTTATAGCACGTGAGGTAAAATTAATTGATCAGTGCCGGTAATGACTTCATGTAGATGTTGAAAAGCATGGGCGAGATGAGAGAGCCTTGAGGGACCCCTGCTTTTGTGAAGTACAGTTTGGACGAGAAAGGTGGGGTATGGATGACATTAGTTCTGTTGCGAAGGTAGGACGCGATCCAGTCTAGAGCAGTCCCCTCTATGCCGGCTTCGTACAGTCTTTGTTGCAGAGTTTCATGGTCAACCGTGTCAAAGGCAGCCGAGAGGTCCAAGAGAAGTAGTGCAGCGACCCCGTGGCGGTCAACTGTGTTCTTCAGGTCATCCCAGATGGCAAGGAGGGCAGATTCTGTGCCTCTTCCTGGACAGAATCCCGTTTATAAGTCTGAAAGTATGGCATTCTCTTCAATGTATTGTGGCATCCGGGCGAAAGCTGCTCTTTCTATCAGTTTGCCAAGGAAAGATCCATTTGAAATCGGTCTGTAATTGTCAGGGTTCAGCGGGTCCAAGTTTGTTTTCTTCAGTAATGGGCATATGTATGACTTTTTGAGTTCTTCTGGAAATATTCCGGTAGTTAAGGAATCGTTGATGATTCTCCTTACTGGAGTGGCACCAGAGGTTGTTAGAAGAATTGTCTTGAAGGTTTGCATTGGACATGGGTCAGAAAGGCTGCCGGCAGGCCTGCTTGCTTTGACCAGGTCCATAAATTCATCGTGTGAGATGTGTTGGAAGGAACGGAGAGGCTGGGTTAGATTATTCTTGGATTGTTGTTTTGTACAAGGGTTATTGCTGGTGCTTTGTCTCTGTTTTAAGTATGAGTCCAACGTGTCTGCTTTGCCCGTGTAATGATTTGCCAGTTTGTCTGTGAACTCTAGAGTAACGGGATGAGCTGCTGCTTGGCAATTTGGTTTATGAAAAAATTAATTGAGAATTTCATAGAATTCTTTATTTGCACATTTAGCATTTTGAATTCTGTCTGAATAGTATCTTTTCCTTGCTTTATTGATAGCTGACTTGTATAATCTGTTAATTTTCTGCAGGGGAATTTTGTCTTGGTTGGCGTTTGTTTTTAGCCAGGCACGTTGCAGCTTTTCAATTTGTTGTTTTATCTCTTTTATCTCTGTATTTCTCCAAGGCGCTTGTTTTCTTTTGTTCTGTTGTGTGGTTTTTAGTGGTATCAGGATATCAAAAGCTTCCTATAGCCACTCATATAGTTTTTGAATTGAAGTTATTGTGTCTAGATCTGTACTGGATGTAAGCTGTGTTTCTAAGTGTTCAAAATTTAGTTTGCTCCACGGACGATAGGTGGATGCATGTAAGGTGGTTTTAGGTGCGTCGCTTAGTGTTGTTTTATGTTGGAAGGCAAGCAAATGGTGGTCTGACCATGTGACTGGAGTTATAGTTTGAAAGGCAACTAGTTGTGTATTAGCAAAAATGACATCTAGGATATGCCCAGCAATGTGTGTGGGTTTGTAGACGATCTGATGCAGGTTCAAAGTGTCTAGGTCAGTGATGATTGTTTTTGGATGGGGCATATTGGGTTTGTCAAACCAAATGTTAAGGTCCCCTAGAACGCATAGGTTGGAGTGTAGTGTTATCAGATTTGAAACCATGTCTAGAAGCATGTCTGGGAATGTTGCCTTGCTAGGTGGAGGTCTGTAAAGGGGCAGGAAGTTACAGGAGGAAGATGGTGTAGGATTACATCTGGTGAAAAGGGCCTCACAATTTTTTATGGAGACATTGTCAACTTTAGTGATATGTAATGTTTGTCTGAACACAACACCTAGGCCACCTCCTTTTTTGCCTATACGATTTTGGGTGATTGTTTGATAGCCTAGAGGAATGGCTTCATGCAGGACTGGAGCCATATCATCTCCCAACCATGATTCAGTTATGAATACTGTAGGAGAGTAGGATCTGCCTCTTATGGTTACCCCCACTTTTTGCTGATGTATCACTGTTTTTCGACTTTAGTCTGGCTGGGGCCCTGCTATCCAGGACCCCAGCCTAGCTGCTTCCTCTCTAACTTGATTCCATGTACCTTAAGTACACTTCAGATTGGATTCTGGGGTGCCCTTATAAGTCCCTAGTATATGGTATACTATGTACCCAGGGCATAGGTACCCCAGAGGCCTACCAGGGGCTGAAGCATGTATTGTGCCACCCCTGGAAGGCCCTCCAAAATGACACCACAGGACTGCTACAGCAGCCTGAGTAAGGTGGTGCATGCACCACTTACAGAGATATAGGTTCACTATATCTCACCTATCACTACACATAGAAACCTATCAGTCACCCCTATGGCAGGCCTTATCAATCCTGAAGGCAGGGGGCTTGGTTTTATGTGAGAGGGTGCCCATGCATGAGCAGAGCCACTCTGCAGCCTTCGGAATCTCCTCTCCGGGGTTGTCTGTGGTGCAGCCTGACCATATACTCTTAAGTGCATTATATCCTCGGTGTAAATGCTAACTTTGGGAAGGCTGCACGGAAACATGTTGTGTTTGGTGTCAAACACCTTGGAATCATACCCCCACACCAGTAACTGGTGTGGGAGTATGATCCCACCCTTCTAGAGGGAGAGACATGACAGCACCGGTATACCCGGTACCAACTAAACAGAGCCCTGGCATCACAAAATGGATGCTGCAGCCACAGACACGAGTCTGGCCTCCTGCTGCTGACCGAAACTCCGGCAGGGGAGGCCTGGACAATAGGTTTCCTGTCACAGGGAGGTGTTACCACCTCCCAGACAGGCCTTAGTGGATTGGGGCTGGGTGGGTGCACTCCAAGAGTGCTTTGAAGTCCTGCACGGGGGGCACATTTGGTGTCCTCGTGCATACCCCAGTTCAAACCGGTTGCAGGGGCTACCAGCCCCTGCTCTGGCGTGAAACTGGACAAAGGAAATGGGTGTAGCCACCCCTCTTTCCAAACCCTCCCATAGGTGGGTCCACAGAGTTAGTCCAACCCCTTTCTTAGGTATAAGTAAGGAACCCCTGGCAACAGGACTTTAGATATCCCTGGACGAAACTCTGCAACTGAATCCTGGAACTTCGACGCTCTACTAAAGACTAGAGGACTGAAGAAATCTCCCTTGGGGTCAAGGAGTGACTCCCCTGCCTGGCAGGCACCAATGAAGCATTTGCCGGTCTGCATCTCTGAAGCTCCCGCCATACTCCAAAGTAACTGCAGCCCAAGAGGAGGATTTCCAGACTTCTCAGAGGCCGATCCAAGACCCCAGCAAAGCTGAGACCCGCAGCCCTCACGAGTGACGTGGAACCGGAACCCCTGGACACCGTGCACATTTGCTAGTGCATCAACTTCTTGACGTCTCTTGAAGTCCTGCTTTGGGTTACTTGTAGCCCAGGCCCCAAGCACCATTTGCACCAAAGATTGTGAGCCTACACTCCACGAGTGTTCTGTGGGCCCGCTTCTTGCATTTCCACTCAAGGCTCCTTCGCGATCCCTGGTCCGTCAACTGGTGGGTCCCTGTGAAGGCAACTCTGATTTTCCTTGGGCTTCCCTGGTTGCTCCAGACGTGCCCTGACTCCCCACCGAGTGGTGAGTCCCTCAGACCTTGCTGGTCTGCACAGAAGCATCTTTCTCCTTTCTGCGTGGGTTGCTGTTGCCAAGGCTTGGTGTATTCAATCCAGACACCAATGCTGCAGCACTCGACATCCTTTGTGGGACAGCTCGAATCCAGCTCCTGGTCATCGTCGATGCCTCCTGGTCCTCGTGGCTGAAGAGTCAAGCTTCACCTCTTTCACCTGAAGCACCCGACATCGGTGGGCATTCGACTATCGTGCCCCTGGTCACTGGCAAGTGACCCAGACTCTGTCCCCTCTGCTTTCAGGTTCTTCTCATCTCCAATCCAGGCTTGGATCTCTTCGGACACTTCGCATCTTCCCGGCAGCAGCACTTCCTGGCAGGCTGCCATTGAAATCGACGACGTGACCCGACACCATTCGAAACTATGCACCCGGCTTCCCTGGGTGAGGTAACTCGAGTACTCCAGTGCTCCCGTGGGTGTTGACCCTAGAACTGTCTAAGTCCAAGAGGGTTTGGTCCTAGTCCGTTTCTAAGTGTCCTTAAACTCTAAAACTCTAACCGCGACTTTCCCATAGACGATAACGGAGCTCGCGGCTGTGTTCACACACTGCACACAGCCCCCGTGGGTCCCCTGTGTCACTACCTTGGGTGGTTCCTTGGGGTCCCAGCGATTCTACAGGCTCTAGGCCTTGTGTCTACTTAAGTCGTGGTTTTTATACCACTTTCTTAATATATGGTTTGGTACGCCCCTAGGGCTAATCGTATATTGTGCTAAATTACTGTGCTATTTGACTTGTAACTTGTGTACTTTGACCTCTAGCCTCATAAAGAGACTATTGGGTTGTGTTTAGTAATAAATACATATACTTTATATATATACCTGGTGTGGTTCTCCTTTCACTTGGTCATTCATGAGATTATAACTGGTAAAACAAACAGCTTAACACTCCTTCAAGACTTAGCCTGAAGGCTGCTCTCCATAGCTACCACTAGGATAGCTTTCAATAAAGGTTGTCTTTAAACCTATCATCAATAAAGGTCGTTTGGACTGGTGCAAGGTGCCCACTATAACTAGTGGACAGCATATACCAGGCCAACTTCTCACATTGGTGTGCAGCGGTTGGATTCAAGCTTGCCTTTGTTTTACCAGATAATCTCAAGTGTGTGACTAACTGAAAACCACTAAAGGTACCTCAGGTACATATAACTTCAAGCTTAGAAATACAGTAAGTTCTACTGAACTTAGAGTTGTGTGTCAAGGGCTTAGCACACCCTTTCTACAACTCAAGAGAGTTTAGTAGGCCACACTAGAGTAGGTAGTGCATACACCACACCTCACTAGTGATGTTTTCAAGGCCAGGAACCAGTGGGTCCCTGCCAGAAGACAATGGGCTTCTACCATCCAAGTATGACGACCTCCCATTCTTGGAATTGAGAGCATTGTGCAGTACTAGGAAGCTGAAGACAGGCAAAAGTGCCAACACCCAACGCCTCATAGAGGTGCTTCTGTTGGATGATCTCAGAAGACCCACAGGGTCTGAAGGGGTAGGCAGAGAGGGTGGGGCAGAAGATGAGGAAGGGACCAGGGGTGAAGAAACCCAGGACCTGACCTCTGAAACTGGCCAGGAAGATGACAATGATCTTGCCCTGGAAAATCCTGCTCCTCCTGAAGATGAGGAGGAGGACCAGAATGGCCTCCCCTTTGTCCCACCAGGAAGAGTTGTGAGTGTGCCTAGAAGGTCAAGATCTCCTTCTCAGGAGTCTAACCATTCTGACAACTCAGTAGGGACCTCTGTTTCCTCTCATAGGAGGGAATCCTCTCATGAAAGGAAAGAGAGACTGCTCAAGTATGGAGAAGCTCAGCTTAGGATCAGAAGAGAGCAGTTGGCTATAGACAGGGAGTCCCTAGAGCTTCATAGACAAAGAAGAAAATTGGGACTAGAGTCCCATGGTGGCAGCAACTTCCCTAGTGGTAGGGAAAGGTCTTATGACCATAGAAACTTCAGCAAGATTGTCCCTCCCTACCAGAGTGGGGATGACATCCACAAATGGATTACTGCACTGGAAAGGGCCTGTAAAGTTCAGAGGGTCCCCCAGGAGCAGTGGGCAGCAATCTTGTGGCTCTCCTTTGCAGACAAAGGTAGAGACAAGCTCCTCACTGTTAGAGAAGAGGATGCTGATGATTACCATGTCCTGAAGAGTGCACTGATAGATGGGTTTGGCCTAACCACTGAGCAATACAGGTTAAAGTTCAGAGATACCCAAAAGGCACAGACACAGGACTGGGTGGACTTTGTAGATTGTGCTACTAAGGCTCTGGAAGGCTGGTTACTTGGCAGTAAGGTGTGTGACTTCAAATGATTGTATAATTTAATCATGAGGGAGCAGATTCTTAATAACTGTCAGAATCAGTTGCTACATCAGTACCTGGTTGACTCTGATCTGACCTCTCCCCAAGAATTGGGAAAGAAGGCAGACAAATGGGTCAGAACCAGGGTGAAGCAGAAGGTACAGAACCAAGGTGGTGACCAGAAGAAGCAAGATTCCAAAAACTCTGACAAGGGTGGGGAAAAGGGTAAAGACCAGAAGTCTTCTCAAGGTCCCCAAAAATCTGCATCTGGTGGGGAATCCCAATCTACCAAAGGAAAAGGCCAAAAGAAACCATGGTGCAAAATCTGTAAGCAGAAAACTCACTGGACAAGTGACTGCACCAAGTCCAAAGACTCTAATCCAGCCACCATTGCCCCTAAGGCAACTGTTCCCCCTAGTCCAGTTACAAATGGTGGTGGAAGTACTCAGAATAAGGGTGTAGTAGGGTTGACCCTGGGTACTAAGATGGGCTCTGGCCTAGTCAGAGTGCCAACTCAGGCTGTCCTAGTCTGTGATGGGGGCATGGATATATCCCCCTTAGTTAGTCCCAATAATTTGGGCAAGTACAGACAGCAGCCTTTAATTAATGGAAGAGAGGCTTTGGCATTCAGGGACACAGGAGCAAGTGTCACCATGGTGACAAAAGATCTTGTGGATCCTGGGCAGATTATACTTGGTGAAATGTACCAAGTGACCAATGCTAGCAATGTCAGAACAGACCATTCTCTGGCAGTTGTTAACTTCTCCTGGGGAGGGGTAACTGGCCTTAAGAAGGTTGTGGTGAGTGCAGACCTACCAGTCGAATGCTTGCTTGGCAATGATCTTGAAACCTCAGCTTGGGCAGAGGTGGAGCTCAGGAAACATGCAGAAATGCTAGGGATCCCTGCACATGTCTTTGCTGTGACTAGGTCACAGGCCAAAATGTCAAAAGCTGAACAGGCCCTGGATTCTGGAACAATGGACCAGGTGCCTCCCAAGAGGAGGAGCAGTAGGATTAAGGCAGTGCCTTCCCCCTTGGCTCAGGAAGCAGATCAATCTTTTGAGGAAGATGATCTCAGGCCTGAAAAAGGAACTGTCCCAGAGGAGCTTGAACCTGATCAGGTTGAGTTCTTGGGGACAGGGGGCCCTTCCAGGGCAGATCTGAGCCAGGAGCAGCTGAACTGCCCCTCTCTTGAACCCCTCAGACAGCAAGCTGCTGCTGAGGCTACTGGGAATCCTAGTGGCACCCATAAGATGTATTGGGATGATGGACTCCTGTATTCAGAGAGTAGAGACCCCAAGCCTGGAGCAGCCAGGAGGTTGGTTATACCTCTGAAGTTCAGGGGCTTCCTATTGACCCTAGCCCATGATATTCCCTTAGCAGGTCACCTGGGACAGAACAAGACTTGGGACAGGATTATCCCTCACTTTCACTGGCCCCACATGTCTGAAGACACCAAGGAGTTTTGTCGCTCCTGTGTAACCTGCCAAGCCAGTGGGAAGGCAGGTGGCACCACAAAGGCCCCCCTGATACCACTACCTGTGGTGGGGGTTCCCTTTGAGAGGGTGGGGATTGACATAGTTGATCCCATGGATCCCCAAACAGCATCTGGGCACAGGTTTATCCTGGTGGTGGTGGACCATGCCACCAGGTACCCAGAAGCCACTCCCCTTAGGACCACTACAGCACCTGTGGTGGCAAGGGCCCTCCTGGGAATTTTCTCAAGAGTGGGCTTTCCTAAGGAGGTAGTATCTGACAGAGAAGCAAACTTTATGTCCAGTTACTACACTGCAATGTGGAAGGAGTGTGGAGTGACTTATAAATTCACCACACCCTATCACCCACAATGCAATGGTTTAGTTGAAAGGTTCAACAAAACCTTGAAGGGCATGATTAAAGGGCTCCCAGAAAAGCTTAGGCGAAGATGGGACATACTCTTGCCCTGCCTTTTATTTGCATACAGGGAGGTGCCTCAAAAGGGGGTTGGCTACAGCCCTTTTGAACTTTTGTTTGGCCATCCTGTCAGGGGTCCATTGTGTGTGGTGAAGGAAGGTTGGGAGTTACCTCTCAAACCCCCTAAACAGGACATAGTGGACTATGTACTTGGTCTCCGCTCCAGGATGGCTGAGTATATGAAAAAGGCAACCAAAAACCTTGAGGCTAGCCAGGAATTACAGAAAACCTGGCATGACCAAAAGGCTGTGCTGACTGTTTACCAGCCAGGGCAGAAGGTGTGGGTGTTGGAGCCAGTGGCCCCAGCAGCCCTCCAAGACAAGTGGAGTGGCCCCCATACAATTGTTGAACAGAAGGGAGAGGTTACCTATCTGGTAGACCTGGGAACTCCCAGGAGCCCCCACAGGGTGCTCCATGTCAACAGGCTGAAGCCATATGTGGACAGGGCTGACATGGGCTTGCTCATGGCAACTGATGAGGGACAGGAGGAAGAGAGTGATCCACTCCCTGACCTGCTCTCACAGAACCCTGATGATGGGTCAGTAGATGGTGTAGCCTTGGCAGGCAGCCTCACTGCCCAGCAGCAGACTGATTGTAGACATGTGCTCAATCAGTTCAGAGGACACATGTTTTCTCTGACTTCAAGTCAGACCACCTGGTGTACTCATGAAGTGGACACTGGGGACAGTCTGCCTGTTAAAAGTAAGATTTACAGGCAACCTGACCAGGTCAGGGACTGTATCAGGAAAGAAGTCCAGAAAACGTTGGAACTGGGTGTCATTGAGCCTTCAGATAGCCCTTGGGCTAGTCCAGTAGTCCTGGTGCCTAAACCTCACACCAAAGATGGCAAGAGAGAGATGAGGTTTTGTGTGGACTACAGAGGCCTCAATGCAGTCACTAGGACTGATGCCCATCCAATCCCCAGGGCAGATGAGCTAATAGACACTTTGGCCGCAGCCAAGTATCTAAGCACATTTGACCTGATAGCTGGCTACTGACAAATCAGACTAGCTGATGATGCAAAGCCAAAAACTGCATTTTCTACCCCTGGTGGGCATTTACCAATTTGTGGTGATGCCCTTTGGTTTGAAGAATGCACCTGCCACTTTTCAGAGGTTGGTGAACACAGTCCTTACAGGTCTGGAAGCCTATAGTGCAGCATATCTATATGATATTGCTGTCTTTAGCTCCACCTGGGAGGATCACCTGGTCCACCTCAGAAATGTTTTGGAGGCCCTGCAGAAGGCAGGCCTCAACTATCAAGGCCACTAAGTGCCAGATAGGGCAGAGTCAGGTTGTGTACCTGGGCCACCTTGTGGGTGGAGGCCAGGTTCAACCATTGCAGAGCAAAATCCAGACCATCATGGACTGGGTTGCTCCAACTACCCAGACTCAGGTGAGAGCCTTCTTAGGCCTGACTGGGTATTACAGAAGATTTGTCAAGGGGTATGGATCAATAGTGACACCCCTGAATGACTTAACCTCTAAGAAAATGCCCAAAAGGTTCAGTGGACAGTTAGCTGTCAAAAGGCATTTGATGACCTGAAGCAGGCCATGTGCACTGCTCCCATTCTGCAGAGTCCTGATTACATCAAAAAGTTCATTGTGCAAACAGATGCATCTGAGTTGGGGGTAGGGGCTGTACTATCACAGTTGAATGATGAAGGTCAGGATCAGCCAGTAGCTTTTATTAGCAGAAGGCTGACCCCCAGAGAGAAACGTTGGTCAGCCATTGAGAGGGAGGCCTTTGCTGTGGTTTGGGCTCTGAAGAATCTGAGGCCATACTTGTTTGGCACTCACTTCATTGTTCAGACAGACCATAAGCCCCTCTTATGGCTAAAACAGATGAAGGGTGAAAACCCCAAACTTTTGAGGTGGTCCATTTCCTACAGGGGATGGACTATACAGTGGAACATAGACCTGGGAGTAACCATGCCAATGCAGATGGACTCTCCAGATATTTCCACTTAGAACATGAAGACTCAACTGGTCAAGGTTAGTTTAATGTCCCTGCGTTTGGGGGGTTGTGTAGGAGAGTAGGATCTGCCTCTTATGGTTACCCCCACTTTTTGCTGATGTATCACTGTTTTTCGACTTTAGTCTGCCTGGGGCCCTGCTATCCAGGACCCCAGCCTAGCTGCTTCCTCTCTAACTGTATTCCATGTACCTTAAGTACACTTCAGATTGGATTCCGGGGTGCCCTTATAAGTCCCTAGTATATGGTATACTATGTACCCAGGGCATAGGTACCCCAGAGGCCTACCAGGGGCTGAAGCATGTATTGTGCCACCCCTGGAAGGCCCTCCAAATGACACCACAGGACTGCTACAGCAGCCTGAGTAAGGTGGTGCATGCACCACTTACAGAGATATAGGTTCACTATATCTCACCTATCACTGCACATAGAAACCTATCAGTCACCCCTATGGCAGGCCTTATCAATCCTGAAGGCAGGGTGCTTGGTTTTATGTGAGAGGGTGCCCATGCATGAGCAGAGCCCCTCTGCAGCCTTCGGAATCTCCTCTCCGGGGTTGTCTGTGGTGCAGCCTGACCATATACTCTTAAGTGCATTATATCCTCGCGGTAAATGCTAACTTTGGGATGGCTGCACGGAAACATGTCGTGTTTGGTGTCAAACACCTTGGAATCATACCCCCACACCAGTAACTGGTGTGGGAGTATGATCCCACCCTTCTAGAGGGTATACCCGGTACCAACTAAACAGAGCCCTGGCATCACAAAATCAATCAATCAATCACAGAATTTGTAGAGCGCACTACTTACCCGCGAGGGTCTCAAGGCGCTGGGGAGAGGGAAGGGGGGATGCTGCTACTGGTCGAACAGCCAGGTCTTGAGTAGCCTCCTGAAGGTCAGCAGGTCTTGGGTCTGTCGTAGGCTTAGTGGAAGGGTGTTCCAGGTCTTGGCGGCGAGGTGTGAGAAGGATCTGCCGCCGGTGGTTGTTCTTCGAATGCGAGGACGGTGGCGAGGGAGAGGTCGGCGGAGCGGAGCTGGCGGTTGGGGACGTAGAAGAAGAGTCGTCTGTTGAGGTAGGCTGGGCCAGTTTTGTGGAGTGCCTTGTGTGCGTGGATGAGGAGTTTGAAGGTGATCCTCCTGTCGACGGGGAGCCAGTGCAGGTTCCTCAAGTGGGGGTGATGTGGCTGTGGCGTGGTACGTCGAGGATCAGTCGTGCGGAGGCGTTTTGTATACGTTGCAGTCGCTTGATGAGCTTGGCCGGGGCTCCCGCGTAGAGGGCGTTCCCATAGTCCAGTCTGCTACTGACGAGGGCCTGGGTGACTGTTCTTCTTGTGTCTGTCGGGATCCACCTGTAGATCTTGAGAAGCATGCGGAGGGTGTTGCAGCCACAGACACAAGTCTGGCCTCCTGCTGCTGACCGAAACTCCGGCAGGGGAGGCCTGGACAATAGGTTTCCTGTCACAGGGAGGTGTTACCACCTCCCAGACAGGCCTTCGTGGATTGGGGCTGGGTGGGTGCACTCCAAGAGTGCTTTGAAGTCCTGCACTGGGGGCACATTTGGTGTCCTCGTCCATACCCCAGTTCAAACCGGTTGCAGGGGCTGCCAGCCCCTGCTCTGGTGCGAAACTGGACAAAGGAAATGGGTGTAGCCACCCCTCTTTCCAAACCCTCACATAGGTGGGTCCACAGAGTTAGTCCAACCCCTTTCTTAAGTATAAGTAAGGAACCCCTGGCAACAGGACTTTAGATATCCCTGGACGAAACTCTGCAACTGAATCCTGGAACTTCGACGCTCTACTAAAGACTAGAGGACTGAAGAAATCTCCCTTGGGGTCAAGGAGTGACTCCCCTGCTTGGCAGGCACCAACGAAGCATTTGCCGGTCTGCATCTCCGAAGCTCCCGCCGGACTCCGAAGTAACTGCAGCCCAGGAAGAGGATTTCCAGACTTCTCAGAGGCCGACCCAAGTCCCCAGCAAAGCTGAGACCCACAGCCCTCACGAGTGACGTGGAACCGGAACCCCTGGACACTGTGCACATTTGCTAGTGCATCAACTTCTCGACGTCTCTTGAAGTCCTGCTTTGGGTTACTTGTAGCCCAGGCCCCGAGCACCATTTGCACTGAAGATTGTGAGCCTACATTCCACGAGTGTTCCGTGGGCCCGCTTCTTGCATTTCCGCTCGAGGCTCCTTTGCGATCCCTGGTCCATTGACTGGTGGGTCCCTGTGAAGGCAACTCTGATTTTCCTTGGGCTTCCCTGGTTGCTCCAGACGTGCCCTGACTCCCCACCGAGTAGTGAGTCCTTCAGATCTTGCTGGTCTGCACAGAAGCATCTTTCTCCTTTCTGCGTGGGTTGCTGTTGCCAAAGCTTGGTGTGTTCAATCCGGACACCAATGCTGCAGCACTCGACATCCTTTGTGGGACAGCTCGAATCCAGCTCCTGGTTGTCGTCGACACCTCCTGGTCCTCGTGGCTGAAGAGTCAAGCTTCACCTCTTTCACCTGAAGCACCCGACATTGGTGGGCATTCGACTATCGTGCCCCTGGTCACTGGCAAGTGACCCAGACTCTGTCCCCTCTGCTTTCAGGTTCTTCTCATCTCTGATCCAGGCTTGGATCTCTTCGGACACTTCGCATCTTCCCGGCAGCAGCACTTCCTGGCAGGCTGCCATTAAAATCGAGGACGGGACCCGACACCATTCGACACCTATGCACCCGGCTTCCCTGGGTGAAGTAACTCGAGTACTCCGGTGCTCCCGTGGGTGTTGACCCTAAACTGTCTAAGTCCAAGAGGGTTTGGTCCTAGTCCATTTCTAAGTGTCCTTAAACTCTAAAACTCTAACCGCGACTTTCCCATAGACGATAACGGAGCTCGCGGCTGTGTTCACACACTGCACACAGCCCCCGTGGGTCCCCTGTGTCACTACCTTGGGTGGTTCCTTGGGGTCCCAGCGATTCTACAGGCTCTAGGGCCTTGTGTCTACTTAAGTCGTGGTTCTTATACCACTTTCTTAATATATGGTTTGGTACGCCCCTAGGGCTAATCGTATATTGTGCTAAATTACTGTGCTATTTGACTTGTAACTTGTCTACTTTGACCTCTAGCCTCATAAAGAGACTATTGGGTTGTGTTTAGTAATAAATACATATACTTTATATATATACCTGGTGTGGTTCTCCTTTCACTTGGTCATTCATGAGATTATAACTGGTAAAACAAACAGCTTAACACTCCTTCAAGACTTAGCCTGAAGGCTGCTCTCCATAGCTACCACTAGGATAGCTTTCAATAAAGGTTGTCTTTAAACCTATCATCAATAAGGGTCGTTTGGACTGGTGCAAGGTGCCCACTATAACTAGTGGACAGCATATACCAGGCCAACTTCTCACAAATAGTATGTCTGGTTTTGCGTCAGTGAGAAGGTCGTAGATGTGATGTTTGTTTTTAGAGAGTGATCAAGCATTTATCAGTAGACAGTTTAGAGAAGGTGCTTTGGAGATAGTGTGACTTTGTTTTGTAGAGGAGTGAGCAGTGTTTTGTGGGCTTGCAGCTGGTGTGTCCTTAGTGCTGGTATTAGGTATATGAGGATAGCAATCGTGTAGCTTTTCTGTATCGTGTTCTTCGTCCAGCAGGCTCAGAAGGCATTTTGATGGGTTTGCGTGTGTAGGTGGTGGAGATGGTGGTTGAGAGTGAGTTGGTGTGCTGTGTTGTTTTTGTAGTGTAACCTTGTTGTGCAGTCGACATGGAGAAGCTAAATTGTGAGGTGTGGCATGTTGCTTATTTTGTTTGCGTCTGTTTAGGGCGGAAGGTGTATCAGTTAAGAGTGGTGGTGCAGCGTGTGGGTCATGTAGTAAGGTTCTAAATTGTCCAATGGATGAGAGGCGGTTAAAAGAGAGTTGCTGTGATGCTGTATATGTGTTGGGTGTGGTGGAAGAGAGAAAGCTTGGTATTGGAGTTTGTTCATATGTGTAATTTGATAGGTGGGTGTATGTTTGTAGTTTGTGATGGTAAGTATTATGAGGTATTGCGCTTTAGAGATTTTGTTGTGCTTATGTGCGTGATATGTTTTGTTTTTGAGGAGTAGTGAAAGGAGATGCTGATGTATTTGTTTTATGAGATGGATTTGTTAGTATAGTATTGTTTGTGAGTGGAAGTTGTAAGGAAAAGGGGGTGGTGATGTGTTTGTGAGTAGAGTGTATGTTGTGTGTAAGAGAGGATGAAGTAGAGTTAAGAGTGTTTGTCTTAGACTTGTTGCTGCAAGAGGTAATATGTGTGGTGCAGTGGAGTGTAAGTGTTGTGTGGTTGTCTTATTGTGGTCAAAAGAAGAGGAGGGTGTTTGTTGGAGAAATGATGGAAGGATGAGTATGGGTTTGTTAGCGACAAAAATGGGTCTGTTAGGTATAATAAGAGCATGGAGTGTGTGTCTGGTTGGGATATAGTTCAGTGTGGTGTGGAATTGGGTTGTGTTAATCATGAGCGGATTGGCTAGTGGTATAGGATAGAGTTGTGGACTGTTTGTAGGTGATGGTGGAAATGTGTGGTAGCTGGGATAGAAGGGTGTATAGATGTGGTTTGTGTGGTTTAGTAGTGGGTGCTGAGACATTGAATTGTGCATAGGGTTGGTTTGTAGTAATTGAGTGGAGTACATTTGGTGAGAGTGCGTTAATATGGTTGTGGGTGTGGGTGGTGTAGGGTGGATGCTGGTGTATATAAATTTGGGCAGCATTTCTGTCCCTGGTCCCGAACAGGCTCAATCAGGCACTCACCCTTGTCCTCTCCATCTTAGCCTCGATGCCCAGGCTGAGACGCCCTAAGCCCTGGCCTTATATAGTCCTAGTAATCAGGTGACCCCTTCAGCCAATGGGAACCCTAACCTATCACAACACTAGCCCTAAATCCTGCGTCCAATAGGAGACCAAGACCTTACAACCAATCATAGCCCTAGTCCAAGCAATCAATCATGCACTAAACCCTATGTCCAATAGAAAGCCTAGCCCTAGTCCCAACCCTATTCCCCAGCAACCAATCACACAGGAAACCCTAAGCCCTATGTCCAATAGAAAGCCCAACTCTAGCCCTAGTCCCAACCCTATACCCAGCAACCAATCACACAGGAAACCCTAAGCCCTATGTCCAATAGAAAGCCTAACACTATCCCTAGTCCCAACCCTAGTCCCAGCAGCCAATCACACAGGAAACCCTAAACCCGATGTCTAATAGAAAGCCCAGCCCCAGGAACCAATCCGAAACCCTAAACCTATCCACCAATTAAATCACTAACCCTAAGCCTTACATCAATAGAATCACTGACCCGGAAACCAATCAGAACCCTCAAATACCCAACCAATGAGAACACTAACCCTAATCCAATAGAAACACCAGATGCAACCACCGATCAGTGCACACATGTAGCATCCAATAGCAGAATATATAAGGTCCCTGCGACCTCAGGCAAGGTTTGCTGCCCAGGGAGTTGGAAGCTGCTCCTCAATTCAGATCCTCCTAGGAGACGGACAGGCTCAATCCACACTGTGGACTTCTGCAGGGAGGGGCCTAACAAACTCTGTCCTCTAACAATACTGGTTGTACAAAACTTTATTCACTCCCCTAGTCAAAAAACGAGTGCACAATCCCTAAAAAACACAGCTTAAACAGCTCATAGCAGATTAGTGCTGTCTCAGAGCACCCTCTGTTCACTCTCTGATGTAGAATATCCCTGTTGCTAAGGGGGGAGGGGGGAATCTGGTTTCACTCACTTGCTAACACAAAATGGGAGCTGGGGGTGGATTGCTTAACATACAGGTCTGAGCACAGAGCAAGGGAGAAACTAGGAGGGAAAAACAGGTAGTCACGGGCAATGTGAGGAAAACAACAGCAGATTTTGGACTGCAAATCCCACTATTCAACAGGTTAAATGAAACAGTCACGGGCAACTAAAAACCACAAGTTTCTAAACAAAACCAGTGAAAAATGATGCAATCACGGGCAGGTTAAAAAACTTCAGTTTTTAAACTGTAACAACAACAAGAAAAAACAGTTAAAAATGATGCAATCATGGGCAGGGAAAATCACTTTTTAAATTTCAGGAAAGAGACAGCACTAGTCTGCCTCATTATCACCTCCTGGTCTTTGGTTCACTGCAATCTGGGGCACAGTATGCATGCATGTATGTATGCATGTATGTATGTATGTATATGGAGGCATATTTACAAGCCCCTTTGCGTCACTCTTACACAGTGCAACGTGGTGCAAGAGCGATGCAACTCAGAAATGACATTTATGAAGCCGTGCAAGGCCAACTTTCGTGGCCCTGAGTGGCTTCATAAGTCTTGGAGCATATTTATGACATGGTCGTGCAGCGCAGCAAATCACCTTGCTGTGCTGCGTGAGAGGGAAAGGGCAGAAATGCACCGTATTTAAAAGAACGGCCTTTTCCCCTGCGCTGGCGTCGTTTTGGTTCCTAGTGCCAACACACGCACCCTTGCACCATGGTGTAGGGGTGCCGGTGTGGTATGCAAGATTGGTTTTGTGCAGGAAGGGGCACCTGTCTGCACAAAAACAACCCTGAGAGATATATTCCTCTATCTATGTCTGGTGCAAAATACAGCACACATAGAAAGAGGAAATAACGAGGAGAAATACAGATATTTCTCCTTGTTACACCTTTGTGGCGCGTTCTCAGGTTTACTAGTTCTGGTAAATGCGTCAAACATTATGGGAGTTGCATTGGTACACCCACGTACACGCCGATGGAACGCCTCCCTAGTGCAGAGTAAGGCAGCACATCTATTTGCTCTGCATTGCTTTACTCAAGATTCATGAAGCCACTCAGGGCCATGCAAGGTGGCCTTACGTGGCTTCATAAATCTCATTTCTGAGTTGCGTCGCTCTTGCACCATATTGTGTGGTGCAAGAGCGATGCAAGTAACTACCTAGCGAGGCAAGCAGACATTAAGGTGAGTAAATTCAGAGTGTCGCTGGTGTTGTAGGGGGCTCTATACAGCAGCTGCTCTCCACCTAACCTTGGGAACTACCCAGAGTTCGCTGCTTCTTTTTTGGCATATTTTATGTGGCACTGTATCCCTGAAAGGGTATTGCTCTGATATATATATATATATACACACACACATATTCACACACATACATATACACACACATATTCACACACATACATATACACACACATACATATACACACACACACATATACACACACACACATATTCACACACATACATATACACACACATACATATTCACACACATACATATACACACATATATATATAAATATATATACTTATGTTCTCTCCATATATACATAAGCATTTAAGGAAATAGAATAAAATGAAGTATCAATATTCCATAGTCTGGAACATTTGACTTGAACATTAATAAACTCCTCTATTTAACGAGGCTCACCTTATTAGAATAAATGGCGTAACACCGTCTGGCCTGCGACTGTGTCGCTTCACTGTGCCGATTCCAGGCAGTAGTGCCTCGTGAATGTGCGCGCGCTCGTCCATGTTGCAGCACAGCATATTTTCTGCGGTGGAATGCCAGCAAACAGAGCAGCCAAGGTGGGCACTGCTCTTGTCGAATGAGCTTTAGCTCTTCTCATTAAGGGGTTGCAGCCTTGGGATGGCAAAACTGAATTGTCGCCGAAATCCATCTTGCAATCGTAGGTTTTGTCACTACGGTGCCTTGACGACCGTGGTCATAAGCTGGTCAGTCTTGCAAATGTGCTTAGCTCTGTGAAGGTCAAATTTGAGACACCACTTGATGTCCAAAGTATGAAGAGCCTGCTCAGCTGGTGTGGCTGGGTTGGGGGAAAAAGTTCGAAGTAACACAGGCTCATTGAGGTGGAATTAGGAAGACAACTTTGGGATGAACTTCGGGTTTGTTCTGAGAAGTACAAACTCATCTGTGAAACGAAGAAAAGGTTCTTGAGTGGTAAAGGCCTGTATCTCACTAACCTTTCTGGTAGATCTGAGAACAAGGAGAAGAGCATCCTTCCATGTGAGAAACTTTAAGTCAGCCTTATCAATGGGTTCAAAAGGCTACTTCATCAGTTGCGAGAGGACCACATTGAGTTGCCATTCGGAGGAGGAGCTTGCACCGGTGGGGAAGCTCTGAAGAATCCTTTCATGAATTGTTTTATAAACCTTTTAGAACAGAGAGATAGAGCTTGTGCCGAGCGTCTGTACCTTGAAATAGCTGCAAGGTGAACTTTGACTGATGAGTAAACCAGGCTGAATTGGCCAGAGAGAGGAGATAAGGTAAGATCTGTTCCAGAGAAATGTGAAACGGGTATAAGTTGTTTTGTTGACACAAGTGACAGAATCTTTTCCATTTTAACTTGTAAGTTTTGGTCATGCCTTCCGCTCTAGACTTAGAAAGAATACCTCTGCATTATTGAGTGATATTTAAGTTCCTAAACTCATAGAACTCAGGAGCCATGCATGCAAGTGGAGAGAGGCTGGCTCCGGGTGGCATATCTGACCTTGGTTCAATGTCAGAAGAGATGGCATTGGTGGAAGGCGAATGGGCTTGGTCTCCAACAGGAGGATGAGCTCTTAAAACCAGTGCTGCCTGGGCCCCTTAGGTACGATCGATAGGAGACCGCAGCGTTCCGTCTTCAGCTTGGTGAGGACCTTGGAAATCAGTGGGAAGGGGGGAAAAGTGTACAAATAAATCCTGGACCAGCGCATCGAAAGGGCATTCCCCCACGACCCTGGGAGAGGGAATCAACTGGTGTAGAACTGGCATTTGTCATTGCTGTCCGTCGCAAAGAGGTCCATCGCTGGTTTCCCCCACAATGAGAATATTTTGTTCAACTTCTGTTGGCCCAGTTCCCACTCATGGAAACTGTCCTTGGTCCTGCTGAGGGCCTCTAATAGAGTGTTGTCGAAACCAGACACTTGCTCGGCCTTTAAGGATATTCTGTGGGCTGTGAGCCAACCCCACAGCTCTTGGGTTTCTTGAGATAGTGTTGGAGATCGAGTCCCTCCCTGTTTGTTGATATAATACATGCTGATCGTATTGTCGATATGGACCAGCACTGAGGATTTTGCTGTCCTTGGGAGAAAAGCCTGCAGGGTGAGAAAAATGGTCTTTAGCTCCAAGCTGTTGATGTGGAGAGACCTTTGACTTGTCAGCCACCTTCCTTTGATCTAAAGGTCTTGTAAATGGCCTCCACAGCCCTCCATGGAAGCATCCGTGATGATGATGAAATCCGGTACTAGTGGCAGCTCCTCTTGTAATGGCCTCATCTTGAGGTGCGCCAACGGGACCAAGTTTATTGCGGAAGAGATCATGCCTAGGAGCGACTTGAACAGTCTCACAGAAATGTACTGTTTTCTTCCAATCTTTTGAGCCAAGTGCACTAGACTTCCTTGTCTGTCCTGGGAGAGGAAGGCCTTGTTCTGTATCGTGTCTAGATCGGCTCAGAGAAATGTCATAGACTGACTGGGATTGGTGGAGGACTTTCGCCAATTTATAGTGAGGCCCAGTTTGAGAAACAGTGAGAGACAGGCTTTTTCTCTCTGGCAGCTTGCCCTGGGACTGAAGCTTTTATCAGCCAGTTGTCTAGGTAGAGGAACACCTGATGACCTTCTTTCCTGAGTGTTGCTAAGGTACCTTGTTTCCTGAGGGCTGCTAAGGTAAGGGAATACCTGATGACCTTGTTTCCTGAGTGTTGCTAAGGTACCTTGTTTCCTGAGGGCTGCTAAGGTAAGGGAATACCTGATGACCTTGTTTCCTGAGTGCTGCTAAGGTACCTTGTTTCCTGAGTGCTGCTAAGGTAAGGGAATACCGGATGACCTTGTTTCCTGAGTGCTGTCAAGGTAAGGGAATACATGATGACCTTGTTTCCTGGGTGCTGCCAAGGTAAAGGAATGCCTGATTACCTTGTTTCCTGAGTGCTGCTCAAGTACCTTGCTTCCTGAGTAATGCTAAGGTAAGGGAACACCTGATGACCTTGTTTCCTGAGTGCTGCTAAGGTACCTTGTTTCCTGAGTGCTGCTAAGGTAAGGGAACACCTGATGACCTCGTTTCCTGAGTGCCGCTAAGGTAAGGGAATACCTGATGACCTTGTTTCCTGAGTGCTGCTAAAGTACCTCGTTTCCTGAGTGCTGAAAGGGTACCTTGTTTCCCGAGTGCTGCTAAGGTAAGGGAATACCTGATGACCTTGTTTCCTGAGTGCAGCTGCTACTGGGGCCATGCACTTGGTTAATATACGAGGGGCGGACTTGAGGCCGAAGGGAAGGACCTTGAATTGGTAATGGGTACCAGCTTCTGTGAATGGAAGATATTTGCTGTGTTGGGATGGATGGGGGTATGGAAATAAGCGTCTTCCACGTCTAGAGATGTCATGAAATCTCCGCTGTTGAGACGATGAAAAATGTCGGTGAGAGTTATCATCAAGAAGGATTGCTTATGGAGTATTTGTTGAGCTTCCTGAGATCTAGGATAGATCTCCACTCTCCTGATTTCATGCCCATAAGGAAAAAACAGGAGTTGAATCCTTTCCCTTTTTGAGTAACCGAGACTTTCTCTATTGCTCCTGTGGAAAGCATTAAGATAGCTTCCTTCCATAGTAAGTGAAGACAAGGGGGTGCGCTCCCTTGGCGGAGTGGTTGGTGTTTTTCCTGAAAACTCCAGGGTATGGCCATAGGTGACTAGATCCAATACCCATCTGTCTGAGGTAATGGTTTGCCGATGATGGAGGTAAATGGATATCTTGGCACCTACGGGATGTGAAGGTGGCATAGCTAGTACCTGGACATGGTCACTGTTTGCGGCCTGTGGTACGGCTGAGGTGGTGGTCTTCTGCGAGGCCCTTGCTTAGAGAAACCCACCGTGGAGGATTGATGGGATGACTGTTGCTGATAGCCCTGCCTGTATTGGGGCTGGTGGGACTGATACGGCTGGAAGTGCTGGAATCCACCCCTGTAAGTAGAGAAGCCATGCCCACGCGCTCCTCGAAAGGGCACATTGCAGAGGGGACAGAGTCCAAACCACCCGGAGGTGACCAGCCAGCACAGGAGCACAATACCAGCCCTTGTCTTTGGTTCTTCTTGTAGCACGGTGAGGTTGAAGCAGCAGCTATGGAGACCAGGCGATGATGCAGGAGCTATCTACGAGCTGTCCTAGACCAGTCGAAGAATGCAGGAAGATTAGTGGCTGGCAGGATGACCAATAAGTCTTGGCAAACGCAAACAACGGTTCGCGGAAGAAGATGCTGTGTTGCAGACCAGCCAGGTTTGTGGGACTAACCCAGTAAGGGTAAGTCAGGGCCGGCCCATGGCACGCAGAAGAGGGAGCAGGAATTGATGGAGCCCCCTCGAAGACCCTCTGGCAGCAAGCACAGGGAGTCACAGGCAAGCCTCAGCAGCACATAGGAGATGAAGGCCCACAATGCAGAGGATGCAGGCAGGATGTCGTTCTTGGAGCTGTGCAATGCTGGAAGCTGAGGCTTCTAGGAGCTTGAAGATCGTTTTGAAGAGCAACAAACCTTGGCAACAGCAAACAGATGTGGTGCACAGGGAGGCAGTTCACATCAGCTGGAGAGGGATTACAGTCACCCCAGTTGCAGGTAAGACTGGTCAGGCCTCTGGACAGCCAACTAACCACCACCTGTGTTACAGAGCTGGGCGATGTCCATGAGACAACAGGATCAGCAAATCAGTCATCATCATAGAGGCTCTTGCAGCTGCAGGGAAGTGACTCCTTCACTTCAAGTGAGATTCCTTCTGGCTTGGATGCAGGCTGAGTCCTTGGTGACTCAGAGGATTCACGGCCATGGAGTTGCAGAACTTGAAGAAGCACAGAGACGAAGATGCAGCAGGAATCGAAGCAGTCTTGTCTTTGGTCCTGGCTCGAAGAACAGCAGAGTTCCTGTGTCCACCAGCAGAAGAGTCTTTGGACAGTCTTCAGACGACAGGCAGTCCAATCTTGAAGTTGTTGTCGGGACGAATAAGAGGACCTAACCTCAGGAGAGCCCTTAAGTAACCCTAAAAATGGGAAGGACCTCTTCTGTGGTGACCCGCCTATCAGCGGGTTTCAGGGATGCTACTCAGCTGGTCTAGCCAGTCAGATGCTCCCAAGGTCCAAGGTTCAACATGGCAAAATCAAGTGGCCACTTGAAGGAGCTCTGGGCACCTCCCTAGGGAGGAGCTGGACAGGGGGGTGGACACTCTCCTGTCCTTTAATTAGTATTGTGCCAGAGCGGGAGGACAAGGGCTCCTGAACTGGGCAAAACTGGTTTATGGAAGGAGGGCACCAAATGTGCCCTTCAACGCAGTATGCTGGCTCTCAGAAGTGCCCCCACCCTACCTAATTCTAAAGGAGAGGTGGTCACACCTCTCCTTCACAGGAAATCCTCTGTTCAGCTTCCCCTGCTTGCTTTAACCCTATCAGCAGGAGGGCAGAACACTGTCTAGGGTCGGCAGCAGCGCGATCTGGTAGTCAGACCCTGTAAGGCTACACAGGTAGGTATTAGGGGGGTCCTCTAAGGAGTCCCCCAGTGTATGGTATCATGCAACTAACGCTGGAATTGGTGTAGTTGCATGATTCTAATATGTTTGTTACCAAACATGACCAGGTTCAGGGAAGCCATTATGTAGTTGGACATCTCGACTTGCCAGTGTCCACTACATACCTGATAATGACTGTCCTGCACTTACAAAGCACAGAGAATCGAGTCCGGGGTTTGCATGTGTACCTCTGCTCCTTTAGGGGTACTAGACACACTTAGAACCATGCACCCTGCCCTTGGACTGAAGGGCCTACCTTAGGGGTGACTTACAGGTTAAAAGTGCAGTAAGGGAAACGTTATATATGGCAGCTCTGCAGACACAGGGGCTCATTTACAAGCCCCTTGCACCTTTGCGTCACTTTTTACATGGGAAAAAGTGATGCAACGGCAGCGCAAGGGGCTTGTAAATAAGCCCCACAGTTTGCATGGGCTCCCATGGGAGGCATAATACCTGCTGCAGCCCATGGGAGACCCCTGGTGTACCAATGCCCTGGGTACCTCAGTAAAATATAATAGGGACATACAATGGTACCCCAGTATGCCAATTGTGGGGTGTATGTAGGAAAGTAGGATCTGCTTCTTATGCTTACCCCCAATTTTTGCTGAATGCACCACTGTTTTTGAATAGTCTGGCTGGGATCCTGCTAATCAGGACCCCAGCCTATCTGCTTTCTCCTTTAAACTATTATGATATGTACTAGGTACACTCCAGATTGGCTACTGGGGTACCCTTATAAGTCCCGAGTATATGGTACACATGTACCCAGGGCATAGGTACCCCAGAGGCCTCGCATGGGCAGAAGCATGTATTATGCCACCCATGAGAGGCCATGCAAAATGGAACTACAGGTCTGCCATTGCAGCCTGTGTAAACTGGTGCTTGCACCACTTACGAAAGATATAGGTTTACTACATCTATAGGTCACTACACTTAAAACCTATCAGTCACCCCTCTAGCAGGCCTTGAAAATCCTGAAGGCAGGGTGCTGGGTTTTACGTGAGAGGGTGCCCCTGCATGAGCAGAGCCCCTCTGCAGCCTTCGTAGACCATTCTCCCGGGTTGTCTGTGACACAGCCAGACATATAGGTAAAGGTGCATTATAACCTCGCGGTAAATGCTATCTCGAAAACGGCTGAAACAAAACATGTTGTGTTTGGTATCAAACACCTTGGAATCATACCTCCCACACCGGTAGCCGGTGTGGGAGGCATGATTCCACCCTTCTGAAGCAAGCTTCGTTGGGTCCCTGGTCTTCCCGGTACCAGCCTTCTCGACCCGGACAGCACAACATGGTTGCTGCTAAACAGAGACACATGTCTGCCCTCCTGCTGCTGAGCCAAGCTCGAGCAGGGGAAGGCAGAACAATAGGCATCCTGTCACAGGGAGGTGTGACCACCTCCCCGACAGGATTTAGTGTATTGGGGATGAGTGGGTGCACTTCCAAAGTGCCTGAAAGCCTGCACGAGGGGCACACTTGGTGTCCGTGTGCATAGTCCAGCTCAAACCAGTTCTGGGAGCCGTTGGCTCAAGCTCTGGCGTGAAACTGGACAAAGGACATGGGAGCATCCTTCCCTCTGTCCAAACCCTCCCCTGGGAGGGTCCCCTGAATCTGTCCAACCGTCTCCCGTGGGTACTTAAGGGCTTACCTGGCTGTAGGACCCCAGATTCGACGTGGTCAACATTCTGAAGAAGAGACCACTGACCCTCAACCGTCTGGACACTCTGGACTTCACTGGACTTCGACTGGGCCCGACTTCGTCTCCCTCTCTGTCCAAAGCATTGTCTGTGCCCGTGCACCATACAGGCTCCGTGCAGGACCCTGTGGGGCATCAAGGCCAACTGATGTATCTCCCTTGGGGTGAAGGAGTCACTCCCCTGCATTCACAGGAACCATAACCCAACTGACTGGTCTGCTGATCCTGAGTGCCTGCGGATTCTGAAGGGTCCAGCAACACAGGAGGTGGGTTCCTACGTTCCTTAAGGTTTAGCTCCCTGTCACTAAGTTTGAGGCCAGTATACCTCGTGGGGACCGCATAACCCGAACCCCTGTGCACCGTGTACTTTTGCAATTGCATATGCTTGCTGGTGTTCCCCAACTAAGTGCATTGGGCTATCAATAGCCCCAACCTTTGCGCACATTTTGTACAAAGGACTTTAGCCTCCTCGCACCGAGTGGCCTGCAAGCTGTGACTTTGTGAACTTGCCCAAGGTCCCCTTGCGACTCCTGTGCCTTCGGCCTGTGGGTCCTCTTGAGGGTCAACACTGCTTTTCTTGGGCTCCCCTGGTTGCTCCAGGCCTGCCCTGACTCCCCTTGCTGTGGTGAGTCTCCTGGTCCTTGCTGGACCAGACCGTAACTCTTCTTGACTTTCTTCGTGGGTTGCCGCTGCCAAGGCTTGTTGGTGCTCCCACTGGACACCGACCCCTCAGCACTAAACATCCTTTGTGGGACAGCTCGTTTCTGGATCCTGGTCATCCTCAACATCTCCTGGTCCCTGCAGCTGTAGAGTCAAGCTCCCCATCAACGCACCTGAAGCACCTGACATCGGTGGACATTCGTCTACCGAGTCCCAGGTCACTCCTAAGTGACCCAGACTCTGTCCCCTCTGCTTTCAGGTTCCTTCCATCAAGAATCCACTCGTGGGTACCACCGGACACTTTTCTTCTTTCCAGCAGTGGCATTTCTTTGAAGTCTCCCATAGAGAACGACAACGGTTTCCGACACCACTTCCGCCCTATGCACCCGGCTTCCATGGGATAGGTAACTCTGGTACTATGGTATCCACGGGTGGGGTGGCTCTCCAACCTTCTAAGTTCCAAAGGGTTTCCTCGTAATCCACTGGGAAGGGTCCTTAAACACTAAAACTCCAACCGCGACTTCCCCATAGAATTGTACGGAGCACGCGGTCGTGTTCCCACACTGCACCCGTCCTCCGTGGGGGACCCTACTTAATCCCCTTGGGTGGTTCCTTGGGGTCCTAGCGATTCTACGTCCTCTAGACACTGTCTTGACTCGAGTCGTGGTTCTTATACCACTATTTTAGTATATGGTTCGGGCCCTCTGTGTATTATTGCTACTTACTGTTGATTCTGTGCTATAGTATTGTGTATTGTGTTGTCTCCGTGTAGGAGATACTGTGTCCTACTAGAGAGTGTTATATTAATAAATACATATTTTTATAACTACTGTGTGGTTCTCCTTTCATTTAACCAATACTATAAGGTTGCAATCTGGTAAAACAAGCCGCTTAACATTCCTTCAAGAATAAGCCTGAAGGCTGCTCTCCACAGCCCACACTAGGATAGCTTTCTAAAGGTTATCTTTGACCTCTTAATCACCATAAGGGTTGTTTGGACTGGTGCAAGGTGCCCACTTTAATTAGTGGACAGCATATACCAGGCCAACTTCTCACATTGGTGGCAGTAGTGGGATTCAAGCCTGCATTGTTTTACCGGATAAATCTTTGTATTGATTAACTGAAAAACCACTAGTACTAGGCACATATAATACTAGCTTGGATAAGTAAGTTCCATTGAACTTGGGGTTGGGTAAGTCAAGGGTTTAACACACCCTTTCTCCAACCTAAGAGTGTTTAGTTTCCCACTAGGTTTGGTAGGTGCACACACCACACCACACTTAGTATGTCTTCTAAAGGAGATGCCAGTGGCTCTCTGCCCTCTAGATACAGTGAGCTTTCATTTCAAGAATTGAAAGCCCTGTGTGCCTCTAGAAAGCTGAAGACCGGGAGAGCAGCCAACACTCAACGCCTAATAGAGGTGTTACTTCTAGATGACCTCAGGAAGACCCCTGGGTCAGATGAACAGGAGAGAGTGGGTGGGGCAGGGAATGAGGACAGTTCAGGAGGTGACACCTTTTATGACTTAGACTCATACCCTGGCCAGGAGGAACCTGAAGGTTCCCACTTGGACATTTCAGATCTTCAAGAGGGTCAGGGAGATGGCTCAGGGGAGCCTCTCTTCACCCCTCCTGGAAGAGTGCAGAGTTTACCAAGGAGATCTAGATCTCCCTCTGCAGAAAGTAATCATTCAGGACAGTCTGTAGGGACCTCTGTATCTAGCAAGAGGGGCCACTCTTATGACAGGGAATACCAATTACTTGAGCTTGAGAAAGCTAGGCCTAGGCTCAGGCAAGAGCAATTGGCCCTGGAAAAAAAGTCCCTAGAAGTCCAGAGAGCTAGAAAGAAATTGGGACTAGAGTCCCATGGTGGCAGCAACAGTGTCCCTAGAGTTAAGGAACATTCTTTTGACAATAGGAACCTGAGCAAGATAGTCCCTCCCTACCAGAGTGGGGATGACATCCACAAATGAATAACTGCCTTGGAGAGGGCCTGTAAAATTCAGAGGGTCCCTCAAGAGCAGTGGGTAGCTATCTTGTGGCTCTCCTTTGCTGACAAAGGTAGAGATAGGCTCCTCACTGTTAGAGAAGAGGATGCTGACAATTATTCAGTCCTGAAGAGTGCTCTCATTGATGGGTTTGGCTTAACCACTGAACAGTACAGGATTAAGTTCAGAGACACCCAGAAGACACAGAATCAGGACTGGGTAGACTTTGTGGACAGTGCCATTAAGGCTTTGGAAGGCTGGTTGCTTGGCAGCAAAGTACATGATTTTGTAGGATTGTACAATTTGATTATGAGGGAGCAAATCCTTAGTAATTGCCAAAATCAGTTATTGCGTCAGTACCTGGTTGACTCAGATCTGACTTCTCCCCAAGAATTGGGAAAGAAGGCAGATAAGTGGGTCAGAACCAGGGTGAAGCAGAAATCCCAGAACAATGGTGGTGACCAAAAGAAACAGGATTCTAAAACTCCAGATAAGGGTGGGACAAGGGTAAAGATAAAAAGCCTTCATCAGGGCCCCAAAAACCTGCATCTGGGGGGGAGTCACAGTCCAACAAAGGAAAAGGCAAAAAGAAACCTTGGTGTTACTTTTGTAAGGTAAAGACCCATTGGAAAAAGGATGCTGATTGTCCAAAAGCCAAGGAAAATCCTCCTACCACCACTGCCCCTAAGGCAACTGCTCCCCCTAGTACAGTTTCAAGTGGTGGTACAGGGAACAAGGGAATAGTAGGGTTAACCTCGGGCTCTGAGGTGGGTTCTGGCTTAGTCAGAACTCCAGCTCAGGCTGTACTTGTCTGTGATGGTGGCATGGATATTGCCTCCTTATTTGTCAGTCCCAGTAACTTGGGCAGATACAGGCAACAGCCTTTGATTAATGGTAAGGAGGCCATGGCATACAGGGACACAGGTGCAAGTGTCACTATGGTGACAAAGATCTTGTGGGCCCTGACCAGATCATACTTGGTGAGATGTACCAAGTGACCAATGCTAACAATGTCAGGACTGACCATTCCTTGGCAGTTGTTAATTTCAGCTGGGGAGGGGTAACTGGCCCTAAGAAGGTTGTGGTTAGCTCAGACCTACCAGTGGAATGCTTATTGGGCATTGATTTGGAGACTTGAGCCTGGGGTGAGGTGGAACTAAGGACTCATGCAGCAATGCTGGGCATCTTCGCAGATGTGTTTGCTGTGACTAGGTCACAAGCCAAACTGACATCCACTGAACAGGCCCTGGATCCTTGAAAAAAGGACCAGGAGCCATCCAAGAGAAGGAGCAGGAGAGGTAAGGCTGTGTCTTCCCCCCAGACTCAGAAGGAGGATCAGTCTCCTGAGGGAGATGATCTCAGTCCCTGTGAAGGAACTGTCTCAGAGGAACTGGAATCTGATCAGGTTGAGTTCTTGGGGACAGGGGGCCCTTCCAGGGCAGATCTGAGCCAGGAGCAGCTGAACTGCCCCTCTCTTGAACCCCTCAGACAGCAAGCTGCTGCTGAGGCTGCTGGGAGTGCCAGTGGGTCCCACAGGATCTACTGGGATGAGGGACTCCTTTACTCAGAGGGTAGATACCCCAAGCCTGGTGCCACCCGGAGGTTGGTCATACCTCTGAAGTTTAGGGGCTTCCTACTGACACTGGCACATGATATCCCTTTAGCAGGACACCTAGGCCAAAGAAAGACTTGGGACAGGCTTGTCCCTCACTTTCACTGGCCTCACATGTCTGAGGACACAAAGGAGTTTTGTCGCTCCTGTACCACCTGTAAAGCCAGTGGTATGGCATGTGGTACACCAAAGGCCCCCCTAATATCACTACCTGTGGTGGGGGTTCCCTTTAAGAGGGTTGGGATTGATATCATTGGTCCCATGAACCCTCCTACTGCATCTGGGCACAGTTATATACTAGTGGTGGTGGACCATGCCACTAGGTATCCAGAGGCAATACCTTTTAGAACTACCACAGCCCCTGTGATGACTAGGGCCCTCCTGGGGATTTTCTCCAGAGTAGGTTTCCCTAAGGAGGTCTTAACTGACAGAGGTACAAACTTCATGTCAAGTTACATCACTGCTATGTAGAAGGAGTGTGGAGTGAATTACAAATTCACCACACCCTATCACCCACAATGCAATGTGTTAGTTGAGAGAGTCAACAAAACCCTCAAGGGCATGATCATGGGCCTCCCAGAAAAGCTTAGGCGAAAATGGGATGTCCTGTTGCCCTGCCTTCTCTATGCCTACAGAGAGGTCCCACAGAAGGGGGTTGGCTACAGCCCTTTTGAACTTCTGTTTGGGCATCCAGTTAGGGGTCCCCTGTGTTTAGTGAAGGAGGGATGGGAGTTACCTTTCAAACCACCTAAGCAAGACATTGTGTACTATGTACTTGGTCTCCGCTCCAGGATGGCTCAGTACATGAAGAAGGCCAGCAAAAAACTTGAGGCAAGTCAAGAATTGCAATAAGCTTGGCATGACCAAAAGGCTGTACTGACTGTTTATCAGTCAGGACAGAAAGTATGGGTGTTGGAGCCTGTGGCCCCAGAAGCCCTCCTAGACAAATGGAGTGGATCCCATACTATTCTTGAGCAGAAGGGAGAGGTCACCTACCGGGTGGACCTTGGAACTCCCAGGAGCCCCCATAGAGTGCTCCATGTAAACAGGCTCAAACCCTATGTGTACAGGGCAGACATGGGCTTGCTCATGGCTACAGAAGAGGGGCAGAAGGAAGAGAGTGACCCACTCCCTGACCTCCTCTCACAGAACCCTGATGATGGCTCAGTGGATGGTGTAGCTTTGACAGGCAGCCTCACTGAGCAACATCAACTTGATTGTAGTAAGGTCCTCAATCAATACAGGCACATGTTTTCTCTGACTCCTAGTCAGACCACCTGGTGTACCCATGAAGTTGACATGGGTGAGAGCCTACCTTTTAAAAACAAAATTTACAGGCAGCCTGACCATGTCACAGATTGCAACAGGACTGAGGTCCAAAAGATGCTGGAATTGGGAGTGATTGAACCCTCAGATAGCCCTTGGGCTAGTCCAGTGGTACTGGTACCCAAACCTCATACCCAGTGTGGTAAGAGAGAAATTAGGTTTTGTGTGGACTACAGGGAGCTCAATGGAGTCACTAGGACTGACGCTCACCCTATTCCTAAGGCAGATGAGCTCATTGACACTTTGGCCTCAGCCAAGTTCTTGGGGCAACAAATGCAAAAGAAACAATTGATGGACGGAATGCTGAACAATGCAAACATTCACCCTCAGTCACAAGGATCTGGTTTTAATCCATCATTCTTTTGCTCACCACGCCACCCCAGTTTTGACCCAGCTATATGCAAAGGCTTGACCCTGTGCCTCATGGGAACAGTCCAGCCCGAACTGCCAAGCCAGGTCCTCCCTAGATCGGAAGCAAGCATCCTGGGACCAGTTTCAGGGCATCACCCTTCATCAGCCAGGCTAGCTTGAATCCAGTGGCGCAGTGAGTGTGGGACCCACGTCTGGGCATACCCTTCCCACTTAGGGCGACAAATGCAAAAGAAACAATTGATGGATGGAATGCTGAACAATGCAAACATTCCCCCCCAGTCACAAGGATCTGGGTTTAATCCATCATTCTTTTGCTCACCACGCCACCCCAGTTTGGACCCAGCTATATGCAAATCAGGCTTGACCCTGTACCTCATGGGAACAGTCCAGCCCGAACTGCCAAGCCAGGTCCTCCCTGGATCGGAAACAAGCATCCTGGGACCGGTTTCAGGGCATCACCCTTCATCAGCCAGGCTAGCTTGAATCCAGTGGCGCAGCGAGCACGGGGCCCACGTCTGGGCATACCCTTCCCACTTAGGGCGACAAATGCAAAAGAAACTATTGATGGACGGAATGCTGAACAATGCAAACATTAACCCCTAGTCACAAGGATCTGGGTTTAATCCATCATTCTTTTGCTAACCACGCCACCCCAGTTTGGACCCAGCTATATGCAGATCAGGCTTGACCCTGTGCCTCATGGGAGCAGTCCAGCCCGAACTGCCAAGCCAGGTCTTCCCTGGACCGGAAACAAGCATCATGGGACCGGTTTCAGGGCATAACCATTCATCAGCCAGGCTAGCTTATTTCCGGTCCAGGGAGGACCTGGCTTGGCAGTTCGGGCTGAACTGTTCCCACAAGGAACAGGGTCAAGACTGATTTGCATATGGCTGGGTCCAAACTGGGGTGGTGTGGTGAGCAAAAGAATGATGGATTTAACCCAGATCCTTGTGACTGGGGGTGAATGTTTGCATTGTCCAGCATTCCGTCCATCAATTGTTTCTTTTGCATTTGTCGCCCTAAGTGGGAAGGGTATGCCCAGACGTGGGTCCCGTGCTCACTACACCACTGGATTCAAGCTAGCCTGGCTGATGAAGGGCTATGCCCTGAAACCGGTCCCAGGATGCTTGTTTCCGGTCCAGGAAGGACCTGGCTTGGCAGTTTGGGCTGAACTGTTCCCACAAGGAACAGGGTCAAGACTGATTTGCATATGGCTGGGTCCAAACTGGGGTGGTGTGGTGAGCAAAAGAATGATGGATTTAACCCAGATCCTTGTGACTGGGGGTGAATGTTTGCATTGTCCAGCATTCCGTCCATCAATTGTTTCTTTGGCCTCAGCCAAGTTCTTGAGCACATTTGACCTCACTGCTGGATATCGGCAAATCGGATTAGCTGAGGATGCCAAACCCAAAACAGCATTTTAAACCCCTAGTGGGCACTATCAATTTGTGTTAATCCCCTTTTGTTTTAAGAATGCACCTGCCACATTCCAAAGGTTGGTGAATAAAGTCCTTACAGGTCTGGAAGCCTATAGTGCAGCTTATCTTGATGATATTGCTGTCTTTAGCTCCACCTGGGAGGATCACCTGGTCCACCTGAAGAATGTTTTGGAGGCCCTGCAAAAAGCAGGCCTCACTATCAAGGCTACTAAGTGCCAGATAGGGCAGAGTAAGGTTGTATACCTGGGCCACCTTGTGGGTGGAGGACAGGTTCAGCCATTGCTGAGCAAAATCCAGACCATCATGGACTGGGTTGCTACCACTACCCAGACTCAGGTCAGAGTTTTCTTGGGCCTGACTGGGTATTACAGGAGATGTGTTAAAGGATATGGGTCTATAGTGACTCCCTTGAATGATCTGACATCAAAAAGAATACCCAATAAGGTTCAGTGGACAGTTAGCTGTCAGAAGGCATTTGATGATCTCAAGCAGGCCATGTGCACTGCTCCCATTCTGCAAAGTCCTGACTATTCCAAACAATTCATTGTCCAAACAGATGCATCCGAGTTGGGGGTAGGGGCTGTGTTGTTACAACTTAATGCAGAGGATCAGGATCAAACAGTAGCTTTCATAAGCAGAAGGCTGACCCCCAGAGAGAAACGTCGGTCAGCTATAGAGAGAGAAGCCTTTACTGTGGTTTGGGCTCTGAAGAAGCTGAGGCCATACTTATTTGGCACTCACTTCATTGTTCAAATAGACCACAAGCCCCTCTTATGGCTAAAACAGATGAAGGGTGAAAACCCCAAACTTTTGAGGTGGTCCATTTCCCTACAGAACACCATCAGGGTCTCGACCAGCACCGACGACACTCTCAGCACCGCCGAACACATGCACTTCCAGATCCACACGGACCCCAACACCACCCTTAGAGGCACCCTTGTCTACAGACCCCCTGGGCCCCGACCCCAGTTCAGCGACTCCATCGCCGACTTCATCAGCACGCACGCCCTGACCTCTACCGACTACATCCTCCTCGGAGACCTGAACTTTCACCTGGAGAACAACAACGACAGCAACTCCACCACCCTGATCGACAACCTCGCCAACCTCGGTCTGAGCCAGCTCGTCACAACACCGACCCATTCCGCCGGCCACACGCTTGACCCCATCTTCTCCTCAAGCTCCCACGTCTCCTTCAGCCACACCACGGAACTCCTCTGGACCGACCACCGCTGCATCCATTTCACCTTCCAGAAACCCACCACACACCACCGCACCCAACAGATCCCACGCCGCTGCTGGAGCAAAGTCACCGAAGACCAACTTCGGGCAACCCTCGCTCTCAGCCCTCCCTCCGACCCATCCAACACCGACGACGCTGCCTGCAACCTCAGACGATGGATGGACGACTGTGCCAACACCCTCGCCCCGCTGAAAAAACTCACCTACAGTGACACCACCAAAAGAGCCAGCTGGTTCACCTCGGAACTCCTAGCTTCCAAGCGTACCTGCCGGAAACTAGAGAAGAAATGGCACAGTGATAAGACACCGGACAGCCACGCAGCCCACAAAGACGCCATCCGTAACCACCACCACCTCATCAAGTCCGCCAAGAGAATCTCCTTCAAAGACCGCCTCGACAACAACGCAAACAACAGCAAGGAGCTTTTCAACATCGTGAAGGAACTCTCCAATCCCAGCTCCAACACCAACGACATCCCGCCGTCGCAACCCCTGTGCGATTCCTCGCCACCTTCTTCCACCGCAAGATCGCCGACATCCACGACAGCTTCAACACCCAGACAGCCCCAACTAAGATCGATGCACCAGACCCGCCGCACACCATCGACCACGACCCCCTGCCAGCCTGGGCCAGCGTGAACATCGAGGACACCATCAAGACCATGAGCACAATACACTCCGGCTCCCCGTCAGACCCTTTCCCGCACCACATCTTCAACAAAGCCAGCAGCTCCATCGCACCCCACCTGTGCAACGTCATCAATCTCTCCTTCGAGACCGCGACCTTCCCAGAGAGCTGGAAACACGCAGAGATCAACGCCCTACTCAAAAACCCAAGGCGGACCCGAGAGACCTCAAGAACTTCCGGCCCATCTCCCTGCTTCCGTTCCCAGCCAAGGTCATCGAGAAGATTGTCAACAAACAGCTAACCCGATACCTCGAAGAAAACAGCATCCTGGACCCATCCCAATCGGGGTTCCGCAGCAACCACAGCACTGAGACTGCCCTCATCGCCGCCACCGACGACATCAGGATCCTGCTGGACAACGGTGAGACCGCAGCCCTCATCCTGCTGGACCTCTCCGCCGCCTTCGACACTGTCTGCCACCGCACTCTACGCGCACACCTCCACGACGCAGGGATCCGAGACAAGGCCCTGGAATGGGCCACCTCCTTCCTCGCCGGCAGAACCCAGAGAGTCCGCCTCCCACCATTCCGATCCGAAGCCTCCGAGATCATCTGCGGCGTACCCCAGGGATCGTCCCTCAGCCCAACACTGTTCAACATCTACATGGCCCCGCTCACACGCATCGCCAGACAGCACGACCTCAACATAATCTCCTACGCCGACGACACTCAACTGATTCTCTCCTCACCAAGGACCCCTCGCCGCCAAATCCAACCTCCATGAAGGAATGAAGGCCGTCGCCGATTGGATGAAGATCAGCCGACTAAAACTGAACACGGAGAAGACAGAGGTCCTCATCCTCAGCTTCAACCCCTCAGCCTTGGACGACTCCTGGTGGCCAATGACGCTGGGAGCAGCCCCGACAACCACCGAACACGCACGCAACCTGGGAGTCATCCTCGACTCAACGCTCTCCATGGCCAAGCAAGTCAACGCAGTCTCATCCTCCTGCTTCAACACCCTCCGCATGCTTCGCAAGATCTACAGGTGGATCCCGACAGACACAAGAAGAACAGTCACCCAGGCCCTCGTCAGTAGCAGACTTGACTATGGGAACGCCCTCTACGCGGGAGCCCCGGCCAAGCTCATCAAGCGACTGCAACGCATACAAACGCCTCCGCACGCCTGATCCTCGATGTACCACGCCACAGCCACATCACCCCCACCTGAGGAACCTGCACTGGCTCCCCGTCGACAGGAGAATCTCCTTCAAACTCCTCATCCACGCACACAAGGCACTCCACAAGACTGGCCCAGCCTACCTCAACAGACGACTCCTCTTCTACGTCCCCAACCGCCAACTCAGCTCCGCCGACCTCTCCCTCGCCACCGTCCCTCGCATTCGAAGAACTACCACCGGCGGCAGATCCTTCTCCCACCTCGCCGCCAAGACCTGGAACACCCTTCCACTAAGCCTACGACAGATCCAAGACCTGCTGACCTTCAGGAGGCTACTCAAGACCTGGTTGTTCGACCAGTAGCAGCACACCCCCCCCTTTTCTTTTTTCCCTAGCGGCTTGAGACCCTCGCGGGTAAGTAGTGCGCTTTACAAATTCTGTGATTGATTGATTGATTGATTGACTATACAGTGGAACATAGACCTGGGAGTAACCATGCCAATGCAGATGGACTCTCCAGATATTTCCACTTAGAAAATGAAGACTCAACTGGGAAAGGTTAGTCTCATCTCCTTACGTTTGGGGGGGGGGGTTGTGTAGGAAAGTAGGATCTGCTTCTTATGGTTACCCCCAATTTTTGCTGAATGCACACCACTGTTTTTGACTATTCTGGCTGGGATCCTGCTAATCAGGACCCCAGCCTATCTGCTTTCTCCTTTAAACAGTTATGATATGTACTAGGTACACTCCAGATTGGATACTGGGGTAGCCTTATAAGTCCCTAGTATATGGTACACATGTACAAAGGGCATAGGTACCCCAGCGGCCTCGCATGGGCTGAAGCATGTATTATGCCACCCATGAGAGGCATGCAAAATGGAACTACAGGTCTGCCATTGCAGCCTGTGTAAGCTGGTGCTTGCACCACTTACGAAAGATATGGGTTTACTATATCTATAGGTCACTACACTTAAAACCTATCAGTCACCCCTCTAGCAGGCCTTGACAATCCTGAAGGCAGGGTGCTGGGTTTTACGTGAGAGGGTGTCCCTGCATTAGCAGAGCCCCTCTGCAGCCTTCAGAGACCATTCTCCCGGGTTGTCTGTGACTCAGCCAGACAGATAGGTAGAGGTGCATTATATGCTCATGTAATATGCTATCTCAAAAACGGCTGAAACAATACATGTTGTGTTTGGTATCAAACACCTTGGAATCATACCTCCACACCGGCAACCAGTGTGGAAGGTATGATTCCACCCTTCTGAAGCAAGCTTCGTTGGGTCCCTGGTCTTCCCGGTACCAGCCTTCTTGACCCAGACAGCACAAAATGGTTGCTGCCAACCAGAGACACATTTCTGCCCTCCTGCTGCTGAGCCAAGCTTGAGCAGGGGAAGGCAGAACAATAGGCATCCTGTCACAGGGAGGTGTGACCACCTCCCAGACAGGATTTAGTGTATTGGGGCTGGGTGGGTGCACTTCCAAAGTACCGTAAAGTCTGCACAAGGGGCACACTTGGTGTCCCTGTGCATAGTCCAGCTCAAACCAGTTCTGGGAGCCGTTGGCTCCCGCTCTGGCGTGAAACTGGACAAAGGACATGGGAGAATCCTCCCCACTGTCCAAACCCTCCCCTGGGAGGGGCCCCTGAATCTGTCCAACCCTTTCCCGTGGGTACTTAAGGGCTTACCCGGCTGTAGGACCCCAGATTCGACTTGGACATGATTCTGAAGAAGAAACCACTGACCTTCGACCGTCTGGAAACTCTGGATTTTGCTGGACTTCGACTGGGCCCGACTTCGTCTCCCTCTCCGTCCAAAGCATCGTCTGTGCCCGTGCACTATACAGGCTCCGTGCAGGACCCTGTGGGGCATCAAGGACAATAGAAGTATCTCCCTTGGGATGAAGGAGTCACTCCCCTGCATTCGCAGGCACCGTAACGCAAAGGACTGGTCTGCTGATCCTGAGCTCCTGTGGACTCCAAAGACTCCAGCAACACAGGAGGTGGGTTCCTACGTTCCTTAAGGTTTAGCTCCCTGTCACTAAGTTTGAGGCCAGTATCCCTCGTGGGGACTGCATAACCTGAACCCCTGTGCACCGCGTACTTTTGCAATTGCATATGCTTGTTGGCATTCCCCAACTAAGTGCATTGGAATATCAATAGCCCCAACCTCTGCGCACATTTCGTACAAAGAACTTCTGCATCCTCACACCGAGTGCCCTGCAGGCTGTGACTTTGTGAACTTGCCTGAGGTCCCCTCGTGACTCCTGTGCCTTCGGCCTGTGGGTCCTCTTGAGGGTCAACACTGCTTTTCTTGGGCTCCCCTGGTTGCTCCAGGCCTGCCCTGACTCCCCTTGCTGTGGTGAGTCCCCTGGTCCTTGCTGGGCCAGGCCGTAATTCTTCTTGACTTTCTTCGTGGGTTGCCGCTGCCAAGGCTTGTTGGTGCTCCCGCCGGACACCAACCCCTCAGCACTCTACATCCTTCGTGGGACAGCTCATATCCGGCTCCTGGTTGTCCTTGACATCTCCTGGTCTCTGCAGCTGTAGAGTCAAGCTCCCCATCAACGCACCTGAAGCACCTGACATCTGTGGGCATTCGTCTACCGAGCCTCGGGTCCCTCCTAAGTGACCCAGACTCTGTCCCCTCTGCTCTTAGGTTCCTTCCATCAAGAATTCACTCATGGGTTCCACCGGACACTTTTCTTGTTTCCAGCAGTGGCATTTCTTTGAAGTCTCCCATTGAGAACAATGACGGTTTCCGACACCACTTCAGCCCTATGCTCCAGGCTTCCCTGGGATAGGTAACTCTTGTACTATGGTATCCACGGGTGGGCTGGCTCTCCAACCTTCTAAGTTCCAAAGGGTTTCCTCTTAATGCACTGGGAAGGGTCCTTAAACACTAAAACTCCAACCGCGACTTCCCCATAGAATTGTACGGAGCACGCAGTCGTGTTCCCACACTGCACCTGTCCTCCGTGGGGTCCCTACTTACTCACCTTGGGTGGGTCCTTGGGGTCCCAGCGATTCTATGTCCTCTAGACACTGTCTTGACTTTAGTCGTGGTTCTTATACCACTATTTTAGTATATGGTTCGGTCCCCCCCGGGGCCCTCTGTGTATTATTGCTACTTACTGTTGATTCTGTGCTATAGTATTGTGTATTGTGTTGCTGTCGCCATGTAGGAGATACTGTGTCGTACTAGAGAGTGTTATATTAATAAATACATATTTTTATAACTACTGTGTGGTTCTCCTTTCATTTAACCAATACTATAAGGTTGCAATCTGGTAAAACAAGCCGCTTAACATTCCTTCAAGACTAAGCCTGAAGGCTGCTCTCCACGGCTACCACTAGGATAGCTTTCTAAAGGTTATCTTTGGCCTCATACATCATAAGGGTCGTTTGGACTGGTACAAGGTGCCCACTTTAATTAGTAGACAGCATATACCAGGCCAACTTCTCACAGTGTACAAAGTACTTACCATTAACCCTGGGCAAAGCACTACGCTACGCTCGCGTAGTTTGCGAGTTTGCGCTACTTCGCACAACGCGAATTGCACGTAGCACAGTGCAAACACGCGTAGCGTAGCGTAGTGCAGCGGTCATTTTGCTTGCTCGCGGTCCTCAACGTCAAGTTGGCGACCGCGAGCAAGCTAAATGACTATCCGGCGAGACTTTTTCTCGTTCGCGATCAGCAACATCAAGTTGTCGATCGCGAACGTGGAAAATAAACCTCCCGTCGAGATTCTCAACGCGGGGAGGTCAGGTTTCTCATTGCGAGTGGTCGCGTATGCTCGCGACCGCTCGCGATGAGAAACTACCAGTCCGCGTTGAGAAAGCTGCCGCTCGAGTAAAAATCTACTCGAGCGGCAGTAAAGACAGCTCGCACTGTGCAAGATGCCGTTTTCAATGATTGCACAGTGCGGACAAGCATCCGGCACTGTGCAATCATTGCGAACAGTGCACTACGCAGTTCGCGTAGTGCTACGCGTAGCTCGCGTAGTGCGAACTGCACTTTGCGTAGCTTCGCTTAGCGCTACTTCGCGAACTACGCCCAGGCTTACTTACCATGGAATTTGAAGGAGAGAGCACTGCCACTGGGGTCCTGGTCAGCAGGATCCCAGTGAACTCCAGTCAAAACACACTGACTCCAGGCAAAAAGTGGGGGTATCTATGCCAGAAAGATCCTACTTTCCTACAGCCGCCCTCTCCATGAGGTTATGGAAACCTCCGATATCTTCTGGAGGCGAATCAGCAGGTTGCTGCAGAGGTGGGGACGGTGTTGGTAGAACGTAGTCCTCCCATTCATCCAAAGGTGACTATCTGTCAGGGATCTTGCCCTCTTCTCTTTCATCATCCATCATCATCTCTCGGGGGTGCTGCTACATGGGAGGCAGGCGTCATTCTAGGAGTAGCTGGCGGAGGGAGAGGTGCTGGAGCTAGAGGGGTGACAGGTTGTGGTGGCGTACCAGGCTGCTGGTCAGGGGGTTGCAGTAAACACCTCAGATAATCCGTAAGCATCACCTGGAGGATCTGTATCAAGGAAGCAGGAAGATGTGCAGTATCCCGCTTAGGTGGAGGCTCATAATGTCTTAGGGGTGGAGGATAGTAATGCTGATAGTAATATCCTTCCTCCTCATAATCCTCTTCTTCCTCCTGGCATTTAACTTTCAGTTCTGAAGGGCTGAGGGCTGAACCAAACAGGCCATCATTGTCATCAGATTCCTCAATGTCCAGCAGATGACTTGGAGGCAGAGGTGAGAACTTGCTGAGTAAGATGACTTCAGGATGTAGAAAGGTTCTGGTGACCTTAGAAACCTTAATCATCAATGACGCAGCGGCGGCTCCTCTGCTATGATGGAGGAGCGTCACCCCCCCCTTCCAGCAGCTTAAAGAAAATACAAATAAAACAATAATAAACCGTGGTTTATTATCATTTTATTTTGTGTCCCGGAGTCTTGGGTGCGCGGCAAGTGGGATAAGAGGCACCCACGGGAAGTGGTATGCACTGTTATCAGTGTGCTTGACAGTTCGGCCGGCCATCTCAGGCCGGCCAAACTGTCATGCCCACTTTGCATGTTCTCCAAGCAGGCTGCATTACAGCCTGGGTGGAGAACACGCCCAGTCTCCCAGTCCCTGGCTGAGTGCCGAATCACAGCGCTCAGATCAATCACAACGCTGCTATGCAGCGTTGTGATTGACTCAGTGGAGCCTGGGTGCTTCCTGCTTATGGGCGGAGCAGAGCAACAATGAGGAGAGACGACGAGAAGATACGCAGCAGAAAGGAGGTAAGTTTAATTTTTTTCTTTTTACTAACACTATCCGTGCCAGGCGCCACTGCAACGATGGTGTCATCATCGGAGTGATATAAGCATCCTTCTTTGGCATTGTGGCCGACGTCGTTGACGGGACTGCCATCAATGAGAGTGCCGTCAACGGAGCAACTTTGACGGGATCAACGCCAACGGGGCCGTCGCTGGGACCATCGTCAATGGTAGTGTCGTCGACAGACTCGTCGTCAATGGACTCGTCGTTGACGGGGGCGTCGACAAGAAGTTCGTAGACACCTGAATCTTTGTAGACGAGATGGGAGAGCTGATGGAGGCTGTTGTTGTTGTTTTTGCTTTTGACGGTGTTGATGATAGATGGTAGTACAGGTGGTCATGGACGATCTTGGTGTTGACGGTTAAGGCGTCGTCGAGAGGGACTTGGAAGAAAATATATGCCTCGTGGTCGGATCAGCAGAGGAGGCATGAGGGCGTTCCCTATCCTTGACAGATGGCATTGATGGGCCAGGTAAGGATGTTTCTGAGGAGAAATGATTTTGCTTCTCCTTTTTCTTGGTAATGTGAGGCTAATGAGAAGTACTCAAGGATTTTATGGAGTCCTCTGATGTTCCTTCACGGGATCTAGACCTTTTGTGAGACCTAGGAGAGGTGTCAGTATCCTTTCCAGAAGATTTTTTCTGAGATTTTATTTTCTGAAGCCACAGGAGTAGCCTCCCTTCCGTGACCCTCAGAGTATTTGAGGAGAAAGTGTGACAAATCTTGCACTCTTTTACCTCATGCTTGGGATGAAAGCAGTAAAGGCAGTCCTTATGTGGGTCTTCCACATGAATTCTCTTCTTTCCACAGGTCTTACAGGAATGAAAATGTTCTTTTCTGTCGGACATAGTAGAATAGTAAGGTTGAAAATAGCTTTTCAGATGAAAAAACTGAGCAGAGCTCAGGGAGACTCCCTTCACACACGACGTGGGTAGCTGCCATCTTTTGCGGTCAGTAATGCATTTTGTGTAAAAAAGCAAAAACTGCACAATATTGTCCTTCCCGCCAGTCAAGCAATCACTGCATTCACTTCCACCTTTGGAGTCTTGAACACCTAATGAGATATTCTCTAGTGGGGAAACTCCCCATTCTAAACTTTGGGGAATATTTATTAAACTTTTCCACAGCGCAGCGAGCCACCTTGCTGTGGTGTGCTGCATGAAAGCACAGGAATATGCTGTATTTATCATTATACAGCGCATTCCTGTCCTTTCCTTGTTACCTATGTTAAGTTGGCAAGCGCGAGTGAGGAAAATCTTACTCCAGACCACATCCCGGCAAGATTTCTCAACGCTGGCAGTCGCGGATTGTCACGACCACTCGCGTTGAGAAACCTTCCGTTAACATTGCGAAAGCTGTCGCTAGAGTGGAATATCTACTCAAGCGGCAGAAACAAGCAGCGCCCTCTTGCGCTGCGCTTGGTGCCATTCGAGCTGATTTTACAGTGCGGGACAAACACCTGGCATAAAAAATCAGCGCAAACAGCACGACGTACCACACTCTGCCACTTGCGGAACTCCGCATAGCGCAGCAGTGGTTTTTAGTCACATCGCAGAGTTCCACGTAGCGGAACTCTGTGAACTCCGCCCCGGCCTAGTCCTAGAAGGCGTAGCATTTTGAAGCATTCCCATGTTTACCAGTGTTGATAAATCTGTGAATGCACCAAAATCCATGGGTGCAAGGGTGGGAACACCCAAGCTCCAGTCATGGAACGCCTCTCAGGGGCAGAGTACCACAACGCAGTGATTTGCGCTGGGTTGCGTCACTCCAGATTTATCAGGCTACGCAAGGCCACCTTCCGTGGTCCTGCATGGCTTGATAAATCTTACTTTAGTGTTGCCTCGCCTTTGCGTGGCACACGGGCAACGCAACACATTGATAGATAGGACCCTGAATATATAGTGCATGTTTTAGTTCTGGATGAATCTGATCCAGGTAGGACTTCCAACCAGGAGCTGCTCTACTAACAAGGTAGTCGCTCAACATACTGCCTGGTCTTGTTGCAGCAAACTTTGTTCCCCACCTAAAATTGCAGTAGTGTTCTTTCACAAGTTTTTATAGTGTCGCACCCTACCTTACTTGGGTCTATCCATAGGCCCCCCAAATGCAATTCAATTAGCAAGTTCCTCAAGTGCCCAAGCCAGTTACGTTGACCTGACCCGCCACATCTATACGTATGTTCCAGCGAACGTAAATATACTGTGGCCTTCTGGGTCCTTACCAGCCTGGTCTAATACAGCACTGGTTTCATTGCTGCCAGATCAGAGACAGGCATTAGACTGAGTTCCATATACAGTGCTAACAAGGGGGTACCTGGTCCCAACCTTAACAGTGCCCTCCAAAAATTATTTTCTGACACTTGAAGTGGGTGTAGGTTACCATACCGCTAGAGCTCAGCCCCATAAAGCACAGCTGCTTCCGCTTTGAGCGTATGTATCTGGAGTATGGTACGAATAGTTTAGGCAGCTGCGTTTTGCCTACATTTTAATACCACCCCAGCAGACGGGAGTAAGACTGTTCTGGCCTTCAATGTCTGTGTCTTCCAACTAAGTTGTTCTGTATTTGTATCCCCAGGTAATCAGAGAACTTTACACTTTAAAATGTAATATTCATCTATCAGTAGCTTCCTCCTGCTCTGGGGATGATCCTAGTGCCATAACCTTAGCCTTACCACAATTAATGGTGAGGGCTTTCTTATTACAATAGTCAGGGTGGGAAAGTAGGATCTGCTTTCATGGTTACCCCCACGTTTTGCTTGGTGTCAGTGTGTTTTTGACCTAGTCTGCTGGTATCCTGCTAATCAGGACCCCAGCAATTGTGCTCTCTCCCCTAAATTGACTCTGGTAAGTACTTTTGTAAATCCACAGTTGGCTACTCGTGTACACTTATAAGTCCCTAGTATATGGTACTGTGGTAAGCAGGGCATAGGTACACCAGGGGTCTCCCATGGGCTGCAGCATGTATTGTGCCACCCTTGGGAGTCCACTTAAACTCTGACTACAGGCCTGCCATTGCAGCCTGTGTGAGTTGGTGCTTGCACCGCTCACGACAGATATACGTTTCCTTATATCTGAGGTCACTGCACTTAAAACCTATAAGTCCTGAGGGCAGGGTGCTTGGTTATAAGTATGAGGGTCCCCCTACATGAGCAGAACACCCCGACAAACCCCGGAGTCGATTCTCCAGGCTTTGTAAGTGTGGTGAGCCATTTTAGACATATATTGGACATCAGTCATTACGAGATGTCTAACTATATAGGGGCTGCACCGAACCCGGTCATGTTTGGTATCAAACCTGTTGGAATCATACCCTAACACTGATTATGGTGCTGAAAGTATGATCCCAAGTACTGGGGGCTCCTTTGGGTACCCCCCTGTACTCCCGGTACCAGCCTTTCAGGGCCTGCAAGTAAACTAGTGCTGCTGCCGACCACAGACACGATTCTGCCCTCCTGCTGCTGAGCCAAGCTCAAGCAGGGGAAGGTAGAACAATAGGTTTCCTGTCACAGGGAGGTGTAACCATCCCCCAGACAGGACTTGGCATATTGGGCTGGGGTGGGGTAGCTTGCCAGTGCCACCAGACTGCTTTGAAGGGCACATTTGGTGCCCTCCCTGCATACTCCAGTTTGAACCAGTTCAGGAACCCTTGGTTCCCGCTCTGGTGCGAAACTGGACAAAGGACATGGGAGTATCCTCCCTTCTGTCCAGTCCCTCCTTTGGTTGGGACCCCTGAGTCGTTCCAACCCTTTCCTTAGGGTATTTAAGTGCTCCACTGTGGGTGGGTCCTCAGATTTGCCATGGGACAAGACTCAACCCTGAAACTGCGTTGTTCTTTGATCGTCTGAACACATGGACTTCGTTGGACTTCGACTTGAACTGAGACTGCACTAAGGAAGACTCCTGCTGCTCCTGGTTTCACTGTTCTTGAAGACTTCTTCGTCGTCTGTGTCTGTGCTTTATCCAGGTTCTTCAACAGACCTGTGGGTATCAAGGACACCTGAAGAAATCTCCCTTGGAGTCATGGAGTCACTCCCCTGCATCTGCAGGCACCACAACGAAGCTGACTGGTCTGCTGCTCCAGTCGTCCTACGGACTTCCCGAGGCCCAGCAACACAGGTGGTGGTTCTGCAGCTCACTAGAGGCCTGACCGGTCTACACAGCAATTTTGAGAACAGTATCCCTTATTGGGGCCGCTTGGACCAAACCCCTGTGCTGCGGGGCCCTGGCCTGAGAGCTCCTGACTGGCTCCGAGCGTGGGGGGCTCCCTCCATGTACTTTGCAGGGGGGCCCCCTCACGTTTCGTTACGCCACTGCCCTTGACCTGAAGCCAGCCTGCACCTTGGTTAGAATATTGTCCTTGTCCCCCCAGCCTTGAGTTGATTTAATACAATTTTGCTGAGAATTTTGCCTGCTCCATCTGAAAGGGAAATGGGCCTTAGTTGAAGGACAACTATGATCCCCTTTTCTTATAAATGGGTACCAGGGCCGCAGATCACCAGGAATGGGGAATAACATTGCTAGCTATGGACGGATGAAATACCTTTGTAAACACTCTGGCCCCAGCTGCAGACCTTCCTGAAAGAGATCAGTGGCCCTAAATCCGGGCTGGTGCTTTACGTTTGTTCTTACTGACCCGCGCCCTTTGTACTTCTGGTGGTAAAATGCCCATCAAGGGATATTTGTACGCTGTTACTCATCCAATGAGGGCAAATGAATTGTGCTAGGACTTTCACACCTATACAAGTCACTAACATGGCACCCACTCCCTGGGACCTCAATGGCCCCCACTCCCTGGGACCTCTATGGCCCCCACTCCCTGGGACCCATATGGCATTCTTGCTTCTTTGCAGTTCCCCTCTCTACATGGGTAACAACCTCCCAAAACCTGAATGTTCTCTTTGTATACGTCGCTTCTTTGAGCTCTGCTCACAGACCATCCTGTGATGTCTACACTCTCTCCTATAGGCTCCAAGAGCCATTCACTATCACCTCCTGGTGGCGCTGGATTAAATCCTGAATAACATTGTAGTCTCTAGCAAGTTGCTCTGCTGTATGTAGGCCCTTAACTCTCTTGTACTCGCCATCTGGGAACCTTTGAGGGACTAGTACAAAACAGGATGTTGACGATTTTAAAATGTCTTGTAGCTTATCCTATCTCCATGCTAATTTGGTTTCGGGTTTGTAAAGCCTGCGGTTAGTGTTGCTCCTCCTGGTTGGCGCAGCCAGCCAGAATCTGCGGCTAGGTTTCTTTGTATACGTCGCTTCTTTGAGCTCCGCCCACAATGATTCCCTCACTATCACCAACAGTGCCTCTCACTCACATGTATTTCATTTGTTTTATAGCGCCTCTCATACCAGTGTAGGGTGCCAGAGCACTTTACATCGCACACACATACAGAGATAATGAATCATACGTGTGTAAATCAGTGTATAGGAAATATTACATAAGGCAACGGGAACTACAAGGTGTAGGATGCACGTCACCCCTACTGGTAGGCATTTTGTAAGAGTGCTTGGTCTGAAGAAGGTCAAACTCAGGATTCAGAACATAACACAGTAGTTAGCGTTGAATTTAATGATTATAATTTATTTCTACCCAAACAAACCCTTTTTAGCAACATCAGGATAATGAAAAACTGGGAAGAAAACATAACTTTGTAACCTGTACCATGCAGCTTGCATGCATCTCTTTGAAGGCAGTTCATAGCTCACTGTGCTAGATTACGTATGTAAGTTATGAACAGCACAGTAACAAAAGAATCTCAGTGACAAAAGCAGTAACCCACTGAGCTCTGCACATAAAATACTGTTCTTTGATATGCATGGTGCACATTCTTTTCAGCAGGCATATTAACCCCCTGAGCTACCTTAGATGATTCAAAACTGCCACTAAACAAAACTCCCATCTCTCTCCAGCAGGTACATTAGTCACCAGAGTTATCGTGACACTTTTATTGCTGCCTGAAAACTGCTGGATATACAAGGAACTTTGCAGTGCCAGCCCCCAGTAACAAGCCCCCCCCCCCTTCCAGCCTCCCAGGGAAACGCCTGATGCCGGGTACGGCCAGTCCGGCCTTGCTACCACCTTCCAATGGTGCCCCTCATCTTCACATAGACCCTCTCTCATGTGTATTTAATTTCTTTTAAGGTGCTCCTCACCCGAAGTATGTACAGCAGGGTGCCAGAGTGCGTTACATCACACACATATTATATAGAGACAATGACTCATAAATGTGAAAGTCAATGTGTAGGAAATGTTACTTAAGACAATGAAGGCTACAAGGTGTAAGAGTCAGATGTCATCCATACTGGTAGGCAGTGGCATAGTGTGGGCGAGGCCACAGGGGCAGTTGCTCCGGGCGCAATATTCTCAGGGGTGTAAAAAAAAAATATATATATATATTTTGTGGTGAAAGGGACTCTAGTCAAGTCGGTGCTGTTGTCTGCAAGTGCAGGTTATGTTGTCTTGCCTGCCTTTCCCCCCAGAAGGGCTGCACGGACCTGTGCCCTCACACATCTCTCTTGGCCTCGGGGCAGGTGGAGGACTGCTTGCGCTGCTTCCCGGTGGCATGGGAGCACCGCCGGCCAGCGGCACAACAGCGCAACGTCTCTTGTGGTACCACGGCGCCGTACAAGGAATTAGTTTCTGCTTTTTGGCAGGCAGAAGGAGCATTTCAAGCCAGAGTTGAGGTCTTGCTGCCTGACGCCAAGTGTCGGTTTGGGATGGTGGGTTGAGCCACCCGGGGATGTGGCATTCATTCATTCTTTCATTCTGTCATCCATCATTCAGTCTTTCACCATTCATTCTGTCCTTCCACCTGTGTGCCCTTCCATATCCAAACCTATTCAACCATTTCCAAACCTATCCATCATCTATCCTTCCATCCATCATTTCACTCATCCATCCATCATCCATCCATCCATCCTTTCACCCTATGTATCCTTTCACTCATCCATCTACATTTCCACCCATCCATCCACTCATCCATGCAACCATTTACCCTTTCACGCATCCAGCATCCTTTCACTTGCTCATCCATCCATCCACCCAGTCACTCATCTGTCCATTTGTCCATCCATTCACCATTTCACCCATCCATCCATCCTTTCTCCCAGCTCTTCAACCTTCCTTTCACTCATCTATGCATTCTTTCACTCATCCATCCTTACATCCTTCTTTTCACTCATCCATACACCCACTCGCCCATCCATCCTGTCAATCATCTATCCATACTTTCACTCATCTATCCATACTTTCACTCATCCATCCATCCTTTCTCTCTCCATCCCCCTTTCACTTAGCCATCCCTTCACCCATCCATCCACCCACCCATCCACTCATGAACCCATCCATTGACCCTATCACTCATCCATCCATCCATCCACTCATGCATCCATCCACCCTTTCACTCATCCATCCATTCATTCTTTTGCCCATCTACCCTCCCTTTCACTCACTTATCCATCCTTACATCCACCCTTTCACTCACCCGTCCATCCATTCACACTTTCACTTATCAATTCATCAACCCATCCATCATTTCACTCATCCATCCACCCCTTCACCCATCCATCCACCATTCCACCCATACATCCACCATTCCACCCATACATCCACCATTCCACTCATACATCTATTTACCCTTTCTCATCCATCCTTCTACTCACTCATCAATCCATCCTATCTCATTATCCATCCATTCACCCTTTCACTCATCTATTCATCCTATCACTAATCGATCCAGCCATTCACCCATTCCTTCACTTACTCACTCACTCACCTTGACTTAATTATGAGGGGAGCCTTTGTCTGCAGAGTTGCAGACAAAAGAGGCCCATCAAAAACTCCACCCTGCTGTAGTTCCTAATGCAAGGGGTGGGGTGGGGGGAGGGTTCACTATGCCCCTGCACATAGGCAATATGAAAACATGGAAGTCATGGGTCATGCATGATGCAGTGCCAGTACGTGAGGCGACTGTGACATGGTGTTGTTTCCAGGGCTTTAAGTGGGTTGAAAAAACTTGGAGCGTGTCCGATGTAATTAAGGGCATGGCTTAAAACACTTAAGCTAACAAGCATTGGCATAGCCAATAGGTCTCGCCTTTGGGACCTTATGTGTTTAGCCAGAACTTTTGGCTATGTTGTAGAGCATTGTGTGCAGCATGTTGAAAAGTTATAATAAAAAGTGTTAAGCATTTTTGTTACTTTTATACAAACCAAAACGACATTAAATACAACTGAACAACCTGATTAAAAAAAGTTTTTAAAATAAAAAATTTCTTCTAGTTTTTTTGTACTTGCACTGCTGGCAACTTGTTGCATTTAGTAGAGTGCATTTATGTGTCATGTAATTATGTGGCACTGAGTGGTATTATGTGGAGTGTAATTATGTGGCACTGAGTAGAGTGTAATTATGTGGCACTGAGTGGTATTATGTGGAGTGTATTTATGTTGCATTGAGTAGTGTAATTATGTGGCGTGTAATTATGTGGCACCTTGGTATTATGTGGAGTGTATTTATGTTGCATTGAATAGAGTGTAAATATGTGGCGTGTAATTATGTGGTACTGAGTGGTATTATGTTGAGTGTATTTATGTTGCATTGAGTAGACTGTAAATATGTGGCATGTAATTATGTGGCACTGAGTGGTGTTATACGGAGTGTATTTATGTTGCATTGAGTAGTGTAATTATGTGGCGTGTAATTATGTGGCACTGAGTGGTATGTATTTATGTTGCATTGAGTAGAGTGTAATTATGTGGCATGTAATTATGTGGCATAGTGTTATGTGGAGTGTATTTATGTTGCACTGAATAGAGTGTAAATACGTGACGTGTAATTATGTGGTACTGAGTGGTATTATGTGGAGTGTATTTATGTTGCATTGAGTAGAGTGTAATTATGTGGCACTGAGTGGTATTATGTGGAGTGTATTTATGTTGCATTGAATAAAGTGTAATTGTGACGTGTGAATATGTGGTACTGAGTAGTATTATGTGGAGTGTATTTATGTTGCATTGAGGAGTGTAATTATGTGGTGTGTAATTATGCGGTACTGAGTGGTATTATATGGAGTGTATTTATGTTGCATTGAGTAGATTGTGATTATGTGGTGTGTAATTATGTGGCACTGAGTGGTATTATGTGAAGTGTATGTTGCATTTAGTAGAGTGTAATTATGTGGCGTGTAATTATGTGGCACTGAGTGGTATTATTGGAGTGTATGTATCATTGAGTGCAGTGTAATTATGTAGCATATAATTATGTGGCACTGAGTGATATTATGTGGAGTGTATTTATGTTGCATTGAGTAGAGTGTAAATATGTGGCATGTAATTATGTGGCACTGAGTGGTATTATGTGGAGTGTATTTATGTTGCATTGAATAGAGTGTAATTGTGACATGTGATTATGTGGTACTGAGTGGTATTATGGGGAGTGTATTTATGTTGCATTGAGTAGAGTGTAATTATGTGGTGTGTAATTATGGGGTACTGAGTGGTATTATGTGGAGTGTATGTTGCATTGAGTAGAGTGTGATTATGTGGCGTGTAATTATGTGGCATTGAGTGGTATTATGTGAAGTGTATGTTGCATTTAGTAGAGTGTAATTATGTGGCGTGTAATTATGTGGCACTGAGTGGTATTATGTGGAGTGTATTTATGTTGCATTGAGTAGTGTAATTATGTGGTGTGTAATTATGTGGTACTGAGTGGTATGTGGAGTGTATTCATGTTGCATTGAGTAGAGTGTAATTATGTGGCGTGTAACTATGTCGCACTGAGTGGTATTTTGTGGAGTGTATTTATGTTGCATTGAGTAGATGTCCGGTGAGATGTTGGTGTCGCACTAGAAGGGGTTACGACGAAATAGTGATTAAACAGATATGTAAAAAAGCAAAAAGGGTGAGTGGATAGATAAAAACGGAGAGGGGGGGCAGATGGCTGTGTAGAAGAGGAGAGATGGAAAGGAGCAAAGGTGATATAGTGGGGAATAAAGTGCTGGATTTGATAAATTAGTGCAGATTTATTGACATTCGGAGGTTGATGAACTGAGTGGGCCAGCATATATATGAGCTTGTGTGCGCTGCTCTCACCTTTTCTGTCAGTGTTTTGCATTTGAACCTGTGCTCATAAGTGCGTTTGCATGGAGTAAAGGTGCATGGCAACATGGCGCTGGCTGGCGCCGACATAAATTAAGAGGTGAATATAGGCAAAAATGGCTGTTTTTGTGTGAGCCTTTATTGTCTGTGCAATTGAAAATCCCGGAGAACGAAGCGCTGCGAGGAGCCTTTAAGTGACAAAAAGCTCCTGGCAGAGAAAAGCTTAGCAGTGTCCGGTGAGATAGTGGCGCCGCACACGATGGGCCACTTGTTTTTACATTGAATAAATCTAAAATTGAAGAAAGCAAAAAGGGTGATTAAATCGAGAGAAAGGGAGGGGAAGGGGTGTAGATATATGTTCAAGGAAGGAGAGATAGAAAGGAGGAGTGGTGAGAGAGTGGGGGATTAACTGCCGGATTAGATATATTAGTGTGGATTTTTGTACATTGGAAAGCTGACAAACTGAGGGGACGGGCACGCATATTAGCTTGTGGGCGCTGCTCTCCCCTTGCCCCATGTATATGATCCTGTGCGCGCTGATCTCCGTTTGTCCTTTACTTTTCCGCATTGTAACTTTTTGTTTATAAGTGTGTTTCTATGGTGTATGAAGGGCACACTATATTCCCACCTTAATTGATAGCTGCGCCGGCCAGTGCCCCGTTGCCAGGCACTGGCAACGGGGCACTGGCCGGCGCAGCTATCAATTAAGGTGGGAATATAGATAAAAATGGCTGTTGTTGTGTGAGCCCCAACCTTTGGTGCGGGAAGTAGAGAGCTTGCAGCAAGCAATGACAGGGACTTCGCACCTTGAGTTAAGCAGAATCAGAACTAACAAGTAATGACAAAGCCAATTGGTTGCGCTTTTGGAACCCATTAGCTTTGTCAATGCTGTATAGCAATGTCAAGGAACAAACGTAAAAAAGAAAAGAAAACTGCAGTGACGCTGCATTTTGGAGGATCACGCACGCATCATTACATATACTCAACGTGTGTCTGTTTAAATTATCGATACCGAGAGAGATCTTTGAATTAAAAAAAAGTCTAAATACAAGTACTGGGAAATCACTTTGTGCTGCCTGGTCCTCCCACCTAATAAACAAGTATTGGCCGCGCGGCCGTGAAAGTAACGCGGCCGTGAAAGCGAAAGTGATGGCAGGGACGCGCTCTGTGGTGGGGGAGGGGCAGAGCGAGGCGCTTGGGAGAGCAAGGCTTAATGAGCCATGAAAGCCACATGGCGGCTGCGCATGTGCACGCGCTCGTGAACGCAAGCTTGAGGCCAGGAAAAGATTGTGGTAGCACTTTGAAAAGCCACTAACTAAATGTCTCGCAGAGCAGCGCATGCGCTGGCTCAGCGAGACCTAAAAATCTGTGCTTAGCATAGTGTGCTGCCAAACTGGTATTCTGCTACTTCTGTTATTGCATCCAGATATATAATACATTACACCTACAACAAGCAAGGACTATTGGCTATGTCAATGGTTGTTATTTTTTTTTTTTTTCTTTTGAGTTTTATATAGCGCGAACTTGACCCGAAAGTATCAGAGCGCTTTACATGAGCACCAGTTACGTTACACAAGGGCACATTCATTTTTGTTAGGCACGGGGATATTAAGTGATTTGCCCAGAATCACAGGATGTTGAGCGTCATTGCCGAGACTCAAACCTACATCCACCGCCCTAGCCCGTTAGGCCCTTTATTTTTAGTTGCATAAAATGCAAAGCAGCAACTATGGCTTTGTTGTATATAATATTGAAAATGCGTCAGTTCTAAAATGATGAGACTGTGAAAGAACTCTAACCCCTTCTTTTTAACTTGTTTCACCGGCTTCTTTTCATGAACTGGATTCTCACATAGCAGCATGGGCGTTTTTGCACATTTCTTACATCTGACAGAATGCCCTGCCCTAGACCGAAGCTGGAGGAGGCCACCACATGCTGTAACAGCCCAGACTGGCCTCTTGTCCTTCTGTATGCAACAATCATCAGCCCATACAGGATGACAATCATCAGCCCATACTGAATGACAATGGGCGGGTGGGGCTGCTCTTGTACTCCGAGGAGGAGTGCGAGGCGCCCCCCATCAGGGAGCGGAGGCTTCTCGCAGGGGAACAGTGCTGCTCCCTGCAATGCCCAAAATTATGGACAAAGGGCGTCCGTAAAAGGGATCATCACGGACAACGGACGTGAGGTCTAAATCACGGACGGTTCGTGTAATTTACGGACGGTGGGTCACCCTATATCCTGTGCTGCTCGCTTCTTAGTTCTTAGCAGATGTCTATACTCTCTCCTATCGGCTCGCAGGAGCCAGTCACTGCCACTTCCTGGTGGCGCTGGGTTCAAGCCTGTAACACTTTATGCATCATGTTATAACATTCCTTATCATAGCAGTGGGGGCATCTGTGCCAGCTTGGACCCCCCTTCCCTGTTAATACTGGCCGCGACCACTGGAGTTTCAATCCATGAACCCTTAAATCCTACATAAGCAATACATTCAGGGCAGCATCCTCTGGGGAATTAAGGGTGCCGGGTCCATATATTGTCATGAATGCATTTAATAGAGGCATTTCACTGAGATATGTCTCTTTACTCCATCCAGTACTTCTCCTGTTATGTAGGGTCTCCTACTGCTCGTCACAGTGACACTACATTAGAAATGTGCCGATCGGTAACCCCCACCATGACCCCCTTCCCCCCACCCCCGTATCATGCCCCCCCCACCATTGGCCTCTGTACCAGGTCACTTACTGAGGCCGGAACTGGCGCTTTCCAAGATGGTGAACATGATGCCAAGGGTGAAAAGGAGTGCCCTGAACCCCATGATGCTCTTGGGGTGCTCCGCTATCGGCGTCTTCTTCCTGTGGGGAAAAGGACAGAGAAATGTGTGTCATTCACTGATGTCAACAAACAAGGGTCCAAAGATGGGTTTCTGTGAGGAGGCGCCTTAAGGCTCGGGTATCACGGTGGCGCCCCCCGTGGAGGATGCTGATGGCAGCGCGTGACATGCTTCTGTCACGTGTGTTGCCTTACACAAGGTGTGTCACTTTCATCGAATCACGTGATATTAACGTGCATGACTTTATGGGGTGTGCCTTTCATTGCATCTCATAACGTGTGAGTGTCACTTCGATTTCATCACATGGGACGGGACAAGAGGATTGTGTGACGTGCGTTGCTCACTTTCATCCCATTGGTCGCTGCTTGGACATGGTGTGAAGTGGGCCTGGGCGGTGAACTCCGCCCCCTTCGCGGAGTTTTCTGCACTCCGCGTGGCTCGAGGAGTGCAGTAAACTTCAGTCCACGTAGCGCAGCGGAGTATTTCCGCACTCGCGTACAGTAAGTTGGCGAGCACGAGCTGCTGCTCGGGTAGAGTTTCTACTCAAGGGGCAGGAAGATCAGCGCGAACTGCAGTTCGCACTGCACTCTGCCACTTGCGGAACTCCAGAGTTTTTTTGTCACTTCGCGGGGTTCTGCGTAGCGAAACCCCGCGAACTACGCCGAGGCCTAGTGTGAAGACACTACATAGGAACATTAGCAGTAGAGGAAACAGGTCCATGTTGTTGATTTTTAAAAACTGTGACATGGACATGTGAAGTGAGACAAGGCGCAGAAATTACAGGACATCAATCTTTCTAATCCTGCGATTCAAGCTTCTCAGAATCCGGTGATTTTTATCACATCAGATAAGTAGTCACACCCTCGCTTATAATATTCATCATCTGCGATAAGTAGCGCCTATCACTAGTTTTTGGGGAGTAATATGCAGATTTTGGTGTTTAATGCACAAAATCCACATGGTCTGGCACATATCACACACTTCTCCCTGTTCAGTTCTGGCAGGTTTTACGGAGGGTGAGATATTTAATGCACCCAGTAATTACCGGATCCGGTAAACACCCCCTGCTCAGATTTCCGATCCTTGACCAAACAGGGGTTGTCGTGAGAGTTCTCGTGAAAGCCACAGCTTCACCCCTAGATGTCATGGTGTCGGCACGTGCAGTCCAGTCTACGACGGCAGCGTACAAGCAGCACATTTGGGGCGCATTCGGCAAGTTAGCGGGGGAGGGGGTAAAGCAACCAGTGGGTAAAGTGCGCTGACCCATTGCACCATAAAGCTAGCTGCAAGTGGTTCTCAAAGGCCAGACCTAAAAAGAGGGTGTGATCGAAGCAACCAGGCTTTTCGGGGCCCATTAATCAAAAAGTCATGGAATGCAGCAAGCCACCTTGCTGCGCTGCGTGACAGGGAAAGGGCAGGAATGCACCGTATTTAACATACAGTGCATCTTACCTCTTTTCCCCAGCACTGGCGCACAATGTGCCGCCTAGCACCAATGCAGGCAAGGGTCCCTGTGTTGGAAGTAGGAACACAGGCTTCTGTGTTGGAAGTAGGATTGTTTTGGCCCCTTCCCAGGTCTACAGCTTCTGGTACCAGTACCCGGGGTGGTGAGTATGGATAGCTAATGACCCAAGTACCAAGGGTGGTGAGTATGGATAGCTAATGACCCAAGTACCAAGGGTGGTGAGTATGGATAGCTAATGACCCAAGTACCAGTACCAGGGGTGGTGAGTATGGATAGCTAATGACCCAAGTACCAGTACCAGGGGTGGTGAGTATGGATAGCTAATGACCCAAGTACCAAGGGTGGTGAGTATGGATAGCTAATGACCCAAGTACCAGTACCAGGGGTGGTGAGTATGGATAGCTAATGACCCAAGTACCAGTACCAGGGGTGGTGAGTATGGATAGCTAGTGACCCAAGTACCAAGGGTGGTGAGTATGGATAGCTAATGACCCAAGTACCAGTACCAGGGGTGGTGAGTATGGATAGCTAGTGACCCAAGTACCAGTACCAGGGGCGGTGAGTATGGATAGCTAATGACCCAAGTACCAGTACCAGGGGTGGTGAGTATGGATAGCTAATGACCCAAGTACCAAGGGTGGTGAGTATGGATAGCCAATGACCCAAGTACCAGTACCAGGGGTGGTGAGTATGGATAGCTAATGACCCAAGTACCAGTACCAGGGGTGGTGAGTATGGATAGCTAATGACCCAAGTACCAAGGGTGGTGAGTATGGATAGCTAATGACCCAAGTACCAGTACCAGGGGTGGTGAGTATGGATAGCTAATGACCCAAGTACCAAGGGTGGTGAGTATGGATAGCTAATGACTCAAGTACCATGGCCTTCCACAGAGGGGGGGAACGTGAGGACACCCCGCCATGCACATGAAGTGTTCGCCTTGACAATGCATGCCCTGGGTCCAAGGGTCAGAGAGGAGGGTGACATTAATAACCCTTCCATTGACCAATCACGGTGCTAAGGCGAGAACCAGTAATCTGGCCATCCCGAGCCCTATGAGGGGCCTCAAGGCTGCAGCCAATGACCCTCAGTAATGAGAACCACCTATTGGCTGGATCTCCCACAACACTACTCCCCAGAGAATGGTGACCTCAGACTCTTACCTTCTGTCTGATGTCGGAGGGAGAGTCTCACTGCTGCCAGCTGTCTCTTCAGAGATCTCCCAGTCTGAGTGAGTGACTGTGTCAGGGCTCACTGCTGCCAGCTGTCTCTTCAGGGATTTCCCACACTCAGTGAGTGTCAGTGAGGGAAGAATCTCTGTAGATATATGTGAGAAGCTGGCTTAGTATATGGTGCACACTTATGTAAGTGGGCACCCTGCACTAAACCAGACAACCCTTATGGTGATTTTAGTGGTCTTAGACAACCTTATAAAGCTCTCTAAGTGGTAGCATTGGAGAGCAGCCTTCAGGCTTAGTCCAGAAGGAGTGTAAAGCAGCTTGTTTTACCAGAACATAATCTTATAGGTATAGATTAAGTGAAAAAGAACCACACCAAGTATTTATAAAAGTATGTATTTATTATAAGACAGTCACTAACAGATACAAGTATCTCCTACCCGGAGATATACGAAATGCACACAATACTTTGCAAAGACAACAGATAAGTAGCACGAATACACAGGGGTCACCAGGGGCAGACCAAACCATATACTAAAATAGTGGTATGCGAACTACGACTTAAGTCAAGACTGTACTCAGAAGACGTAGAAGTGCCGGGGACCCAAGGAACCACCCGAGGTAAGTAACCAGGCACCCAATGGAGGCTGTGCGCAGAGTGGGAACAGGACCGCGGGATCAATGCAAGTCAACGGGTAAGTCGCAGTTGCAATTTTAAAGAAGGACCCTTCCCAGTGGACCCTGAAGAAACCCCGTGGAAGACAGAATGTTGGAGAGCCACCCCACCCGTGGATACCCTAGGAACCAGGATGCCTACACCAGGGGAGCTGGGTGCATAGGTGTGAATCGGTGTCGGAAACCGCCATCAAACTCAATGGAGGACTTCAGAAAGATGCCGCTGCTGGAGAAGGTGAAAGTGTCCGGTGGAACCCAGAGGTGGATTCAAGATGAGAAGTACCTGCAAGCAGAGGGGACAGAGTCTATTCCACTCAGGAGTGACCAGGAGGCACGGAAGACGAATGCCCACCAATGTTGGGTGTTGCAGGAGAGTTGACGGTGACCTTGGAGCTGCAGCTGTGAGGACCAGGCGATGCTGTGGAAGACGAGGAGCCATTCATGAGCTGTTCCACATCCGATGTCGAGAGTTGAGGGGTCGGTGTCCGTTGGGAACACCAACAAGCCTTGGCAACCGCAAACAATGTGGAATGCAACGAAGGTGCAGTGTCGGGACCAGCAAGGTCCAGGGGACTGACCACAAGCAGGAGAGTCAGAGCAGGCCCTGAGCAATATGGGGAGCCTTCTGAAATCAAAGAAGACCCTCGAGAGGACCCACAGGCTGAAGGCACTGGAGTCGCAAGAGGACCTCGAGCAGCTCACCAAAGATGCAGTCCCACGGTGCAAGTTATGCAGTGAGGACAAAGATCTTGGTCACAGGAGATGCTTGAGGGTGGGGCTACTTGGAGCCTGAAGCTCTTGGAGGAAGAAAGCCAACAAGCCTTTGCAACGGCAAGTCGAACCGGTGCACAGCGGTTCGGTTCCTGCGGCTCCGATGAGGGATACTGGCCTCAAACTTGGTGAGAGGATGGGGCAGGCCACAATGGATGTGAAGAACCACCACCTGTGTTGCTGAGGATCAGCAGACCGGTCATCACCTGTGTTGCTCAGGATCAGCAGGCCGGTCATCTTCGTTGCGGTGCCTGCAGATGCTGGGAAGTGACTCCTTCACTTCAAGGGAGATTCCTTCAGGTGTCTTGGATGCCCACAGGCCTTGGAAGGTTTCTGTATGGAGCAGAGGTACGGACGTTGCAGCAGAGGACCAGGGCGACGAGACCAGGAGCAGCAGGAGTCTTCCCCGTTGCAGCCTTGATACCCAGAGCGAAATCCAGAGTTCCCAGACGGACGAAGAAGTGGTGTCTTGAAATAAATCTTGTCCCACGACGAACCTAGGGACCCACCTACAGGTAAGCCCTTAAGTACCCTAAGGAAAGGGTTGGGACGATTCAGGGGTCCCTTTAAGGGGAGGGGTCAGACAGTGGAGTGGATACTCTCATGTCCTTTGTCCAGTTTTGAGCCAGAGCGGGAGCCAATGGCTCCCTGAGCTGGTTTGAACTGGACTATGCAAGGAGGGCACCAAATGTGCCCCTCAAGCAGGTTGAGTGGCGCTGGCAAGTGCTCCCACCCAGCCCCAATACACTAAACCCTGTCTAAACCCTGTCTGGGAGGTGGTCACACCTCCCTGTGACAGGATACCTATTGTTCTGCCTTCCCCTGCTTGAGCTTGGCTCAGCAGCAGGATGGCAGAATCGTGTCTCTGGTCGGCAGCAGCCATGTTGTGCTGTCCGGGTCTAGAAGACTGGTACCGGGAGCACTGAGGGCCTCCCGGAGGAGCTTTACAGTGCATGGAATCATACCTCCCACACCGTTTACGGTGTGGGAGGTATGATCCCAACATGTTTGATACCAAACATAACAGGGTTCGTTACAGCCAGTTTAGAGATGTCATCGCGTAATGACGCATGGCCACTATGTATCGTAATGGCTGATGCACTTACAACCAGGAGAATGGACTCCGAAGGTTGTAGGGGTGTCCTGCTCATGCAGGTGCACCCTCACACTTAGAACCGAGCACCCTACCTTCAGGATTGAAAGGCCTGCTTTAGGGGTGACTTGTAGGTTTTAAGTGCAGTGACCTCAGATATAGGGAAACCTATATCTGTCGTAAGTGATGCTATCACCAGCTTACACAGGCTGCAATGGCAGGCCTGTAGTCACAATTTGAGTGGTCTCTCATGGGTGGCATAGTTTACATGCTGCAGCCCATGGGAGACACCTGGTGTACCTATGTCCTGGGTACCTCAGTACCATATTCTAGAGACTTATAATGGTACACCAGTAGCCAATCTGGGATGTACCTAAGTACTCACCATAACCAATTTAGGGGAGAAAGCACAGAGACTGGGGTCCTGATTATCAGGATTCCAGTCAGAAACAGCATAGCTAGTATATTTTGGGACGTTCACATTTGAGAGTTTCCCATGCCCACACTTTAAATATGGAACTTATGTTGGATGGTTGGTGCATGAGAGCTTGAGACTCAGGTGGTTGAGAAGTGTAAATGAGAGGAGGCATTATACTTTGAGAAGAGTACCTGAGGGGAACAAAGGGATCATTAAAGGAGGAGTATTCAGAGATGGACCTAATAAAAAGTGCAAGAGTAAGGAAAGAATAGAGTACCCTGATCTCCTCACAGATCTAATACTCTTCTGTAAGCCCTGGTACCCGGCCTCTATGCCCCCTGGGTAATCTGCCCACGGGTGCCACTTTCTCAGTATTTTCTTTGTACCGGAACCCTCTGCAGTCCCTGACTCTGTACCCTCTGGTGGTCTTGGGTCTGATCCCCCTGCACCATCCTGTGCCAGAGGTACCCTCTGACATCTCTCCCCTGAATCCCCCTGGTACCTCTGCACCCTCTGGTTCCTATGCCAGTCTACCCTCTGTACCCTCATTGAATAACTCTGCACAGTGCAGCTGCACATCCTATGTGGTTTTAAGGAGATTTGACATTCATTACTGCAACTCACAAGTGAGCCGCTTTACAAAAAGAGGCCAGAAGGCTGCTTGCACTAAACACACTGTGTGTGTAGGACAGAGACATTGTAAGGATTTTTGGGGCCCTGGGTCAAATGTATTTAGGGGGCCCTGTGCCAAATGTATTTTGGGGGCCCCTGTCTGAAACCGTATTGAATTTATGATCCAATTTCAGCTCTTTCATGCCCTCTTTGGCCAGGCCACTCACAGCGCATAGGTGCACTCGTCTAAATCCGAAATGTTTTTACATCTAATATTCATGACAAGTGACGTGTTTTAAATATTGTAATAGCAGCAGCTCCCCAATATTACTGCAAATAATCTGTGACACCCCCCATTTCTCACATGTGAGGTCCTGTTTTGATCTAAAAGAAACTTTAATGGATGTTGCATGAAACAAAATTTATCGGCAAAATGTCTGTATTAAACTCTCACACATCAACCACATTAAGAATAAATTAAATGAAAATGCTATTTCAAACGATCTGATTAAACAATTATTCAAGGTCATCAGGGCGAAGCTCTCTGCAGAACAGAGCTACCTTTAGGTGTTTAATCAGTGTGCCTTTGACGTCATATCGCTGTAATGATGAAATGACACATCCCGACTGCCCTGGTTTACATAATTTAGTAAACGCTGTTCCTGTCCTCTCATCTGTCTCTCCATCTGGTGTGGATTACCGCAGCGCCCTCCCGGAGCAGTCTAACCTGCTCAGTCAGCTGAATCCCCCTGCAGACAGCTGTCTCGCTGCCCTCCTGTGCTGGATGGGTGGGGAGCAGCAGGGGCGTAGCCACGTGAATAATATTAGGGGGGTGTGAGCCTGAGATTTCCCAACAAGCACCATTGAGTAGCCAACTAAAAAGGAGAGGCGGTGGACAAAGGCATTGATTTAAAGGGCATACTGATGAAACAAGGGTGGGTCGTGGCGAAATGGTGGAAGATGCCAATCCCAAGCCAAGAAACCCCATTCCTTGCACTATAGTAAAGGGACCCTTACGTGGTAGCAACACAAGTGGAGGCGGTCTGAATTAAAGAAAGGGGTTTCAATATGATCAGTGGCAATTGGCAGTAGAACCACACACAAGAGGAGAAAATGTTGGATGAGAACTTACTAGTAAAGTGTACATTTATCCCTTGAGGTATTTTGGTGCTTTCTGAAAGATGTATATTATTACCCAAGTCAATGTTACTAATTTTATCGACCTCAGAAGGATGAAAGGCTGAGTGAACCTCCTGGGATTTAAAGCTGAGACCAAGAGGTCAAACACACATTCTTTAAATGGATGCATTAGGACACTCAGTAACCACAACACCAACCCCCACCCTACTTCTTGAACATCTAGCAAGTACCAGCTAAACCTGGGTCAGACCTGCTTTCATTGCTCTGCCTTGCTTCTAACAGTGCTGCTCTAATAGCCACAGTTGCCCATTCAGGTGGTGAGGGCGGGTAGAGGAGAATCAGTGCAGCGGCGGAGCACAACTAACCTAACTGACTATCTCTACCTGCATCAGTGTCTTTCCTGAGTCCTGACACTAGAAGCTCAATAGTCTGCTGCCTGCACAGATCTAACAGTGTGAGGGAGAGGCAAGGGCCTACGGCACATGACTGGCCCACAAAAGAGTTTGCTGTAGGCGAAGCATTCCATGTTTAGGGCCGCCAGGACGACCGCCTTTAGTATGCTTTATCTTTCTGGCTATGGACTAACAGAATTTTATACAGCACTGACCTTTAGGTGCGGCCCCTGATCAACAGCAGCACTAGGCTGCAGTCTACTCGACTAAGCACTGACATGAAAAAGATGTTAAATAAACATGCAAGCATTTATTTAAAGGTTAAGTGAAGTTAAAGAAAGTAACTAGGGTGTCCTGCACCTCTTAACTTTGCCAACTCTCATTTTTCAATTCATCTTGCAGCAAAAGTGTAAACATTATAAAAAGTCTCTTCCAAATTGAAAAAGTTTTTATTTCATTAACATGGAGAACCCCTTACCCTTTTTACATCAGATTATATCAGTGCGTTGATAAGCGTTTTTCGTTTAAAGTGCTAGTTTTCAAACGTGAATTTAAGAACATGAATTCTTCCCTCCAACCTGACAACAATGCCAATATTGAACTAAGAGTTAAGTCTGTTGTTATGCGCAGCCTCTTGAGTGGCCTGGGTTCCTATTATACAGGAACATCATTATAATTTATCAATCAAACACAGGGGAGGATTTTGTAAAGCGCATATCCTGAAGTCATATTGCGAGGTCCACTTATATGTCATAATGAAGAAAAAGGAGGGAACGTATAAATAATTGCCTAGGATCACACAATTTGGTAAAGTGGAAGAGCCAGGATTTAAACCAGGTTTTCTGGATTCACACTGTGCAGTTCAACTGCACAATGTGAAACCAGAAAACCTGGGATTAATCCTCGCTTCCCCACCTTACCAAATTGTGCGATCCTAGGCAAACAAAAATGTTTGCGAGTAACCATGGTATACACTAATTTGCTTGTCAGCTACAAATCTAAACACTTCTGGTGTAAATTTGAGAGTTGCATAAACGACAAAGAAGACCATCAAAACGGTAAAATACTGAAGACTAAATCTCCACCAAAAAAGTGTAGGGGCCATCAAAAAGGAAAACTACACGTCTGTGCTTCCACCTGTGATTTTTCAAAGGCCTGCTAGCCCAGATAACATAGTTGCTGCTGCCCAAATGTTTTAACGGTACCAACTCCTAGCCTGAATGCGCGCCACAGGACCGGACCGAATGTAAAATATAATTTGAGGGTGGGGGTCACCCCATACAAACCCCCTGAAGATACGCCCTTGGGGAGAGCAGCCGGGCCAGCATTGGCGGAGCCCCTTGGAGACATGTCATGCAGGGCACCGGGGTGAAGCGCTGCAGCCGCCCCTGCATGACCCAAGCACACTCATCTGTTTCAGGCCCGGGTAGATTGGGTACTTACCTGTGTACCTGAGTTGATGCTGAAAGTCCCACGCTGGCTCTGACTGGCGCTGGCGACAGTGCTCTTCTGTGCTTCACCCTCGTTACCTGTGGTGCTGTTTTCCGCCCTCCTGAGCTTGGAAACAAGATAGAGGAAACCAGCCCAAACTGCCCCTTTTAAAGGACTTCCGTCCCTTCCCACCGAGCAGCTACCTGGGGGTGACGTCAGACGTTGCCCGGCTGTGCCACCTCACCACCAGTGTGAATCCGGTGTGAAATTGCCATCATGTGAGCACGTGTCACAGTGTAAATATGTGACGCATGCTCACAAGACCGGATACGGCGACCTAATGGAATGAGAACTGGTGCTCTCCTTGGTAACGGAGAAGTGCCGGTACTCAGTACCGGCCTATTTAAAGCACTGCCTGAGTGCGCGCAACACAAGACGCAGACTCCCATAGCGTAGGCAGAGCCGGTCCTAGAATTTCTGGGGCCCCGGGCGAGAGGGAAGAGGTGAGGCCCCTCAAATTTGCATGTAACATCACAAGGATTGACATCACAGAAAGTGACATCGCAGGAAGTGACATCACAGAAAGTGACATCGCAGGACTATTGATCTTATTTGGCATCACTGAAGAGACCTAACGTGGATATCAGTAACAAGGACAAAAAGATAAATATGCAAATGAAATAAATCCATATATTTTAAAACTGTATTAAATGGATTACATTTGTCACATTGGATGGAAAAGCTAGGTGCAGGTCTCACAAAGATGCATATTATTTACTCCTCGTTAACTGATCGTTTCCAGTTGAGCGCATGATAAACATTCCAGTTCTGTCTCATAAAGGGGGGGAGATGCTGTTGAGGTAATGAGGGGCGGGATCATTCAAAATATAAAATTAAACAAGAGAAAACCCCTCACACCATGGATATAATCGCAAATTTCAAAAGGCTCCCTTATCTTTCCGTGCCATTATTGTGCCACCTTAGTATGACATGAATACTTAGTAATTTGTTTTAACATAAATCCTCTCACCAGAATCCCACACGCACATGCTAAGCCTCGTAGGACAATCTTTTTTGTGTGTGGGCTCTTTACTCGCCCGAATTATGTTAAGTGCAAAAACACAACACATATAATACAAAAATACAAGACACCATTGCAAACAAATAAAGATTGTACATAAATAAAAAAGACTTAGAACAACCGAGACCACTACTAAATCATACATTGACTTGAAGGGATGCTGCAGATTCAAGGGGTTTTCAAATCAACGTTTTTGATTTGGTGTTAGAACTGTAGGAAGTAGAAGTGGCCGCCTTTAGCGCTGGTGGAGTCCTGTGCGACAATGTTGGTGCCCCCCAATGACTCGCTCTGCCAAGGATTCCCTCACTACCACCCTTTAACAGTGCTCCTCAAGTCTCCATAACCACATTCTCGCTCAGATGCATTTAATTTGATTTAAAAGCGCCACTGATACCAGTGTAGGGTGTCAGAGCACTTTATATCACACACATTACACAGAGACAATCAATCATACGTGTGTAAATCACAAGAGGTAATGTTACATAAGACAAAGGAATAGGAGTCACATGACAATCATACTAGTAGGCAGTATAGTTTAATAGTGATTGATCTGGAGAAACACAAACTCTGAATTTAAAACGTAATACCATGGTTGGGGGTTCTCTCTAATAACCAGGATTGATTTCTATCCAAATGAACACTTTTTGCAACTTTAGGATAATCAAAGACTGGGGAAAAACCATAACGCTCTAATTTATATCTTGCAGTTTGCATGCAGCTCTAAGATGACAGTTAATCGGTCACTGTTGTATGTTAGGATTTGGACTTATAAACTGCAAGTAACAAAAGGATCTCACTGACAAAAGCAGTAACCCACTGACCTATTTACATTATGTGCACTTTGTGCTCTGCATGGTACATATTCTTTGCAGCAGGCACATTAACCCTCTGCGGTACCTTTTCACAAGTAAAAACTTCCACTTGACAAAACTCCATCTCTCTCTAGGAAAAACATTAATCACCGGAGTTATCATGACATTTTTATTGTTGCCTAAAATTGCTGGAGGCCAGGAAGGAGGCAGCAAGGGCTTTTAAAAACATAACATACTTGCAAACGTGACGCTCCCACCAGAAGTCAGCGCCCAGTGCGATCGCACCGCCCTAGAGCCGTCCTGCTCAAGGGTCCTGAGACCTCAGTGACAGAGTCACTGTCACTCTAGGGTCTGCTGCTTCATAGGTCTGCCCGCAAGACTGGAGGTGAACTTCGGTATGGTATGGATTGTGGTGGACAGGCCTTCAAGGTAACCCACACTTGCCACGCTAGGGTTCACCTGCTGGTGCTAAGACACCAGGGCTTCTAAGGTCTAGCACAGGAATGTGCTCCCTCAGGACAGTGGTCTGGGGGACTGGTCAAGAAGGCTGAACCTGGTTCCCTAGTCCCATATTCATCAGCTCTGACGATAGTGCCACATCCTACTGAGAGAAACTCGCACTGCCCTCAACTACAACCCAATTGTGCCTCGCTATAAACACCTGCATGTGACACAATTCAAAATTATGATTAAGAGTAATATGCGGCCTAAAAAAAAAAGTAACAACATCCTGGAAAAAGCAAACACTCATAGGGAATGCAAAATTAGCAAACCATGTGAAATGTAAGCAGGAACAACATGGTTACCTTAACGCTTTTGCACTTATTATTCAGAAATCAGGGAGTGCTTTTGCCTGAAAAGTTAAGGACATGACTACAGGGCCCAGAAGGGACCCATTTCAATGTTCATTACTTATATCCTTACAAAACGTAAGCAGTGTGGTGTAAAAAGACCACATCCGTGAACACAGAGCCGCGGTACGCATTTTATTTTCCAATCCACCCATCAACCAGGTATTGCAGTACCTCCAGGGGAAAACAATGTTGTTCAAAGAAAGACGAGAAAATAAAAGTAGCGCTTCACTGGCAAACTCTGCAAAGTGGCGCTAATGTGTTTTGGTTGTGAATAAAATCAATCTGGCCACTTTGCGACCCACTCTGTCTTGCTTTATTTAGTTATTTTTCACATTTTGAACCTTTTCTTTCTCTCCGTCCCGAGAATGTACTTTGGAATAGAAAAATGTCCAAAAAAAGACATTTCCAGCAAAAGTGTTTTTGTTTTTACCCATTTCATGGAGGAACAAATAAACGAAAGGAGAGGAAAGAGGGATTAATGGCTACAAGGCCCAGGGAAGGGGCCCCCACACCTGGACCTTGCAGCTTGCTCCATTGCTTCGAGGCCCAGGGAAGGGGGCCCCCTACACCTGGACCTTGCAGCTTGCTCCAGTGCTTCGAGGCCCAGGGAAGGGGGCCCCCTACACCTGGACCTTGCAGCTTGCTCCAGTGCTTTGACGCCCAGGGAAGGGGCCCCCACACCTGGACCTTGCAGCTTGCTCCAGTGCTTCGAGGCCCAGGGAAGGGGGCCCCCTACACCTGGACCTTGCAGCTTGCTCCAGTGCTTCGAGGCCCAGGGAAGGGGGCCCCCTACACCTGGACCTTGCAGCTTGCTCCAGTGCTTTGACGCCCAGGGAAGGGGGCCCCCCACACCTGGACCTTGCTGCTTGCTCCAGTGCTTTGAGGCCCACGGAAGGGGGGCCCCCACACCTGGACCTTGCAGCAGTAACAAGGCATTTAGCAAAACACTGCTCTACCACCGGCAGTTCTACATACATTTTAAATGCACATTCACATCAAAAAAATCTTTGCTATGGGTGATGCAAAGGTTAACAAAAGCCAGTTGATCTGGCTGCTCCCTCCACCCCTCACCCACCTCTCCTTACCTGTGTCCGGCTGGTCCTGGAAACAAAGGGGCCTTCTGTCGCCTAGAAACAAAATGCAGAAAGGGCGCCTTGAATGGCCGTACTTAACAGAAGCGCTGCCCCACCCCTGACACTGTGAGCCAACATAATTGCTGGCCCAGCTGCTGTGCCAGCCCCATTATGTTTGTCCCTTCTCCCCACCCCTGCACATCCAGGAATGCCACCATGCCCTGACCAGCAAGGTCAAGACATCTCACATTTGTAATGTGATTGTGTGGGGCAGTGGGCCTCGGGGGAGCAGGTGGACTAACTGTGAAAGTGTGGCCTTTCACAGTGAAGTGGGCCCCCTGTTTTTTACCTGAGTGCGAGGCCCTGGGCAGCTGCCCACACTGCCCATGCCTAGAGCCGGCCCTGGTTGTAGGCCTACACCATGCAGCATGTTGTAGGCTTGAGAGTCTGGTGCTATGTGGAGAGTAGTGTTGTAATACCGTACCTACACCTGTAGGTGGAGTAACTCTGCTTCTCTGTTACATTAACACGAGGGCGGTGCTAATAAGTGCAGTTAAGCATTCAGTAAACCTGCTGTGGTGTTGCTGCAGATTTTATGATGGATTTCCACAGTGCCCTGGTGATATACCGCATTCAACAGATACATCTACTTCACAGAGTACATCATGCAACATATTTACAACGCTGAGGAAACACATACATCAATTGCGAGAGCATCAATTACAATGACAGATGCAAAAGCGAACTGCACATTCAATCAAGTTTCTTGGAAATAGCGCCTACTCACCCGTTGGGGTCTCAAGGTGCTGAAGGGGGTGGGGGGTATCTGTGGTTCAGTCGAAGAGCCAGGTCTTGAGGTCCTTCCTGAATTGAGGCAATGACGCAACACATTGACCACAATTGTCATGCCAGATTACACACTTATTTATGCAATGAGTAAGAAGCTTCATAGGGTCGCTGTTCCCTAATCAGGCCACGGAGTAGGCGAGGAGCTCAGAACATCCGATCTGGAATTTACCCTGGAATATGACATTTTTAGGTCTGCCTTGAGTGATCCGTTTCAGGAGGTGTCTGGATCCCACGGGAAATTAACCAGTGCCAGATTGCCAGTAAGAGGCGCTGCACATTTCCCGGATGGTTTGGCGACACAGAGGGCAGCTTCGTTCCAGAGCAGCCGACGGTTTGTTTAATTGTTTGCTGGTTTTGGCTTACCTCCTTTGACAAAGGGAGACACCCCCAGCATTGGCACTGGTGGGCAGAAGGGAAGGCATACAAGCACTGAGTGGTGCCCCCCAACCTTCTCTGTTGGTTTGCCTTCCAGCGCAACTTCAGCATTATCATAGCCGATCTCCCTGCGACCCTACCTTGCAAAAGTCATGGAACAGATGATAAACAAACACCTAGACATGTACCCCAATGACAACCACCCCTTATCACCACACAATCTGGAATCAAGCACAACCACGGCACAGAGGCCGTCATCAGTGCTGCCATAGATGACATCCAGATGATCATAGACAGAGGTGACATCTCATCCTACTGGGCATTTCCACAGCCCTTACACGGTCTTCCACCTGATCCTTATCTAATGTCTACATGAAGCACTTGCATTTCGCTGGATTTCCTCCTTCCTGAGAGGCCACCCTCAGTCGGTCAGCCTGCCCCTTTCACCTCAAACACCGTCATCTGCGGAGTTCCACAAGGATCTTCACTCACCCATACTCTGTTCAACGCCTACTTGACCCCCCTTGCCAGCATCACCCCAGTCCACAGAATCGCCATCATATCCTATGTTCATGACACCCAGCTCCTCCTCTTCCTCTCGCAGTAGACACCAAACACAGGACCAACTTCTCTGCCTGCATGACCAAAGCCGTCCGATACATGAAAACCAACTGCCTCAACCTCAAAACAGACAAGATGGAAGTAATAATCTTTGGCAAAGACACTTCACTCTGGGGCTCCACCTGGTGGGCTGCTGAACTCGGACTCCAGGTAACTCACTCAAAGAACCTCGGACTAGCAATCGTCAACCAGCTCACCATGACCCGCAAAATGACCGCCGTCTCCATCTCCTGCTTCCACACTCTCAAGATCACAAGAAGATCTTCAAATGGCTCCCCGCCAGCAAGCAGGACTACACAACAAACTCTGTGCTGGAATCAATGGTCAACTGACCAGAAGACTCAAGACCATACAAAACTCTGTGGCCAGGCTCACCCTCAACGTCGGACCCCATACTCACATCACCCGCACCTCAAAGAGATCCAATGGTTCCCAATCCACAAACGAGCACTCTTCAAACTCCTCACGTGCACATACAAAGCCTTACACAACATTGGCCCTACGTACTCCAACCGTTTAAATTATCACAAACCTACCAGAAACCTCCCCTCAGCCGGACTCCTGCTCACACACATCCTCACATAGGTAGAACAAGATCTGGCAGTCGTGCCTTCTCCTATGTCGCTCCCAAAGCCTGACACAACCTGCTCCTGCACATCAGAGCAACCTCGAAGTTCTTGAATTCTGCAAGAAACTGAAGACCTGGCTCTTCACCTTGCCCCGGACCTGGTTCAGCCCTTAGGGCTCCTGCTTCAGCGCCGGGATACCTGCCTGGGTGAGTTGTGTGCTATAAAAATACACATAACAATACATCAGTAGAACTCTGGCTGAGAGACATGGGGCTGGTGGGCCGGACTTCCTGACGGGTGTGGGCGAAATAGAAAGCATGGAAATAAAGTGTTTTAAAGTGTACCACTGTCTGCTCAGTCTGGACAGCCACACAGTGTGGATGGGGTCAGGTACCACACTGGTGGGTGAGCTACACACGATTCACCATCAGAGATCCCATAATGCTTCGGCAGCTCAGAGGCACGGTATTTAGAGAGTACTGAAAGTGAACACTTTAACCCTGTCTATGTGCAGAGCATTGTGAGTCAGCCTCAGTTAACCAATGGAGCATGCCTCTCCTTTGTTTACAAAGGTTGTCTCTGACTTTGTATTGTTGCTGAGTAAGAATAAGTATATGTGATTTTACCATGGCTAACCAGAGTTTGTACTTTTATTTGTTTTGTGTACTGTCAAAAGGTCATCTCTGTTCACTGATGATAAGCATTGGCAAAGTCAATGAGTCTAGCATCAGACTCTAACGTTTTATCTTCGCCAGTGCTTATTTTGTTTTGCCATGATTTTTATAAAGGTTTATTAAAACTATTAGAATTAAAAGCTATTAGAAAATGCATGGGCATCCATCTGTAAATGTTTTATAACAAAATTAAACCCAAATATTCAAGGATGGCCCCTTATGCTTGCATATATGCATGAATGGCATTCCCAGTTAGCCATTATAAAATGTTTTTTCTTCAACAAACACCATTCAGAGTGTCATGTGTCTTAGGCCCATGGAGAAATGCTGCCATTTTTACCATATACTCATTTTCCTAATTTGCATTCTATTTCTCACAATGACTTTTGAAATACATCTGCGTGAGTGACAATGCAAGATTAGTTTCTCTGAAACTACATTGCTTACGAATTCCACTTAGTAGGAACATTATCACGACACCTTGAACACTATGTACAAGGCTTCGACACACATTGTGCAAATGTTGTTATTTGTTTTCATCCATAAGGTGACAAAACTATCAATAGATCATAACAATGTCGGCCTGTCTAAGCTCTTGGCTCAAGAGCAAGGATGCTGTTTGTTATAAATAAACAAGCATTTCCCGGTTTAGGCAGAGGAGCACTTTGCTGTCATTGCGAGGTCACTACGCACTGAACCTTCAGCCCAGCTACTTGCTGATCCCTCAGCGAGGGTTGTCCAACCTGGGACCAAGACAGGGACTTACATTCTTTCCCTTCAGGATGGGGTTAGATCATCCAGACAGGGGATTCTTGGCAGAACACATACATACACCCTATAGCATCTAGGTTAGGGAACGTATAGTAGGAGTACGCTATATCTATTGATCCAGCGCGGCTAATATAAATTTTTCCTTATGACCCTAATCCAGAAAAAACCTACACACCTCGATCACTTGGTATTCATGTCGGTGGGGCCCATGACACTGCGTACATACATTCATTCAAATATTCTGGATCAAACGCTAAGGAAAATGAGTTGCTGGACAAGCGGGATACCTTATTAAAACGACAGAATTATAACCTATACATTATATACATAAACTTCGGATCCTGTCGGTTCTAAACATCAAGGCACTCCGCTATTCGGTCGATGGACCAACTAGTAGAATTAGCTGATGGCGATTAAGACCAGCTCAATCACAATTAAAACCTTTAACATTTTATAATTCACAATTTTATTTAAAGAACCACAGACTCATTTAGAGTTAGCATATAATTTTATCAAAATTATTTAGGCAAAAGTAAAGCTCGTTAATAGGCAAAAACATTTATTATATCAGTAAGCATTTAACTAAAGGTTAAAATAAAGATGAGAAATATTCATTACCCTCGGCCATAGGGCGATGACCAGAATGGTTCATTACGAAAGAAAGATGAACCGCAGATCACAGGATAGGACTCCCAAACTGACTGACTGTCCCGCTAACCTCCTCGGACGCAATCACCTCCCGGGCAAATTCCCGCAACAATCTCGTTCCTTCCCCAGTCAAAGTTCAAAGTCCAAAATGACAGAGTCTCTCGCAGCATCAAAGTGGAAAAATGAAAAGCAAGTTTTTTCACAAAGTAAGAGCAGACTCTCTTATACCTTATTTTCTGGCTCTCTACACTTAAAGTTGCAATCATTAGGGGCAAGAATCACGCTAATTGGTCCATTGGAGGGGTGGTGATGGTCACCTCATCCCCCTCCTTGTTCGAACCGGTATGGGGACAATAAAGCACACAATAAGTCTCATGATCACAGTGTCCAAAAGTAGTCCAATTTGTTAATCCATTTTGTAACAATCTTTGATGGTCACACATTAGTTCATCCCCTGTCGCTCGATTTTCCCATCCGTTCCCAGGCATATATGCTGAACACTTGGCATGCTCCTCGTTGCAGGTCAGATTGGCCTTGACATCTCTCACTCCGAGCACAGGCCGCATACACGTGACTGGAGCATTCGTACTGAGGCTGCGCGGGGGCCATCTTATTCAGCGCACGCGATCTCGCCCTTTCCAGCGGCCATTTTAGAAGCATGGCCTAGCAGGCCCGAACAAAACGAATATAAAACAAACACAATAGAAATTAAAATATGGAAAATAAGCCTTTCTGTTTACAACCCGCCATTCTAATGACCCATGTTAAGTATTACCTAGCAGAAGCGACATTTAAAGCCATTTTACTTACCATCTGCATTCTTTTGCCACAATGCAATTTTACTGCGCAACACAAATCATGCAATTTACTCTATTTACTACGCAAATCACAATACTAGTTTTATTTTGCTTCATATTTGTATTCAATTCAATATTTTATTAAAGATTTGGAACTCCTAAGAGGTCCACATAAAAGTACATGCATATTATTACAAGTAATAAAAACATAACAGAACTCAATCCACGGGCCATAATAAAATTATCAGAGACCTGCGTTAGCAAGGCTAAAATTCCTTCAAATAACATCAGTCAATATTGTCAGTTGTCTCAGTACGCAAAATACTTCAGAAATTCAACAATAAAACTACTTAGCACACGACAGAAACAGAGCCCTAGACCTCTACTGTAGAACCGTATTGGTCAATAGCAGGTATATTTAAGTTAAAAAATAATATACAAAACCTCAGTGCTTGGAGAAGATTTTTCAATGATTTGGGCAGAAGCACAGAGCCATTTCGACAGAAAATAGCATTTAGAATTAACAGGATAAGGATTAAAGTAGCAGAGCATATCCTAGAATGTACAAAGGACGTTTAGTAGCTGCCAGTTCATATACAAAACAAAATTCAAAATTCAGCTTCAGCTAAAAGGTTAATTTAAAATTAGCAGCAAGAAAAAAAGGAATAACAGAGCATATCCTAAAATGTGCAAAGGGCAGTGAGTAGCAGCCAGTTCATATGCAAAAAGAAGGCCAGAGTTCAATTTCGGCTAAAAGTTCAATTTGGAATTAGCAACATGAAAAAGGAATAACGAAACAAATCCTAACCTGTGCAAAAAAGCAATTTAGTAGCAGCCAGTTCATGTGCAAAATAGATCCAAAGTCCCACTTCAATTAGGTTTTGTAGTTAACAACAAGTACATAGTGGGAAACGAACGCAACATATCCCTATTGTGCAACATAGCAGTAAATAGCAGCCAATCAATGTGCAAAATACAATTTAACTAAAAACGAAATACTAATACTTCGTAAGAAGATGACAGACAGGGGGTTAACCATCCAATTAAAAGAATATGTAAAAGATTTAAAATATAAACATAAACTCCTTAAAATAATTAAAAAGTTTTACACACACTGCTTCATTTTTTGGACAAAAGAGATAGTCTCGGGCTGATGCTACATTTTTTACACAATTTTGTAAAAACATCGGTCGAAGCCAACGATGACGGCTCGAAGCCAGTGCTGGACAGACAAACAAGACATGGTCCAAGGTCTGAATGCTCAGCTTACACAAATTACAAGTTTTTCCATTTTTCAAATTCTGGGACCAGTTTGCTGTTAAATCGTTTAGAGGTAAAAGATTCATACGACATAAAGTGAGCAAACGTCGAGTTCCGTGTTCCAAATTCCAAAATAAGTATTTTTGTGCAATTTTCGGTGAGTTTGTCTTGGCTATTAGTTTTAATCTCTCTTTAGAATTGCAAAATTTAGTATCTCTATCAAAGCTGATTTTGCCACTTAAGGTCTTTAAGAGAGATTTGAATCCTAATGGTGGAAGTGTGACCACTGATTCTTCATGTATGCCAAAGATTTTTAGTGCTAATGAGAAATCACGATAAAAGGAGTAATTACCTGCCTTAACATTGAAGATTTCATAACACATGAGACCTCTTAATGAATCTGGCTAGCTATTTTTTTGTTGATAGCCCCAGCGTAAAACCCTGGATAAACCTTGGATATAGGAGCTTATCAAGCCAAATTCCAGTCTAATTGCTGCCGTTGGAACTAACGTGTTAAAATTACATATTTTGCGTAGTATCTGACCTTCAATCCTATCTAAAAAACTCCAATCCTTAACAGGGATTGATTCAATCGCATAGAGCAGGGTTGGAGGAATGTTTGCCTTAAAAACCATCAGTAGATGTAAAAAATGTCTTCTGCCTATAGCGCTGTAAAAAATACGCAAACCATTGGCATGAGATGTAGCTTTACAAATGCAATGTTCAATATGAGGTTTGTTCTTTGTACTACCTGTTAAAAGTTTCCCTAAATAAAGGTATGAGTCGACCACCTCCAGCTTTTCAGGACCAATTTGCCACTTAAAGTTACATAATTTTCTACTTTTGTTACTTTTCATAATTAAGATTTTACTTTTAGAGACATTTATTTTCAAAAAGTGGCCAACTGTATATTTTTGTAGTGATATCAACTTTCTATTCAATCCAATAGGGGTTAAGTCCATTACTACTATATCATCTGCATACAAAAGACATGCAAAAGGCCGGCCACTTATCTTTGGGGCATCTCCATCAGCTTGAACAAAGCAATCGGGTAGATCTGCTATATATAAAGAAAATAGCAACGGTGCTAACAAGCAGCCTTGTTTCAAACCATTTTCTGTAGGGATTACATCTGATAAACCTTGATTTCCACCCATTAGTATCTGGCACCAAGTTTGCGAATGTAGTGCAATAATTAAGGATAGCAGGGGTAAGGGCAGTCCCATTTTTTGCAATTTTCTCCATAATAGGGGTCGATCCACCTTATCGAAGGCTGTTGAAAAGTCTATGAAAGCCGTGTATACATTTGAGTTACGAAAGATTGTGTATTTTTCCTCAATTAGTTTCAGCATAGAGATATTATCTAGAGTGGAATGATTTTTTCTAAAACCTGCTTGTTCTATGGGGAGGACTTTCTTCTCCGTCACCCATTCCGTAAGGTGATCGAGGATACTACGTGCAAATATTTTCCCCGTGGCATCCAATAGGGCGATTTGCCAATAATTACCTGGGTGCGTTCTGGGACCCTTTTTATATAGAGGGATTAAAATGCTTCCAGACCAAGATGGTGGTATCTTCCCCTGGGAGTAGCAGAGATTAAACAATGGAGCTAGATAAGTAGCCCACAAAAGTGGCTCCTTTTTAATTACCGTCATGGGAATTTCATCAGGACCCATTGCTCCTGAGGATCTCATTTTCTTAATAGCTCCGGCCACTTCATTGATTGAATGTACATAATTGGATACTAAGGTTTTAGACTGATCGGGTGCCGCAGTGGTTAATCTAAAGGAATTAAGATTCGCAGAATACAGTTCTAGCAAGTGAAGTTTCCATTCCTCTTCTTTTATGGGTATAGGGAGAGATTTCACTCTAGTGCCACAGCAGTCGGCAATTATTTCCCAATACCTTTTGGAATCGTTTTTAAGGCTGCCTCCTTTAGATGTATCCATGCTCCATCTTCCTTTATTTGTCTTAGGGAGCGTTTTTTCCTCTGTCTTTTCCTCTTTAATAGGTTTATTAAAGAACTTCGCTCGCACGAAAAATTCAGGAACTGGGCCCTCACTAATTTATTTATTTCCCTATTTATAGTAAGCAATGGGTTAAAATATGATCTCCGTTTAACAGGAGCTTGTGTTAATTTACAGGATTTAGCCAGGAAACCTATATTATGGGAAAAGGCTTCGAGTAAATCTGGTTGGGTAGAATCACACTCCGTTATAAAATGCTGCTGATCTCTTATTAGAGTCGATAAGTACGCTTTTAATTTAGCGGTCGCTTGAGTATTCCAATGAATTCTACCATTTGTTACATTGAACCCTACTGTGTCTCCTTTGAAGTTCCAGGGGCCTACCTTAGCACAAGTAAAATCAAATTTAAAACAGATCAACATATGGTCACTGAAAACATTTCCCAGGACTTCCATATTTGTAAGTTTACAGAAAAAATCTGCAGAAACAATTAAATAATCTATAATAGATTTCCCAGTTGGCGCCTTATGAGTGTGATTTGCTGGAATATCTTTTCCTAGCCTCCCATTAGCAATTATGAGATCCAAACTTCTCAAACCTTCGAGTAATGAGACTCCTCTTTTGTCTGTCCTGCTGTTATTCGGAAATTGGGCAATCGGAATATTTAGGGCTTTGTTTTTTTCAGAGTTAGAAAATACCCTTATACTATGAGATGAGACTTTAGAGTTCAAATCTCCAACTAATAATAGGGACCTGCAGTCTTCACTTTCCAAGGTAGATGAAATAAAATGGAATAGATCTTTTAATAGATAAGAATGAGATGCGTCAGGAGGTAAATATGCATTTATGATCAACAAGGAGTCCAAGATAACCTGGCCATCCTTGTGATCTAACTTAATTGCCTGAATTAGGTTAGAGGCATGAAAAATGTCTTTATATGACCATCTAAGGCTTGTGCTTAACAAAATAGCAATACCTCCTTTAGCGTGACCTCTATTCACAGGGAGTGCGGGCCGGCTCAGCACAATATAATCTTCGGTGGACCAGTTCTTTGTGATCCAAGTCTCTTGTAGACAAATTATATCGGCATTCTGCTCTTTCAAAAATAAGAGTTTGTTTTTATTAGTGCTTAAGCCGGCTGCATTCCAAGATATCACATTAATATCCTTGCTAGGAAGAGTTCCCACATTTTAGGCCTAAGGATCTATTTGAATTAAGAACGCCTGCAACCCAACTCCATTTCTTATCTTCCTCCTCTACAGGAAGCACGTGTTGAGTGTTTTTCTCTGAATAGAGCGAAACCCTCCTACCTTCTTTTCCGAGGAAAACCTGCAAAATACTCTCTTTCTCCGAGAAAGGAATACCTCTTACGGAGGTTTCTAGATCGATGTTAGGCCGCTTATTTAGGGCCACTTTTTTTAATGGTAACTCCACTTCAGGTATTAAAACATCAATGCCACAACGGCGTAGTTTATCGCTGTGTGCCATTATCAGGTGTGAGATAGCTTTGGATGTAAATGTTACTCTTGCACCCTTAAGATTGTTAAATTTTTGTACCTCAACCAGAGCGATGTCATTACTTTCGATCATCTGTAGGCCCAGAATTTCAGCAAAGCAACCCAACAAAAAGGTCCTATTCATATATAATTCTTGGTCAAAAATAAACAAAAAATCCAGGCTATAAGGAGCAGGATGGGAGTTATTACCTAGGTTAGAAACCTCAGAAATATTATCATTGGAATTATAAATGACATTATTACCTAGAGAAGAAGCAAATAGAGAAGCATTAGGGTTCAAAATACTCTGAACAATAGGAGGAACACTTATATCTAATGTCACTGCATCTTTGGTAGATTTAATTGGTACACTTGAGTTCAGAGAAGAGGAACAAGGACCCGATGGATTGTACTCGGTTTGTCCATCTTCTTTCTTCAAAACATTTGAATCCAACTTTGGTGATATATTATGGATAAGGTTAGGATCGAAACGTAACCGTTTTGTCCTTTTTTTATTTATCCGTCGTCGTTTTTCCCTTTTTTCCTTCTTTTTCTTACCGGCGTTGTTACTTTTGTTCTTGATATAATTTTCCTTAATAGGAGAGCATCCATCTTTAAGACCTTCCTCTATAGGCTGTTTTGAGGAATTTACACCAGTTTTTAGGAAGATGGGAAAAACCTTTCGAATTGTACTTGAATTTGAATTTTCCGTCTTAGTTTGCGGGCAGGACGGAGGTACAACCACTGTAACTAAAGGCTCAGAATCGAAAAGCTGCTGTAGAGTAGAGGAATGTAACTTATCAAATATATCTTCGTTTTCTTTCATTTTAGTTTTATTATTTCTACTAAGGAAAGACTTGCCAGCCTGGATGCCAAAGTCTCGCCCTTTGACAAGTGGAAAAGAGTCTGTTTGAGTAGAATATAGCTTGTCGGCACCTTCCTTCAAAAGAAGGGAGTGGAAGATCCCTTCCCTGTTTCAGACGTACTGAGAGGAAGTACGAAAGCTTTGTCTGGCAATAGTTTTTGTTCAGAGGCTATAAACTTTGTCAGAGCCAAAACAGAGTCCAAAATAGAGTCAGAATTACTTACTGATTTCTCCATTAGGGCTAGGATGGAAGCCAGCACTCTTTCCAGGCAAAATAACGATTCCGACATCAGCATTTTCGACTCTGGATTATTAGTTAAAGGAAGAAAGTTCGGGGATAGTTCAGGAGTTATTGAACCCCGTGAGTCTAATAAGCTTGTACCGCTGGGTGTACTACTAAACAGTTGCAGTTTAACAAGATGATCCTTGGAGGAAAATGAAGTGGCAGGAATAAGAATCCTGGACGATTCTAAATTATGAACGCGAGACATCTTATGAGACTGATCTAAATTAATGTCAGGTAGCGTGAAATCTTCCATTAAGTGTTCTCCCACTTTTGGGACTAGTTGAGAAGCTCCTTTGGGATCAAAGACTCCATTTACAGGGGAGTGAATGGTTAAGTTTACCAGCAAAGAATCAGCCACCTTAGCTTCAGAGTATTGACGATCTGTAGGCCATGATCCCCCAATTTTAGACGGTAGTATGGAGGGTACTACTGGCAATGGATTTCCGGGAATTCCTTTAGACTCTACATGATCTTCATGTTCTTTTTGGGAAGACTCCGGCATCCCTACTGATTTGAAACTTGTATCCTTTTTAGGGAAGAAGGAAGGGATGGTATTGAAGCTCTTCAAGAAGTTTATTTGCAGTGAGTTGTTCCTTAGAGGATTAGCTCTAGTTTTTTTGCAAGCTCTTGTGTACACCAATCTGCCAGAGCGTAATTTTTTTGCGGTCATATCTTAGTTCTTATATTACAAGTCCCTTTGCCAGGCCGGCCAGCACAGCCAGAGAGTTATAGCTCCAATACGCTAGTGCGCCGATGCGCCGCTTATGCTACACCGAGCGTCGAGTTTCCGCTCTCCAACGCACAGCACGCAGTCTCACAAACTCACAAGCTCGAGCAGAAGATTGAATTACTGGCTGCCAACACAAGGCTCTGGGGCTCAGAGAGGCGCAGGAAGGAGAACCGCGCTTATCTCCAGTAGTCAGCGCGCTCGTCTTCAAGGGTCTTCAATGGTCAGAAGTCACTACCGTTATACACTACAAGCACCCTCTAACTCCTGTGTATCTCCAGTAGATCTTTTCACCAAGGACAGATTGCAATTTGTAGTTTTGGAAATACCAAAGTCTAAAGAAATCTTAGCGAGGTTGTGGCAGAATTGTAGTGGAAATAGACACGATCCTAAATCCTTAATTGCTTAAGTACTTGGCACTTGGTACTTGGCATCTTAGCAGCTTGATGGCCAGGGTATTTGGGATCTTAGTGGCCTTGAAATGCTTACAATGCCTTGAGTGATTAATGAAAAACGAAAAAACAATAAGGCAAAAACCAAGGCTAAACCACAAGGGAGGGGGTGGGGCAGGAGGCTTTAGATAACTCCTATGCCCCGAACCCCTCAACCCCCTCTTCCACTCCACCTAACCGCTCTGCTTCAAGCCAACCTGCAGCCCACCTTCGCCGTCCCTCTGCGAATCTACGCGGCTCTGGCGTCAGACTGCACTCCTCGTTACTTCACTTTTGGGAGACTTGAGTGTTTTCCTCGCCACGCCGCGCCACCTCTCGCACCTACCGCACTTCACAGTCTGAACTCCGGCCACCGGCACCCTCAGGGATCGAACTGCCTCCACCGGGAACAACAACAGCGGCAGCGGTGGTGGCCCTCAGCCCTCAGGCCTCAGCGGGACAACGAGCGAGTCTCCGAGGGCTGTTTTCGGGCAAATAACGGGCCGCTTTCATGCAAATATCGGGCCGTTTCTGCCGAGTTTCGGACAGATTTTCGGCGGCGGCGGCGGCTGCAGCTCCTCCTCCTCCTCCTACTCGTTGCAGCCCAGGCGTCAGCGTCAATTCTCTCACCGAAAGAGTACCGGAAGAAGGAGGCAATTCTCTAAATGCAGGTCGCCTGCTGAAAACAGAACACACAGTAGAGTGTGCTACTTTATTAGAGGAAGAAAATATCAAACTGGCCTTTATTTCAGAGACATATTTGTAAGTAAATTAGATTTTGCACAAATCAGCATGTTGCCCACGTGTACTGTTTAATAAAGGGTTGCATTTGTTGATTAGTTCATGCGTTTCAAACGGTTAGTATCATTAATCGTTATGAGGTCATTAACTTCCAAGGGGTACAAAATTATTTCGTTTCCCCTGCTCCATCAATTCCTCCCTTTGGTGATTTTTAATATCACCACTAAAACCCATCCCTACAAAATTTATCAGATAAATGTTTCTTGTCCACTTGCATTTGTTATTTTAGACAATTGTGTTCTTTTCATCTTGTCTTTTAGACCTTTTGTACATGTTCTCTTTAAACTCTTCCAATTCGATCTCTCCCATCTCCCGCTCTCTTTCTTTATTTTTCTCATTTTCTCTCTTTGCTTTATTTTCTCTTTTTCTTCTTTTAACACACACATATGCTAATCTCAATATTGATATTATCACTATTGCTAAGGTCACTGGAATTAGTATTTTCCCAATAAGAGAACTACCTATTTCGGTGAACCATTTCTTCATTGAGGAAAAACTCTTGCCAAGTCTCTCCCAAACACCTTCAACCTCCAGTGGGGCAATTTCTTTATGCAAATCAGTAATGTTCTTTATATACTTCTGTATATTCTGACTTTTGTCTGGAATGAAAGTGCAACAATGTTGTACCTTCAGCATTCCTCAGACTCCACCCTCTTTTGCCAAAAGAATGTCAAGGGCAAGTCGATTTTGCATCACCATAGCTCTCATGGCAACCATCTCGGTATTTACCATCAAGAACCCTCCAGCAGTATTCGTTGATAACCGATCTACTACTGTAGACAATTTCCGAATCTTGTATGCATTCAAAGATATACCCACTGCTGGTATCAATGCTCCAAAAATGTCACCTATTATTTCTGAGAAGCTTTCCCTCCTCCTGCGGGTTAATGGTTTACCTATCTCGTGAATTCCTTTCGTTCCTCTTTCCACGTGAAAAATCTTTGGAAAGACCAGGCCTAGGTAGCATGTTCCATACCAATGGTCCGGCAACCTATAATAAGCTCTATTTCCGCAAATATAATAGATCCCTGGAAATACTGGATCTTTTCCTCCTTTAAATCCCCATCCCCCTAGAATTTTGTATGTATCTCGGCACTCACTAGAACCCACGAAATAGTTATCGTACATAGTGTTATCTCTACTAATACACAATTTTCCCTGTTGGGGCCAATCCAGAACCATAGCTGCATTTGTTTCCCCTTTGTCATAACTTCCCTCTTCGAACGCCCAAAGTGGGGTTTTTGTCTTTTCTCCTGCTACCTTTCTTTGAAACTTAACCCTTCTGTCTTCTACCATGTCTAAGAAAACCTTTTCTTCCTTTCTTAACCCACAAGTAAGATTATGTCTAAATGCATTTTCTAATGTTAATTCTTTTGTTTCTAAGAAAAATTCTCCAAAAATCTTTGCAAACTTCACCTTATTTAGTTCAGGGATTACGGGAACTTTAGCAAAAACAGCATCTGTGTCAGTGTAGTAATACTCTAATTTACCTGTTTTGTAAAATAAGCTAGCTAAAACACTACAAGTTATTCCAGACGTCAAAGGAAGGTGATGCTACGTCACACCTTCTGTTACAGACGCAGGTAACTGCATACATACATAACAATCTCTCACATCCATTGTCTCCACATATTCGTACAAGAGTTTCGTGAAGACATTTTTGGAGAAATCAGTTATTGACTTGTCCCTATGAAAATCAGTACTATCTATTAATGTTGCAGTGTTCTTTATGTTAGATTTCTTGTCACTACTCGTGTCATTCATGATTGCAGATGTATTTTCTACAACTAATCTAAGTGGATTTATAATTGCTAAAATAAACCAAATAAGCATTAGTAAACCTGTACAATAGAAACACATCCTACACCATCTACGGAAAAACTCACATTTAGCTCTTCTATTCTCAGTGTCTACCATGTTGAAATATTACCTAAATATATGTACAGAAAATGTGTTTCCACACCTCAAATGACTTAGTGTTGACTAGGATCAACTGCTTTTGGCGCACCTTTCGGTCTTTCAGAAAATTTTCTTTGACTTTATCAGTTTGTGTGTCTAGTCCGGTTTTTCTTTCTTTGCCTTTCAGGATTTGCACAGTTCACTCTCACCCTCTTGTTCACAGTCTTTGTCTTGGTTCTCGTGACTGCTATCCACTTCTTTAGTGTCAGACAGTGCTATGTATACCCATTCAGGTGACTTGTATTTCAAGTTAGGTCTTTTCACTCTTTTTGGTCTCTGCAATTGTCTTTTCTCCGTTTTTCTTCGTCTTTCCTGACTTGTTATTTCATTTACTTGTTCTGCATTGTCTTTGTTCAAATTTATTAGTTTATATCTCAGTCTTTTAATTTCGTTGGACCAATTGTCTCCTTTTCTTGGCCATTTCAGTTCACTTTCTTTTTCTCCTCGTTTTGTTCTCCAAGTTCTCTTTCTTGGTCCTATTCTTTGCCTTCTTTCTTCTTCACTTTCTTCAGATTCTGTCTCAGATCTCACTTCACTTCCTCTAACTTTGAACTTTATGATCTCAGTCTCTTTGTCCGAATCCGAATCTTCTTGTGTTTCTTCTGCTTGAAATTCTGAGTCTAATCCTGCTCGTGTTTCTTCCGCAATTTCCCCAATCTCTCTATCTGAATCTAAATTTCCCTGTTTTTCTTCTGCTTGTAATTCTGAGTCTAATCCTCCTCGTGTTTCTTCCGCAATTTCCCCAATCTCTCTATCTGAATCTAAATTTTCTTGAGTTACCTCTTCAATTTCCGGAGGGATTTCCCCAAAGCTTGTACTTGGCTGTTCATTGTCACTGTTTATTAGTTCGGTTTCTCCTGTTTCAATATCAGTTCTTTTGTTTTCGGATTCTTACTTTTGTCTTTCACTAGATTCAGGTTGGTCTGTTTCAGATGCCGAACTGGTATCTGATATTTCCAGATGTCGACTTACAGGTCGAGCTTCAGGATCTGGAACTCTGATTGTTTCAGTTTCTTCTTCAGTTGTCAAACTGGTATCTGATATTTCCAGATGTCGACTTACAGGTCGAGCTTCAGGATCTAGAACTCTGATGGTATGACTGGCATGAATCCAATTTTTCACACCTGCACACTTTACTGCAGTTGTTGTCACCAGGATCACTTGACGTGGCTTATCCCAGCGAGGAACCATGCAGTTTCTTCTTCTGTGGACTTTTATGCGGATCCAGTCTCCTGGACTCAAATCATGAGCTGGTTTTCTTTCAAGAGTGGTCGCATCCGGTCCAACCTGATGAAACACAGAATGCACCACATCAGCCAATCCTTTGCAATAGTCCAATACGAGATCATCAGTTATAGTCAGCAGTTTGTTGACAGGTACTTGTGCTTGTCTCATTGCTCGTCCCATGATTATTTCATGAGGACTCAGACCTGTTTTTCTGTCAGGTATGCTTCTTATGCTCATCAGCACCAGTGGTAAGGCATCGGGCCATTTGAGTCCTGTGGCTTGACACATTTTCCCTAACCTATTCTTTATTGTACCATTTACTTGCTCTACCACTCCAGAAGCCTCTGGTCTGTAGGCACAATGCAGCTTTTGTTGAATGTCTAGTGCTTCACATATTAGTTGGATAATTTCATTCTGGAAATGTGTTCCTCTATCTGTTTCTATCGTTACTGGAAAGCCATATCTAGGAATGAATTCTCTCAGTAGGAGCTTAGCTACAGTAACTCCATCATTCCTTCTTGTCGGATAGGCCTCCACCCAACGAGAACACAAACAGACGACCACCAGGACATACCTCAATCTGTTGCTTGGGGGCATTTCAATAAAATCTAATTGCATTCTGGTAAAAGGACCTCCTTCACGTCCTATTGTTCCCAAACTCACTACTGTCTTCCTTCCAGGATTTATCTGTTGGCATATAAGACATCTTTGACAAAGGCTTTCAGCTATAGCCCTAAACTTTGGGTTGTACCAGGTCTGTTTGAAAAGTCTGATCATGGCATCCCTACCAATGTGTGCCTGTCCATGGTACATCCGTGCCATGTTAGAGATCATGCTATCAGGCATAACTGGTCTTTCATCCCTGTAAACCCAGACTTCATCTTCCTCTCTTTGTCTGCAACCTGCTTTTATCCAACCATCTTTTTCCTCATCACCTGCTTCTTCCTGCAATTGTTTTACCTCATCCCATGTTTCAACTGTGTTAGTAAACAGCAAGGGACATGAAACATTTTCTTTTTCCCTTCTCCGATTCATTGAGGTCATATTTCTGGCACAATATTGAGCTAATTCGTCAGCAAACTTGTTACCCACTGCAATGTAATCAGTTCCGTTTTTGTGAGCAGCGCATTTTACCACCGCAATCTGTTTAGGCAGCTGTATCGCCTCAAGCAACTTTTTCACAAACTCATCATTCCTAATAGGAGACCCTGAAGAAGTCAGGAATCCCCTCTGGGACCAGATCTGTCCAAAATCATGGACCACTCCGAAGCCATACTGGCTATCTGTGATCACAGTAATTCGGAAATTCTTTCCCAGTTTGCACGCTCGAATCAGAGCAATCAGCTCAGCAATTTGGGCTGAACGTATTCCTCTCAAACAGGATGCTTCCATTATGGATGCCACCGTACACACAGCATACGCAGCACTTAAAACTCCTTCACTTGTTCTCAGGCATGACCCGTCCACAAACATCACATAATCTGACTCTTTTAAAGGTTCATCCCTGATATCAGGGCGAGGCTTTGTGCAGAATTCAAGCACATCCAAACACTTATGATCACAGATTTTTCAGGCATTTTTAAATCTTCTAAGGATTTCTTTAGAATCTGATTAAAAATTGAAGGACTTTCAGTATACCCTTGAGGAATTTGGCACCATGCCAAAATACGCTCTCCGAACCAGAACGCAAATAATGGCTGGCTGTCAGGGTGCAATGGAATAGAAAAGAATGCATGGCACAAATCAATAACTGTGTACCATTCTGCATCATGAGGGATTTGATACAGTATTACAGCAGGGTTTGGCACAATTGGGCAGCAAGGAATAACAATGTTGCTTACCTTCCTCAAATCTTGTACTATCCTATATGTTCCATTTGGCTTTTTCAATCCCATTATAGGAGAATTACATGGGCTGCTCATTATTTCTCTCAAAATTCCTTGTTCAATCATCTTATTAATTACAGGTGTTATTCCTTCAATAATTTCTGGCGTCAGTTTGTACTGCGGTGTGTTTGGGTAATTCGTTCCTTCTTTTACAGTAATTTTTACAGGATCAACTCCTCTCATCAGTCCAATATCTTCACCTGTGAAATCCCACACATCAGACCTGACTATTCCTTTCAATTCAATAGGGATTTTCTCCGCATCAAACACAGGAAACATATCATTCACTCCTGGTTCTAGTTCTGCCATTGTCATTTTATACAGAACATCATCATCTGGTGTCTGGAAAGCAATACCATCTGGAGTACAGTAGATGGTACAATTCATTTTGCAAAGCAGATCGCGTCCTAATAAATTTACAGGACTACAATCAAACAACACAAAGCGATGCATCTCTTTGAATGGTCCAATTCCCACCTCTATTGGTTTTGTAAGAGGGGTTTTAATTTGCCTGTTTGAAACACCTACAACTTGGATGTATTCTCCTGAGAGAGGAAGGTTTGGAATTTCCACTGATCTAACAGTAGAACGGGTAGCACCAGTGTCCACAAGGAATGTAACATTTACACCATTCACTTTTCCATCCACAAATGGACCTGATCTACCTCTAGAGTTGCGCCAAGCACGCACTCTTCTTCCTCTCCTAGGCACCGTCATAAGCTTTCATCCGATTCATCTCCATCCTGCCGTAACCAATACTGCGAAACTGCAGCTGCGCGCCGCAATTTTGTTACCTGCTCTCCTCCGTAGAATCCTGCCTCTGTACTGTATCTCTGAGGATTTACACTCTTTGGAAGAGGTGGTTGCGGCACCTGACACTGTTCAGTAACTACCTGCGGCTGTTGCGGCTGTTGGTAACTCACCTCATTCTGCACCTGTGGATTTAATGGTTGATTTTCGGCATTAACTTTCGGAGGAAATTTACACTCTTTTCCCCAGTGCCCTAATTTTCCGCAATTATGACATGGCCATTTCTTTTTAGCTTCTTCTATACTCATCTGACCCTTTCCCTTACCAATATTCGGTTTGGACTTGGTCTGTCCTGCGTCATTAGACTGATTATTCATCTGAGCTTCTTGCTTTTCTGCAACCTTTACTTGTGCCCACATTGCCTTTTCCTTGAGTTTACGCTGTCTACACTCAATATCGTCACTGCAATATTTTGCATACCGTAGTACCTAATCTACTGTGCTATTCTGCCAACATAACATATGCTGCTTAATCATTTCACTTATTTCAGGTCTCAATCCATACACGAATCTATACACAAAATGACTCATGTCTTTCTCACTCAAATTCTCGTATCCACTATACTGTTTAAAGACCAAAAGCAATCTCTCGTAATAGGCATGTACAGATTCCTTACTCTCCTGAGTTGTTCTATCAATCTTTACCCAGTCTGTTTCTTTTGGTGGGATTTTATTTTTCAGAAACGTGATTGCCTGTTCATATTTTCTCATTACTTCTGAACCTGGGGCTCCTGTTTTTGCATCTCTAGGATATTCTTCCTTCGGCCAGCCAATTGTAATTTTTCACTCTGTCCATAAATCTGCAGGAACAACAATATCAAACAGTCCATCCAAATCTTCCCACAATACGAGGTCCTGCATTGTTGTCGAAGAGACCATGGCCAAGGTACTTCTGATGGGAAGTTCTCCGTCGAAGGTGAGTCTAGCAGCAGCGGGTTCCCAAGAATATGTGTGGCTTGCGTTGCGGAGTCCTCCGTCGTTTTTGAGGATGCCATCGACGCGGGGCTTGCAATGCGAAGGCCTGTGTCAAGGATGCGTCATGCATCAGTGGTTCCGAGGAGGCTGTATGTGGCAATGTGAAATCCTGCACCAGGGACAGTTCACGCAGCAGTCCCGATGTGGAGTTTGGTGAGGCGTGCGCCACTCAGTGGCTCCAATGCATTGGTTCTGCTGGGACCACAGTTGGGCTGGCCCAGCACCTTAAGGTCAACTTTCAAGAATCCAGGATGGGGTAGCACCACTTGGGTGGGTTGGACTCACAGCAGACAGAGTCCAGGTGCTGGGTTCAACCTGGTTGGAGCCTTCTGTCCCTGAGGCTCTGGTCAGGAAGCCAGCCAACTAACCCTTAGAGTCACTCTAGTAGTCATGGGTTCAAGATGTAGGTCCAGTCCTTCACTCATGCAGCAGGGCAGCAGAGTGGCAGTCCTTCTTGCAGCACAGCAGTCCTCCTTCTGAGTCATCCACAGGTCCAGATGTGTATTTAAGAGGTGGCTCTAAGGGTTCAATATTTATACCTGGTGCCCACTTTGAAGTAGCAGAAGCTTCCAGAGGTTTCCACCCCCAGAGGTGCCTGGAATTTCCTGCCTTCCTGCCCTGTCCCTAGATTGTCTGGGGTCACAATAGACTAGTGTCAAACCCCTTTGTGAGAGTGCTCAGACAGAGCCTTTGTGATGTGCAAGTGTGGTAGGTGACAGTTTCTCCACCTCGTTAACTCAGAGTGTTCCATCCTGCCAAGACATAGATTCCCCTTTTCTCAGTGTCTGGGAGCAATACACAAATACCAACTGCCAGCTACACCTAGCCAAGTGACCCAGGGGCAGGCTGCAGGCACCAAATATTTAGGACAGGAAACTGACAACTTTCTAAAAGTCCAAATTCTCACAAAATCCACAGTATTACTCTTAGTATGTTGATCCTGTGAGTGATCAAAATAGGAGGGGGGAAAGAAGAGATAAACAAAAAAGATTAAACAACAGAGCCAAGAGATATGTAAACACTTCAAAATATATTAAAGATTTGGGATATATACACAGGTAGTTCAAAATGTAACGGTTGCTCAATTATGTTCAAAGAGGTGCTGGAAAAGGTGCTCGTGCAAAGGTGACAGGTGGCTGATAATTATACAAAAAAAATTGCAGTACACGCAGGCAGCTGCATGTAGCCCGTCTGCAGTAATAGCAATCATTGGCATAGCCAATAGGTCTCACCTTTGGGACCATATAAGTGTTTAGCCGAAGCTATTGGCTTTGCTAAGGTCTTTAAGCTATGTTGTAGAGCATTGTGGCTGATTTGCAGCATGTTGAAAAGTTATCATAAAAAAGTGTTATGAGCATTTTCGTTACCTTATATATAACCAAGAAGACATTATTTACAACTGAACGACCCTATTAAAAAATAATTAACATATACAAGTGTTTTCTAGTTTTTTTGTCCTTACAATGCTGGCAACTTCTTCTTGCCTGTTCAAATGCTTGTTTGCTACATATATTGTTTTGTTATGGGGGAAAATATAAACAAATGGAGGGTGGAGTTTGGGAAATAGTACCTGAATTACAACACGAGCAGCAGACAGACGCTAGGGGAGAATCAACAGGTGCCAGATTCTGAAGGCAAACTGAGGTGGTGCTGAGTGATGCTGATGTAGTGGTGTGCTGGTGCTGCTCAGGTGATACTGAGTGATACTGAGGTGCTGCTGAGTGATGCAGAGGTGGTGCTGAGTAATGCTAAGGTGCTTGTGCGGAGGTGGTGCTCAGGGGGTGCTGAGTGATGCTGAGTTGGTTTTGTGCTGAGGTGATGCCACGCTGATGCTGAGGTGCTGCTGTGCTGATGCTAAAGTGGTGCTGCTTTGGTGCTTAATTGCTGCTAAGATGGGGCTGCGCTGGTGGTGGTGCACTGATGTGGAGGTGGTGCTGTGCTGATGCTGAGATGGTGCAGTGCTGATGTTGAGGCGATGCTGCGCTGGTGCTGAGGTGGTGCTGTGCTGGTGCTACACTGATGCTGAGTTGGTGCTGCACTGGTGGTGGTGCACTGATGAGGAGGTAGTGTGCTGATGCTGAGATGGTGCTGTGCTGATGCTAAGTGGTGCTGTGCTGATGCTCAGGTGATGCTGAGTTATACTGACATGGTGCTGAGGTGGTTGTGTGCTTGTGCGGAGGTGGTGCTCAGGTGGTGCTCCGTGATGCTTTGGTGGTGCTCTGATGATGCTGTGCTGGTGATGAGTGATGCTGATTTGGGGCCGTGCTGGTGCCAAGGTGGTGCTGTGGTGATGTTGAGTGATGCTGAGGAGATTCTGCACTGGTGCTGAGGTGGTGCTCAGTGATGCTGTGCTGGTGCTGAGTGATTCTGTGCTGGTGCTGTGCTGATGCTAAGGTGGTGGTGCTGGGCTGATGCTGAGGTAGTGCTGCACTGGTAGTGAGGTGGTGCTGCACTGGTGCTGAGGTGGTGCTGTGCTGGTGCTGAGGTGGTGCTGTGCCGGTGCTGAGGTTGTGCTGCGCTGGTGCTGAGGTGATGCTGTTCTGATGCTGTGCTGATGCTCCGGTCATGCTGAGTTATACTGACGTAGTACTAAGGTGGTGGTGTGCTTGTGCGGAGGTGGTGCTAAGGTGGGGCTGAGTGATACTGAGGTGGTGTTCAGTGATGCTGAGGTGGTGCTGAGTGATGCTTTGGTTGTGGTCCGGTGATGCTGTGCTGGTGCTCAGGTGGTGCTGAGTGATGCTGAGGTGGTGCTGTGGTGGTGTTGAGTGATGCTGAGGAGATGCTGGTGCTGAGGTGGTGCTGAGTGATGCTGTGCTGGTGCTGAGTTGGTGGTGCTGCATTGATGCTGAGGTAGTGCTGCACTGGTAGTGAGGTGGTGCTTTGATGGTGCTGAGGTGGTGCTGCGCTGGTGCTGAGGTGGTGCTGCGCTGGAGTTTGTGGTAGTGCTCAGGTGCTGCTGAGTGAAGCTCAGATGGTGCTGCGGTGGTACTGCTGAAGTGGTGCTGTACTGATGCATTGGTGCTGAGGTGGTCCTGCGCTAATGCTGCGGTGGTGCTCAGGTGGTGCTGTGCTGGTGCTGAGTGATACTGAGGTGGTGCTGTGTTGGTGCTGAGGAGGTGCTGCACTGGGGCTGAGTGATGCTGAGGTGGTGCTGTGCTGGTGTTGTGGTGTGCTCAGGTGCTGCTGAGTGATGCTCAGGTAGTGCTGCGGTGGTGCTGCTGTAGTGGTGATCAGTGACGCTGACTGGTGCTGAAGTGGTGCTGGGCTGATGCTGAGGTGGTGCTGAGGTAGTGTTGCACTGATGCTGAGGTGGTGCTGTGCTGGTGCTGCGGTGGTGCTAAAGTGGTGCTGTGCTGGTGCTGAGTGATGCTCAGGTGGTGCTGAGTCATGCTGAGGTGGTGCTGAGCCATGCTGAGGTGGTGGTGGTCATGCGCTGTTGCGTAGGTGGTGCTAAGCTGGTGCTCAGGTGGTGCTGAGTGATGCTGAGTTGCTGCTGTGCTGAGGTGATGCTGCGCTGATACTGAGCTGGTACTGCGCTGATGCTGAAGTGGTGCTGTGTTGGTGCTGAGTTGCTGCTGAGGTGGGGCTGCTCTGGTGCTGAGGTGGGGCTGCGCTGGTGATGGTGCACTGATGCTGAGGTGGTACTGCACTGATGCTGAAGTGGTGCTGCATTGGTGCTGAGTTGCTGCTGAGGTGGGACTGCGCTGGTGCTGAGGTGGGGCTGCGCTGGTGGTGGTGCACTGATGCAGAGGTGGTGCTGTGCTGATGCTGAGATGGTACTGCGCTGATGCTGAAGTGGTGCTGCGTTGGTGCTGAGTTGCTGCTGAGGTGGGGCTGCGCTGGTGCTGAGGTGAGGCTGCGCTTGTGGTGGTGCACTGATGCAGAGTTGGTGCTGTGCTGATGCTGAGATGGTGCACGGTTCTCAGGCAAATTACTGCACTATTTGCATTTTATAATCTATGACATTTCTTTTCTGAAATTCCATCTGCTTACAGTGTCTCAAACCCTTTGAAGAGGATAAGGTGCAACAGGTCAGCAGCCAAAACAACTAAATAAACATACATATAAATCAGCTTAAACTCAACAACAACATCATTAATTGATAGTAAATGCAATTTTAAAGCTTAAAATAACTACGGGAGGAGGGGAGCAAAGAAAACGAGAAAGAGCTGCAACAAAAACAAGGCTTTTTTAGCGCTGAGACAGAAAGACAACAGCAGTATAACATGTTGTGACTATTGAACAACAGCCTCTGAAAACAAATACAAATTCGGACTGTTGGGATCTGGTTACATTGAGACGCTCATCATGGAGTGAATGCAGAACACGAGGTTCCTCTGCCTCAACTCTCACGTTCAGTCTTTCTCCCTGACAGCTGATTGATGAGAGATCATAAACAGGAAGTAACTTAGGCCGCTGGCAGGAGCTGGGCAGCTCCATGTATCTATATTAATATGTATTTTATCATTCTACTTTTTTAATTACATGAAGATATTGGGTCTTTCAGCCAGACCTAGAAATGGGAATAGCCCAATGATGCTTATCTTCAGAGTTGCACAAAGAGGTTCGGTTAAAACCCGGTTTCACTGAGACTCTTCTAGTTGGACACTGTTTGTTTTTCCTGAATCCACTTTGTGTGGCTCTGACTACAAAACCGCAAAGGATGCTGGGATTTGAAGTGTGTTAGTGTCCTGCTTTGCTACTGAGGTAGCAGTGTAGGGACAATGCAGAGATACTTTTCGTTGAGGCATAAATCCCATGTTGTTAGTGTCCTCTAGTAAAGGTAGTGAACATGTTTCTGAACACTACTCCATTACAGGGGTACTGCTCAATTTGATTAGGAGCCCCTAACCGACCAGCTAGGCCTGCCTCTTGATGGCTATAAACATGACTTTAGGGAGCAGGACCCCCCTTATGAGCAGGACGCCCCTGCACCGTAGGTCCTAAAGAGGCCTACCTTCGGTCCCTGACCATGTCATTCATGGGCACTTACGCCTACCTTCTCATAACGCATTGGCATTTCGTCTTACAGAAAAGTAACGTGGGCAAAGCTCAATATCTTTGATGCCACGTGTATGGTTGGTCCCACCAAGCTTGTCAACATTGAGTATGCTTGTGGCGTTTGTCTCTGCAGCTCGGAGTGTTGGCACAAGTTCAGATTCTATAGATGATTGGCAGCATTGTAAAGCAGGTGGAGTGGTTTCATGAAAACTACGCGCAAGAATGTGACCTGTGTTTTCTAAGAAGCTGTCTGCTTTCAGGGGAAGTCGTGAGCAGTTTGTGTGTGTGAAATAACACCTCGCCATAATTTGCAGAAAAGCTCCCCGCCCCTGTGAATTCACTGACTTGGCAGAACTCCTTGGGAAGCCAGTGCAAAAAGCAAGCAAAAAACTATTTGGGGGGATTCAAGTCCATGCCTTTATGAGTTTGGAAAGAGAAGTGGACAACACGTTCAGTGAAGGGGAGAGAGAAATGGGCCAGGCCAAACCACACATCGAAACACAGAGCTCGAAATGTAAAAACTCGGCGAAGCGAGTTACGAGAAGCAAGGCTGGCAGTAAAAGAGGCACAGTTACTACCAGCCTTGCTTTTCGTAAGCAACGACTATAAGAACAAAGTGCAGCTGCAGCTGCAGCCAAAACAGACCTGGGTCTTTGAATGCACAGCAAATGTGGCAAGATAGGAGCAAGATTTACAACAGAGCTCTGTAATCTACGAGCACAGCTTAAAGAAAGAAATAGTGCTCACAAGCTCTGAGTAACAACACATGTTACAGGGGCAGTCCTTGAAAATGGGCGTAGTTTTTAAAGCCCATATCCTGAGTACAGCATGTCTCGCAGAGACAGCGCAAGCGCTGCCTAGGCGAGACCTAATAAATAACCTAATGGATATCCATAGAGTAGAGGTATGCGCTTGAATCAATCAACTCCCTCTATGAGGATACTCGTTCAGTCCAGGCTAAGCTAGTGAGGTTGTCGACATTTCGACCCAAAGAGAAGAGGTCATTCAAAACCTTTTATGTGGGTCTTCATCAGGACAGAAGGACGTTCTCACTGTCTAGACATGCAGCGAGGTTGAACTGTGTAGATTCCATTCTTGGCTCAATGACAGATCCCAAGTTTTAAAATTTACCCTTGAACACAACAATAGTGCAATTAATTTCCTTGATATCAACATAAAAGCTGGGGATGATCAACTCTATACCACACTGTATAGGAAGTGAAGTTAGAGGAACACGCTCTTACAATATTCAAGTCACCACCCAAGAAATCTCCGGGACAATTTGCCTTAAGGTCTATTCCTTAGAATACGTAGGAACTGTTCACATAGGGCTGACTATTTTAGGAAGATCATCTACTGGCACGATCAATATCTTGTGGATACCCCAAGAGACTACTTAAGAAACCACGAAAGAGAGCTTGGTACTGCCCTAGGGAGGTCTTTCTAGAACCCAAACAACATTCAGATAACTCTAAAGATAGATTGATCTGTGTAACAACCTTCTGTACACAACGCAATTATATTAAAAAGATCATTAACCAACACTGGAACCTGGTGGCAGAAGAGGTCGACACTAGTGAATTACCCATGTGTGCTTTTAGGAAGGGCAAGAGCGTGAAGGATCATGTAGTGAGCTCCCTCCTGGGTGACCCCACTAAATTGAACCTCCTCACCCAGTGGAATCTACCCCAGATTGTTGGGCACTTCAAATGCGGAAACTGCAAAGCATGTGCACTGACCACTGTGACTAAGATCTTCAGACATAATGACCGTACCTATACACTAAAGGGCCACACTAACTGCAATAGCACTGAAGTCATCTATGGGATCAAAGGCCCCAGTGATTTTTACTATGTGGGTCGAACCCGCCAGAGGTCAAGGGCCGTATTCTCCACCATTGCAGCAGGATTAGGTGCCAGGTTTAAGGAGCACCTTTAGAGGAGCATTTCACCACTCTTGATCATCCAGTGGAGAGCTTCAAATGGCTGGTCATTGAAAAGGTTACAGTCAACCCCAGGGATGGCTATTTTGTTAACATGAGTGTAAGTGGATACACAATCTGGAAACAGTGTCCCAGGGTTTAAATGAGGGTACGGAGATAGCATGACAAGTGTCTACTTTGAGTAATGGTTGGCGTTTGCTTTGCGTCACACGTCTACCCTTTACAACAATGAATTCCTCAATGAGAGTTTTCAGTAACTTTGTTTGAATTGCATGTGGGCGGATTGCCACTGTTATTGTGACAGTATTTATGACCAGTACATTATATATACACTCAGCCTTCTCTGCACCAGTGGTTTAATGTATCTAAATTAGGGGACTATACAGATGCGATTCCAGTTCCACTTATGTGTGAAATATTTAAATGAAGTGGAAAGTAATAATCACGAGGAATATTGGGAATTTTCCCCGTTAAGTTTACACTACCCCCGTGTTATATCTGATGACTGGAAATGTGTGACCTCCAATACATTACAGGTATACATTTGTGGAATCAACAATCACCTCCTATCTTTAAGACTGACAAGCTGAACCTTCGCTTTTAAATCATGGCTAATTACTATTTTATTCCAACATGTGTGGTCTCTGTAATGCTAATAGTGTTTTTATTCGAACAGTGAGCTCTCCATTATGTGACATGTACATGCTCAAATGATTGACATACACCACTATTCGGTGTAAATGATCAGTTTTGTCGCCTTGATTAACATTTTCAGGAAGGCTTTTATTTTCAAGTATTTGTATATATTGTAGTAATTGTGTGCTTTATTTCACCTGTTTTTCACATTTCTGTACAGTCAACCACTAATACAAGATATTGCGTAATGTTTTTCCTTTTCAAGCTGCGTTCTCTGCCATTCATCCCCCAGGGCTACGACGTTTCTTAATCTAGAATGTGTGGTCGGCCATACTGGTAGAAACGAGTGTACTTGCAAGCGTGCACGCTCACGCTGTGCCAGTCTTTATCTTCTCCCTCTCGGACCACTCGCTGTCATGCGGCCGAGAGGGAGAAAGTGATACTTTGGGTTCGATTACGATGTCGGTCGTGGGTGCCTCCGCGTGCCTGTCTGGGGCGGTCGGACTGTCCGATCTTGCTTCGGACGCGGACTGCGGCATTATGATGCCCAAAAACCCATCGTGTACTGACCGACGCGGCTATTCCGACTCCGACTGAGAATTCCACCCATGAAGCTCTCGGAAAGGTCGAATGGAGCCAATCGGAGCATGTTCCGACCCCGGAACCACCTGCCCTATTACGATGCGTATTTCAGACGGGCTTTCCGTGTCCGTCCAACCACCTCGTCAGAGCAGGCGGAAGGGGAGTATTTCAAGTCCGAAGATCATTGCTACACCCTTCCTACGACTTCTGCTGTGCAGCTACGGAGCCCATCGCGCATGTCATCCCTCTCCTATACATCATCGATAAATATGAGAGTCAGAACCGTCGCGGACGTCGCCGCCGGTAAGTTATACATCTACCCCTACACATTAACGTAACTGCCAAGCGAATGTCAATTGAGTTTAAAGTGTCCTGTAGCATGTTGAGCGTGGCAAATGAGGGAATGTCATCATCAGGTATCCACAGTCTAACATTGAAATACAGGGATAAGCACAAATGTAAGATCTGATCAGAAATGGCCATAGGTACATATATGTATGTGTACCTAAATGTATGGATGAGTACACCACAGCGGAAAAAGCAACATTTCATGGCAACAGAACATCAATGCACACACAAAAGTATGTCCACAGAAACATATGCACTGGGACCAGGGCCGCTCCTAGAATTATTAGTTCCCCGGGCAGAACCACATTATATGAACCACCTATAAATACCATAAGATGTCATGTCATAGAAAGTCACAACACAGGAAGTGACTTCAAGTTAACATGAATTCCCAGCCATTATTGAACCAGCTTTGTAACAAACACATCATCTAGTGTGGATATCTGTAAATTGGCCAACAATATGTATAAACACCGCATCAAAATTATGTCAAAATAAATGGCAGATCTGTCAAGTGTAAATACAACACATCCACCCAATTGTATGGAAAAGCTAGGCCTAACTCGTTTACAATCTCACATCTAACTTAACCTGATGCACCAACTGTTGACAGATCAATACATGACTCTAAACACTAAACTGAATAATATAGTCCAGCCTGGTCACGCAGTCCTACATTCTGTGTCCAGATGAGTTTAGCAGTGTTGGGGCAGGAATCCACCAGAGCCTCTGCTCTTCATGATCCCAGCCTCACCGCAGGGCAGGTAGCCAGGTCACTATAGGAAGTCACAACCAGCATGGGATGTTGAATGTGTCAGGCATCCACCAGAGCCTCCGCTCTTCATGACCCCAGCCTCACCGCAGGGCAGGTAGCCAGGTCACTATAGGGAGTCACAACCAGCATGGGATGTTGTATGTGTCAGGCATCTACCAGAGCCTCCGCTCTTCATGACCCCAGCCTCACCGCAGGGCAGGTAGCCAGGTCACTATAGGGAGTCACAACCAGCATGGGATGTTGTATGTGTCAGGCATCCACCAGAGCCTCCGCTCTTCATGACCCCAGCCTCACCGCAGGGCAGGTAGCCAGGTCACTATAGGGAGTCACAACCAGCATGGGATGTTGGATGTGTCAGGCATCGACCAGAGCCTCCGCTTTCCATGATCTCAGCCTCACCGCAGGGCAGGTAGCCAGGTCACTATAGGGAGTCACAACCAGCATGGGCAGGTTGTATGTGTCAGGCATCCACCAGAGCCTCCGCTCTCCATGATCCCAGCCTCACCGCAGGGCAGGTCACTATAGGGAGTCACAACCAGCATGGGATGTTGTATGTGTCAGGCATCCACCAGAGACTCTGCTCTCCATGACCCCAGCCTCACCGCAGAGCAGGTAGCCAGGTCACTATAGGGAGTCACAACCAGCATGGGATGTTGTATGTGTCAGGCATCCACCAGAGCCTCCGCTCTTCATGACCCCAGCCTCACCGCAGGGCAGGTAGCAGCTCACTAGAGGGAGTCACAACCGGCATGGGATGTTGGATGTGTCAGTAATAACAACATTTGAAGGATCCAGCACATATCCAGAGCAGGACTCAGACATCTGAATTCCTTCCATACAATCCATATCATGTACCCAGGTCTGCTTGCGCGCACACCTCACTCCAATACATTGGGCCACAACTATCTTGTGGCCCAGTATGCTTTGTCAGGCCAGGTTTACATGACCCGGTGAACCTGTGGCATTCTCCCACCACTGTTTACTGAGGCCAGCCAGCGGGGCATGAGCTAGGAATCGTACCTGTACAGTCAGGACATGGTCTCAAAATGTCCCACTTGGGAGTTACAGTTCCCAAAAAGGTCTGGAGTAATAGTAGTCCACACGGAACAGGTTTCAATTCTGCAGGCACTTAAAGGATGGGTCATGATACAAAACCTTGGGAAAGGAAGACACACATCTCAAAACTAACACAATTTCTAACATACAAAATAAAGTTACAGGGAATTGCGTTTGGTGGGATATGGGTCAATGTATGTAGCTGCACACGAGGTACAAGACATTTCAACAGCAAAACAAATCTCTTACTCTTATCGCATGATCATTTTTTGGGAACAAATTGGGATGGATGTAAATCATCTTTCATTATGCAGGCAATGCAGATCCGGTCAGCCGTGCATAACAAACATTCATCACTGAGTCAAGTATACCACAACAGGAGCATATGGTATAATATTGAACTACTTCAAAAACACGATACCCATAACAAGATAGATGAGCACAGAGGGATCCTGGGCATTTAGAAAGTCAGCATCTCACATACCTCACAATACAGACGGGGGGTGAGACCATGGCCTCTAGTACAACAGCCATTGTTAACAGTTGTCATTTTTGCAAATGTGGATTCTAAGAGCCCCCCTCCCTATGATCAAAGGAAGAGATGTCAGGCAGTCAGTCTGCCTCACATGACAGAGCAGCTGCCTCATCTAGCCATGTCAGGACCACCTCTGATAGGCCCATGACTACGTGTCCGTGAGTCTGGCCCTTCAAAGTCCTTCACCCATCCAGTGGCTCTTTCTTGTGTATCCTGTAAGTCCTGTAAAAAGTTGTCCTACAGGTTACCTATTGCAATCATGTGGACGCACACAACTTCCTCCCTGTGCAGCCCAGTTGCCTCAGCCCTACCCCATTAGAGAGTCGCTGCGCCCAAGTGTTGCAGTGCTGGGAGTGCAGTGGCCTTACAATGCATGCAAATGGCCTGGCGTGCTATGAACATTTACAAATCTATCCTTTCATTGGATACCTTTTGAGCCCTCATCTGCCTGAATATCCCTAGCAGCGTTCCCTCCAATGGAAGGAGGTTGACCCAACATGTCACTGTTTCAAATACATCTGTGACTCTGGACCACAGGGTCGCTGAATCCAGCCATGACCAGAACATGTGTATCAAATCCTAAATAGGTGCATCAGATCGTGGGCACAGAGGGCAGGACACAAACTTTCGGGGTAGGACAGCTGGGGTGAGACATGCCCTGTGCTGGATGTCGAATTGAATGTACTGGAGGTTGGCATTACGAGATACTGTACATCGGTAGTGCCTAGTGCATTCCCACTCCTTGGCCGTGAGGGCTTGTTCTATATCAGTGTCCCATAGACGGTGAACGGGTGACAGAGGGTCAGTCGTCATATGCGCCAAGCCATTCACAAACAAGGTCACCAGTCTCCAACCTCCACTCATGACGTGCAGGGTGTGGGTTAGGACTGATGCTCCGGGTCAGTGTCTGTGACCCTCCACAGGCGTCCCATCTCAGCTATCAGTTTGCCATATGCGAAGAAATGGCCCACCGGAATGTCATGATCTTCCTGCAACTGGCCAAAGGTAATGAGCTCCCGGACCCCGAATAGGTCCCCCACTGAGGTCAATCATGTGTCTCTCCATGCCGTCAGTCCTTCCCCAACAATGCTTGTATGAAACAGTGGTAGGAAGTGCAGACTAACAGACGGAGAGTACGGGATCATGTCCGTCACTAGCCTTAGGCTCTTAGCTTAGCTCCAATAAGCCACTTTCACCAGGCTGTCAGCTTCACAGGGGTCCAGCGCTCCAGGGAGTAACATCGATCCCACCATTTCCTGTGCCCTGCATGTTGGGAACCTGCCCACTTTGTGTAACTTCCTCCCAGCCAAACCTCACACCAGCCATTGCAGCGGTGCTGCCATGTAACATTTCCTAAAAACGGCACACCCAGGACACCCTTTCCCACCGGCAGCTGCAGCCTCCACAGAGCCACACTTCTCCTGCCCCCATTCCAGATTAACCCTTGCAACATGGTGTCCAGCTCCCTGGAGGTGGCATGAGGCACTGCCACCGCTAGGTGATGGAAAAAATACAAGATGCGGGGAGCATTACCATCATGGAAAGTGATATACATCCTTGGACTGTAACTGGGAGAGTGCTCCAAAAAGCCATCTATGGACGTAAGGAGGATATGGCCCTGGTCAGATTTACACAGTGAGAACGTTAGCATCATGACAGTTACAGATCCTTAAGTACCAAAACACCCTAAGCTCCCACATCACCCTCAGTTCACCCGCCATTACCTCTTGTGGAGGATAGTCGACACAGAGGGGAAAAACACAAGACTTGGCCCAGTTAACACCCAAACTTGACACACTGTGGAAATTGATCATCTCACAGAAATATCTGGATTTTCCTGCAGATATACTGAATATACAGCAGCATGTATGTATGGCCTCTCATGGGTGGCATAATACATGCTTCAGCCCATGGGAGGCCTCTGGGGTACCTATGCCCTGGGTACATGGGTACCATATACTAGGAATTGATAAGGGTACCCCAGAATCCAATCTGGAGTGTACCAAAGTACATGTGTAACAATTTAAAGGAGAAAGCAGATAGACTGGGGTCCTGATTAGCAGGATCTCAGTCAGACTAGTCAAAAACAGTGGTGCAATCAGCAAAAAGTGGGGGTAACCATAAGAAGCAGATCCTACTTTCCTACACAACCCCCCCAAACGTAAGGAGATGAGACTAACCTTGCCCAGTTGAGTCTTCATTTTCTAAGTGGAAATATCTGGAGAGTCCATCTGCATTGGCATGGTTACTCCCAGGTCTATGTTCCACTGTATAGTCCATCCCCTGTAGGGAAATGGACCACCTCAAAAGTTTGGGGTTTTCACCCTTCATCTGTTTTAGCCATAAGAGGGGCTCATGGTCGGCCTTAACAATGAAGTGAGTGCCAAACAGGTATGGCCTCAGCTTCTTCAGAGCCCAAACCACAGCAAAGGCCTCCCTCTCAATAGCTGACCAGCGTTTCTCTCTGGGGGTCAACCTTCTGCTAATAAAAGCTACTGGTTGATTCTGATCCTCTGCATTAAGTTGTGACAACACAACCCCTACCCCCAACTCGGATGCATCTGTTTGTACAATGAATTGTTTGGAATAGTCAGGACTTTGCAGAATGGGAGCAGTGCACATGGCCTGCTTGAGGTCATCAAATGCCTTCTGACAGCTAACTGTCCACTGAGCATTCTCTTTGATGTAAGATCATTCAAGGGAGTCACTATAGACCCATATCCCTTCACAAATCTTCTGTAGAACCCAGTCAGGCCCAAGAAAGCTCTGTACCTGAGTCTGGGTAGTGGGAGCAACCCAATCCATGATGGTTTGCATTTTGCTCTGCAATGGTTGAACCTGGCCTCCACTCACAAGGTGGCCCAGGTACACAACCTTACTCTGCCCTATCTGGCACTTGGTGGCCTTGATAGTGAGACCTGCTTTTTGCAGAGCCTCCAAAAGATTCTTTAGGTGGACCAGGTGATCCTCCCAGGTGGAGCTAAAGACAGCTATATCATCTAGATAAGCTGCACTATAGGCTTCCAGACCTGTAAGGACTTTGTTCACCAACCTTTGGAATGTGGCAGGTGCATTCCTCAAACCAAAGGGCATCACCACAAATTGATAGTTCCCCCTAGGGGTTGAAAATGCTGTTTTGGGTTTGGCATCCTCAGCTAATCTGATTTGCCAATATCCATCAGTGAGGTCAAATGTGCTCAAGAACTTGGCTGAGGCCAAAGTATCAATAAGTTCATCTGCCCTAGGAATAGGATGAGCATCAGTCCTAGTGACTGCATTGAGTCCCCTGTAGTCAACACAAAACCTAATTTCTCTCTTACCACCCTGGGTATGAGGTTTGGGTACCAGGACCACTGGACTAGCCCAAGGGCTATCTGAGGGTTCAATCACTCCCAATTCCAGCATCTTTTGGACCTCAGTCCTGATGCAATCTTTGACATAGTCAGGCTGCCTGTAAATCTTATTTTTAACAGGCAGACTGTCACCTGTGTCCACTTCATGGGTACACCAGGTAGTCTGACTAGGAGTGTGTCTGTACTGATTGAGGACCTTACTACAATCAATCTGCTGTTGCTCAGTGAGGCTGCCTGCCAAGGCTACACTGTCTACTGAACCATCATCAGGGTTCTGTGAGAGCAGGTCAGGTAGTGGATCACTCTCCTCCTCCTGTCCCTCATCAGTAGCCATGAGCAAGCCCATGTCTGCCCTGTCCACATAGGGTTTGAGCCTGTTTACATGGAGCTCCCTATGGGGGCTCCTGGGATTCCAAGGTCCACCAGGTAGGTGACCTTTCTCTTCTGCTCAAGAATAATATGGGGTCCACTCCACTTATCCTGGAGAGCTGCTGGGGCCTCAGGCTCCAACACTCATACTTTCTGTCCTGGCTGATAAACAGTCAGCACAGCCTTTTGGTCATGCCAAGCTATTTGCAATTCTTGACTTGCCTCAAGGTTTTGACTGGCCTTCTTCATGTATTCAGCCATCCTGGAGCGGAGACCAACTACATAGTCCACTATGTCTTGCTTAGGTGGTTTGAGAGGTAACTCCCATCCCTCCTTCACTAAACACAAGGGACCCCTAACTGGATGCCCAAACAAAAGTTCAAAAGGGCTGTAGCCAACCCCCTTCTGTGGGACCTCTCTGTAAGCAAAGAGAAGGCAGGCAACAGGACATCGCATTTTTGCCTAAGCTTTTCTGGGAGGCCCATGATCATGCCCTTCAGGGTTTTGTTGAATCTCTCAACTAACCCATTGCATTGTGGGTGATAGGGTGTGGTGAATTTGTAATTCACTCCACACTCCTTCCACATAGAGGTAATGTAACTTGACATGAGGTTTGTACCTCTGTCAGTTAAAACGTCCTTAGGGAAACCCACTCTGGAGAAAATCCCCAGGAGGGCCCTAGCCACCACAGGGGCTGTGGTAGTTCTAAGGGGTATTGCCTCTGGATACCTAGTGGCATGGTCCACCACCACTAGAATGTAACTGTGCCCAGATGCAGTAGGAGGGTTCATGGGATCAATTATGTCAATCCCAACCCTCTCAAAGGGAACCCCCATCACACGTAGTGGTATCAGGGGGGCATTTGTGGTACCACCTGCCTTACCACTGGCTTGACAGGTGGTACAGGAGCGACAAAACTCCTTTGTGTCCTCTGACATGTGAGGCCAGTGAAAATGAGGGACAAGCCTGTCCCAAGTCTTGCTTTGGCCTAGATGTCCTGCTAAAGGGATATCATGTGCCAGTGTCAGTAGGAAGCCCCTAAACCTCAGAGGTATGACCAACCTCCTGGTGGCACCAGGCTTGGGGTCTCTACCCTCTGAGTAAAGGAGTCCTTCATCCCAGTAGATCCTGTGGGACCCACTGGCACTCCCAGCAGCCTCAGCAGCAGCTTGCTGTCTGAGGGGTTCAAGAGAGGAGCAGGTTTGCTGCTCCTGGCTCAGATCTGCCCTGGAAGGGCCCCCTGTCCCCAAGAACTCAACCTGATCAGGTTCAAGTTCCTCTGAGACAGTTCCTTCACAGGAACTGTGATCATATCACTCAGGAGACTGATCCTCCTTCTGAGCCTGGGGGAAGACACAGCCTTACCCCTCCTGCTCCTTCTCTTGGAAGGCTCTTGGTCCATTCTTCCAGGATCCAGGGCCTGTTCAGTGGTTGTCAGTTTGGCTTGTGACCTAGTCACAGCAAACACATCTGCAGAGATGCCCAGCATTGCTGCATGAGTCCTTAGTTCCACTTCAGCCCAGGCTGAAGTCTCCAAATCATTGCCCAACAAGCATTCTACAGGGAGGTCTGAGCTAACCACAACCTTCTTAGGGCCAGTTACTCCTCCCCAGCTGAAATTAACAACTGCCAAGGAATGATCAGTCCTGACATTGTTAACATTGGTCACTTGGTACATCTAACCAAGTATGATACTGGTCAGGGTCCACAAGATCTTTTGTCACCATAGTGACACTTGCACCCGTGTCCCTGTATGCCATAGCCTCCTTACCATTAATCGAAGGCTGCTGCCTGTATTTGCCCAAGTTACTGGGACTTACAAATAAGGAGGCAATATCCATGCCACCATCACAGACAAGCACAGCCTGAGCTGGTGTTCTGACTAAGCCAGAACCTACCTCAGAGCCCAAGGTTAACCCCACTATTCACTTGTTCCCTGCACCACCACTTGAAACTGTACTAGGGGGAGCAGTTGCCTTAGGGGCAGTGGTGGTAGGAGGATTTTCCTTCGCTTTTGGACAATCAGCATCTTTTGTCCAATGGGTCTTTACCTTACAAAATTAACACCAAGATTTATTTTTGCCTTTTCCTTTGTTGGACTGTAACTCCCCCCCAGATGTAGGTTTTTGGGGCCCTGATGAAGACTTTTGATCTTTACCCTTTTCCCCACCCTTATCTGGAGTTTTAGAATCCTGTTTCTTTTGGCCATTACCATTGTTCTGGGTTTTCTGCTTCACCCTGGTTCTGACCCACTTATCTGCCTTCTTTCCCAATTCTTGGGGAGAAGTCAAATCTGAGTCAACCAGGTACTGACGCAATAACTGATTTTGTCAATTATTAAGGACCTGCTCCCTCATAATCAAATTGTACAATCCTACAAAATCATGTACTTTGCTGCCAAGCAACCAGCCATCCAGACCCTTAATAGCACTGTCCAAGGTCTATCCAGTCCTGATTCTGTGCCTTCTGGGTGTCTCTGAACTTAATCCTATACTGTTCAGTGGTTAAGCCAAACCCATCAATGACAGCACTCTTCAGGACCGAGTAATTCTCAGCATCCTCTTCTCTAACAGTGAGGAGCTTATCTCTACCTTTGTCAGCAAAGGAGAGCCACAAGATAGCTGCCCACTGCTCCTGAGGGACCCTCTGTACTTTACAGGCCCTCTCTAGTACAGTTATCCATTTGTGGATGTCATCCCCAACTTGATAGGGAGGAACAATCTTGCTCAGGTTCCTATTGTCAAAAGAATGTTCCTTAACTCTAGGGACACTGTTGCTGCCACCATGGGACTCTAGTCCCAATTTCTTTCTAGCTCCCTGGACTTCTAGGGACTCTTTGTCAAGGGCCAGTTGCTCTTGCCTGAGCCTAAACCTAGCTTTCTCAAGCTCAAGTAACTGGTATTCCCTGTCTAAAGAGTGGTCCCTCTTGCTAGATACAGAGGTCTCTACAGGCTGTTATGAGTGATTACTTTCTGCAGAGGGAGATCTAGATTGCCTTGGTAAACTCTGCACTCTTCCAGGAGGGGTGAAGATTGGCTCCCCAGAGCCATCTCCCTGATCCTCTGAAAGATCTGAATTGTCCAGGTGGAAACCTTCAGGTTCCTCCTGGCCAGGGTTTGAGTCTAAGTCATAAAAAATGTCACCTCCTGACCTGTCCTCATTCCCTGCCCCACCCACTCTCTCCTGTTCATCTGACTCAGGGGTCTTCCTGAGGTCATCCAGAAGTAGCACCTCTATGAGGCGTTGAGTGTTGGCTGCTCTCCCGGTCTTCAGCTTTCTAGAGGCACACATGGCTTTCAATTCTTGGAATGAAAGCTCACTGTATCTAGAGGGCAGAGAGCCACTGGCATCGCCTTTAGAAGACATACTAACTGTGGTGTGGTGTCTGCACCTACCTAACCTAGTGGGAAACTAAACACTCTTAGGTTGGAGAAAGGGTGTGCTAAATCCTTGACTTACCCAACCCCAAGTTCAGTAGAACTTACTTATCCAAGCTAGTATTATATGTGCCTAGTACTAGTGGTTTTCAGTTAATCAATACAAAGATTTATCTGGTAAAACAATGCAGGCTTGAATCCCAACCGCTGCACAACAATGTGAGAAGTTGGCCTGGTATATGCTGTCCACTAATTAAAATGGGCACCTTGCACCAGTCCAAACAACCCTTATGGTGATTAAGAGGTCAAAGATAACCTTTAGAAAGCTATCCTAGTGGTAGCTGTGGAGAGCAGCCTTCAGGCTTAGTCTTGAAGGAACGTTAAGCACCTTGTTTTACCAGAATGCAATCTTATAGTATTGGTTAAATGAAAGGAGAACCACACAGTAGTTATAAAAATATGTATTTATTAATATAACACTCTCTAGTACAACACAGTATCTCCTACACGGAGATAACAACACAATACACAATACTATAGCAGAGAATTAACAGTAAGTAGCAATTATACACAGAGGACCCCAGGGGGGGACCGAACCATATACTAAAATAGTGGTATAAGAACCACGACTCGAGTCAAGACAGTGTCTAGGAGGTGTAGAATCGCTGGGACCCCAAGGAACTACCCAAGGTGAGTACGTAGGGACCCCAGGGAGGATGGGTGCAGAGTGAGAACACGACTGCGTGCTCCGTACAACTTTATGGGAGAGTCGCCGTTGAAGTTTTAGAGTTTAAGGATCCTTCCCAGTGGATTACGAGGAAACCCTTTGGAACTTAGAAGGTTGGAGAGTCACCCCACACGTGGATACCATAGTACCAGAGTTACCTATCCCAGGGAAGCCGGGTGCATAGGGCTGAAGTGGTGTCGCAAATCTTCGTCGTTCTCAATGGGAGACTACAAATAAATGCAACTGCTGGAAGAAAGAAGAATGTCCGATGGAACCCACGAGTGGATTCTCGATAGAAGGAGCCTGAAAGCAGAGGGGACAGAGTCCGGGTCACTTAGGAGTGACCAGGGGTTCGGTAGACGAATGCCCACCGATGTTGGGTAGTTCAGGTGTTCTGATGGAGGTCTTGACTCTACAGCTGCAGGGACCAGGAGACGTTGAGGATTACCAGGAGCCGGATACGAGCTGTCCCACAAAGGATGTCGAGCGCTGAGGGCTCGGTGTCCGGCAGGAGCACCAACAAGCCTTGGCAGCAGCAACCCACGAAGATGGCCAGGAAAGGTTATGTTCCGGCCCAGCAAGGACCAGGAGACTCCCCAAAGCAAGGGGAGTCAGGGCAGGCCTGGAGCAACCAGGGGCGCCCAAGAAAAACAGTGTTGACCCTCAAGAGGACCCACAGGCCGGAGGCACAAGAGTCGCGAGGGGACCTCAGACAAGATCCCAAAGTCGATGCTTGCAGGGCACTCGGTGTGAGGAGGCTGAAGTCCTTTGTATGAAATGTGCGCAGAGGTTGGGGCTATTGATAGCCCAATGCACCTAGGTGGGGAATGCCAACAAGCATATGCAATTGCAAAAGTACGCGGTGCACAGGGGTTCAGGTTATTCGGTCCCCACATGGGATACTGGCCTTTTCTTGGTGAGAGGGCAGATCAACCTAAAGGAACATAGGAACCCACCTTCTGTGTTGCTGGATCCTTAGCAGTCCGCAGGAGCTCAGGATCAGCCAACTGGTCAGTTGCGTTGAAGTGCCTGCGAATGCAGGGGAGTGACTCCTTCACCCCAAGGGAGATACTTCAGTTGTCCTTGATGCCCCACAGGTCCTGCACGGAGCCTGTATGGTGCACGGGCACAGACGATGCTTTGGACGGAGAGGGAGACGAAGTCGGGCCCATTCGAAGTCCATCGAAGTCCAGACGGTTGAAGGTCAGTGGTTTTTTGTTCAGAATCTTGTCCACATCGAATTTAGGGTCCTATAGCCAGGTAAGCACTTTTGTACCCACGGGAGAGGGTTGGACAGATTCAGGGGACCCTCCCCGGGGAGGGTTTGGACAGTGGGGAGGATACTCCCATGTCCGTTGTCCTGTTTCACACCAGAGCAAGAGCCAACGGCTCCCAGAACTGGTTTGAGCTGGGCTATGCACAGGGACACCAAATGTGCCACTCGTACAGACTTTCAGGCACTTTAGAAGTGCACCCACCCAGCCCCAATACACTAAATCCTGTCTGGGAGGTGGTCACACCTCCCTGTGACAGGATGCCTATTGTTCTGCCTTCCCCTGCTCGAGCTTGGCTAAGCAGCAGGAGGGCAGAATTGTGTCTCTGGTTGGCAGCAACCATTTTGTGCTGTCCAGGTCGAGAAGGCTGGTACCGGGATGACCAGGGACCCAACGAAGCTTGCTTCAGAAGGGTGGAATCATACCTCCCACGTATGATTTCAAGGTGTTTGATACCCAACACGACATGTTTTGTTACAGCCGTTTTCGAGATAGCATTTTACGCGCACATATAATGCATCTCTACCTATATGTCTGGCTGTGTCACAGACAACCCGGGAGAATGGTCTTCGAAGGCTGCAGAGGGGCTCTGCTCATGCAGGGGCACCCTCTCATGTAAAACCCAGCACCCTGCCTTCAGGATTGTTAAGGCCTGCTATAGGGGTGACTGATAGGTTTTAAGTTTAGTGGCCTATAGATATAGTAAACCTATATCTTTCGTAAGTGGTGCAAGCAGACCTGTAGTTCCATTTTGCATGGCCTCTCATGGGTGGCATAATACATGCTGCAGCCCATGGGAGGCCTCTGGGGTACCTATGCCCTGTGGGTACATGTGTACCATATACTAGGGTCTGATAAGGGTACCCCAGTATCCAATCTGGGTCGTACCTAGTACATATCATAACAGTTTACAGGAGAAAGCAGATAGGCTGGGGTCTTGATTAGCAGGATCCCAGCCAGACTAGTCAAAAACGGTGGTGCAATCAGCAAAAAGTGGGGGTAACCATAAGAAGCAGATCCTACTTTCCTACAGTCACATTCACCCTGTTGTTCAGAGGGGGCATTCACCCTGTTGCTGAGAGAGTCACATTCCCTCTGTTGTTGAGAGGGTCACATTACCCCTGTTGTTGAGAGGCTCACATTCTCCCTGTTGTTGAGAGGGGCACATTCCGCCTGTTGTTGAGAGGGTGCATTCCCCCTGTTGTTGAGAGGGGAACTTTCCCCCTGTTGTTGAGAGGGGCACATTCCCCCTGTTGTTGAGAGTGGTACATTCCCCCTCTTGTTGAGAGGGGTATATTCCCCCTGTTATTGAGAGGGGCACATTCCATTTGTTGTTGAGAGGGCCCATTCCCTCTGTTGTTGAGAGGGCACAGTCCCCCTGTTGTTGAGAGGGCGCATTCCCCCTGTTTTTAAGAGGGGAACTTTCCCCCTGTTGTAGAGAGGTCACATTCCCTCTGTTGTTGAGGGGCACATTCCCCCTGTTGTTGAGAGGGTACATTCCCCCTGTATTTGAGAGAGGCACATTCCCCCTGTTGTTGAGAGGGAGAGGGGCACATTCCCCTGCATTTCAGAGGGGATACATTCCCCCTGTTGTTGAGAGGGTCGCTTTACCCGGTTTGTTGAGAGGGGCACATTACGCCTGTTTTTGTGAGGGAGAGGGGCACATTCCCCCTGTTGTTGAGAGGGCACGTTGCCCCTGTTGTTGAGAGGGGCACGTTCCCTCTGTTGTTGAGAGGGGTACATCCCTCTGATGTTGAGAGGGGCACATTCCCCCTGTTGGTGAGGGGGGCACATTCCCCTTGTTGTTGAGAGGGGTACATTCACCCTGTTGTTGGGAGGGGCACATTCCCACTGTTGTTGAGAGGGGTGCATTCCCCCTGTTGTTGAGAGGGGCACATTCCACCTGTTGTTGAGAGGGGCACATTCCCTCTGTTGTTGAGAGGACCCATTCCCTCTGTTGTTGAGAGGGCACATTCCCCCTGTTGTTGAGAGGGTGCATTCCCCCTGTTTTTGAGAGTGGCACATTCCCCCTGTTGTTGAGAGGGCATGTTGCCCCTGTTGTTGAGAGGGGCACATTCCCTCTGTTGTTGAGAGGGGTACATCCCTCTGATGTTGAGAGGGGCACATTCCCCCTGTTGGTGAGGGGGGCACATTTCCCTTGTTGTTGAGAGGGGTACATTCACCCTGTTGTTGAGAGGGGCACATTCCCACTGTTGTTGAGAGGGGTGCATTCCCCTGTTGTTGAGAGGGGCACATTCCACCTGTTGTTGAGAGGGGCACATTCCCTCTGTTGTTGAGAGGACCCATTCCCTCTGTTGTTGAGAGGGTGCATTCCCCCTGTTTTTGAGAGTGGCACATTCCCCCTGTTCTTGAGAGGGGCACATTCCGCCTGTTGTTGAGAGGGGCGCATTCAGTCTGTTGTTGAGAGGGCACATTCCGCCTGTTGTTGAGAGATCACATTCCCCCTGTTGTTGAGAGGGTGCATTCCCCCTGTTTTTGAGAGTGGCACATTCCCCCTGTTCTTGAGAGGGGCACATTCCGCCTGTTGTTGAGAGGGGCGCATTCAGTCTGTTGTTGAGAGGGCACATTCCGCCTGTTGTTGAGAGGGCACATTCTGCCTGTTGTTGAGAGGGCACATTCCGCCTGTTGTTGAGAGGGCACATTCTCTCTGTTCTTGAGAGGGGAACTTTCCGCCTGTTGTTGAGAGGGGCACATTACCTCTGTTGTTGAGAGTGTCACATTCCCCCTAGTGTTGAGAGAGGCACATTCCCCCTGTTGTTGAGAGGGTCTCATTCCCCCTGTTGTTGAGAGGGGTACATTCCCTCTGTTGTTGAGAGGGGTACATTCCCTCTGTTGTTGAGAGAGGCACATTCCGCCTGTTGTTGAGAGGGGCACATTCCCACTGTTGTTGAGAGATGCAAATTCCCTCTGTTTTTGAGAGGGGCTCATTCCCTCTGTTATTGAGAGGGCACATTCCCTCTGTTTTTGAGAGGGGCGCATTCCCCCTGTTGTTGAGAGGGGCACATTCCCCCTGTTGTTGAGAGGGGCACATTCCCCCTGTTGTTGAGAGGGGCACATTCCCATTGTTGTTGAGAGGGGCACATTCCGCCTGTTGTTGAGAGGGGCACATTCCGCCTGTTGTTGAGAGGGGCACATTCCCATTGTTGTTGAGAGGGGCGCATTCAGCCTGTTGTTGAGAGGGGCACATTCCCATTGTTGTTGAGAGGGGCACATTCCCCCTGTTGTTTAGAGGGGCACATTCCCATTGTTGTTGAGAGGGGCACATTCCCCCTGTTGTTGAGAGGGGCACATTCTCATTGTTGTTGAGAGGGGCACATTCCGCCTGTTGTTGAGAGGGGCACATTCCGCCTGTTGTTGAGAGGGGCACATTCCCATTGTTGTTGAGAGGGTCACATTCCCCCTGTTGTTGAGAGGGGCACATTCCCATTGTTGTTGAGAGGGGCGCATTCCCCCTGTTATTGAGAGGGCACATTCCCCCTGTTGTTGAGAGGGTCACTGTGAGAAGTTGGCCTGGTATATGCTGTCCACTAATTAAAGTGGGTACCTTGCACCAGTCCAAACAACCCTTATGATGTATGAGGTCAAAGATAACCTTTAGAAAGCTATCCTAGTGGTAGCTGTAGAGAGCAGAATTCAGGCTTAATCTTGAAGGAATGTAAAGCAGGTTGTTTTACCAGAATCTCACTTCTTGAATGACCAAATGAAAGGAGAACCACACAAGTGTTATGTAAAAATATGTATTTATTACTAAAACACTCTCTACTAATGTCTACATGAGATTAGAACATAAAGCACACAATACAAGATCAATAGAACAGTTGTAAGTAGCACAGTACACAGTGGACTCCAGGGGGAGACCAAACCATATACTAAAATAGTGGTATAACAGTCACGACTGAGATCAAGACAAGGTCTGGAGCACGTAGAATCGCTGGGACCCCAAGGAACCACCCAAGGTGACTAGATAGGGACCCATGGAGGATGGGTGCAGTGTGTGAACATGACCGCGGGCTTCGTACAATTCTATGAGGAAGTCGCAGTTACACTTTTATAGTTTAAGGACCCTTCTAGGAGGACTTTGAGCAAACCCTTTGGAACTTAAGAGTTTGAAGAGCCGCCCCACCCTTGGATACCATAGTACCCGAGTTACCTATCCCAGAGGAGCCGGGTGCATAGGTTTGGAGTGGCGTCGGAAGCTGCCGTCGTTCTCAATGGAGGACTGTGAAGAAGTACTGCTGCAGTGAAGGTGAAAAGGGGCCGGTGGAATCCAAGCCTGGATTCAGGAAGGAAGGAACCTGAAAGCAGAGGGGACAGAGTCTGGGTCACTTCAGAGTGACCATAGGCTCGGTAGACGAATGCCCACCGATGTCGGTTGCTTCAGGTGCGAAGAAGGGATGCTTGACTCTGCAGCCATGAGGACCAGGAGATGTCGAGGATGACCAGGAGCCGGAGGTGAGCTGTCCCACGAAGGATGTCGAGTGCTGAGGGGTCGGTGTCTGGCTGGAGCACCAACAAGCCTTGGCAAAAGCAACCCACAAAGGAAGGTCAAACTGGTTAAGGTGTGGACCAGCAAGGTCCAGGGGACTCACCAAGCAATGGGGAGTCAGGGCACATCTGGAGCAACGAGGAAAGCCCATTAGAAATCAAGATGACCCTCAGAGAGACCCACAGTCCGAAGGACCTTGAGTCGCGAGGGGACCTCAGGCAAGATTGCAAAGTACCAGCCCACGGAGCACTCGGTGTGAGGAGGCCGGAGTTCTTTGGTGCAAATACTGCTCAGGGTCAGGACTATATGGAGTCTAATGCACAAGCTCGGGAATTGCAAACAAGCATATGCAATTGCAAATTGACGCGGTGCACAGGGGTTCGGGTTTTGCAGTCCCCACGAGTGATACTGGCCTCAAACTTGCTGAGAAAGCAGATCGACCTCAGAGACCCTCGAAAACCCATGTCCTGTGTTGCTGAAATCTTTGGAGTTCACAGGAGCTCAGGAGCAGCAGACCGGTCAGTTTCGTTACGGTGCCTGCTAGGGCAGGGGAGTGACTCCTTCACTACAAGGGAGATTCTTCAGTTGTCCTTAGTACACCACTGGTCCTACACGGAGCCTGTATGGAGCAAGGGCACAGACAAAGCTTTGGACAGAGAGGGAGACGAAGTCGGGCCCAGTCGAAGTCCAGCGAAGTCCAGAGTGTCCAGACGGTCGAAGGTCAGTGGTTTCTTCTTGTAGAATCTTGTCCACGTAAAATCTAAAGTCTTACAGCCAGGTAAGCCCTTATGTACCCACGGGAGAGGGTTGGACAGATTTGAGGGACCCTCCTAGGGGAGGGTCAGGACAGAGGGGTGGTTACACCCATGTCCTTTGTCCAGTTTCGCGCCAGAGCAGGAGCCAATGGCTCCCAGAACTGGTTTGAGCTGGACTATGCACAGGGACACCAAATGTGCCCCGGGTGCAGACTTTCAGGCACTCTCAGAGTGCACCCACCCAGCCCCAATACACTAAATCCTGTCTGGGAGGTGGTTACACCTCCCTGTGACAGGATGCCTATTGTTCTGCCTTCCCCTGCTCGAGCTTGGCTCAGCAGCAGGAGGGCAGAAGTGTGTCTCTGGTCGGCAGCATCCATTTTGTGCTGACCTGGTCGAGAAGGCTGGCACCGGATAGACCAGTGACCCCACGAAGCTTGCTTCAGAAGAGTGGAATCATACCTCCCACACTGGTTACCGGTGTGGAGGTATGATTCCAAGGTGTTTGATACCAAACACGATATGTTTCTATGCAGCCGTTTTCCAGATAGCATTTACCGCGAGGTTATAATGCACCTCTACCTATATGTCCGGCTGAGTCACAGACAACCCGGGAGAATGGTGTCCGAAGGCTGCAGAGAGGCTCTGCTCATGCAGGGTCACCTTCTCACTAAAAACCCAGCACCCTGCCTTCAGGATTGTTAAGGCCTGCTATAGGGGTGACTTATAAGTTTTAAGTGTATTGACCTATAGATATAGTGAACCTATATCTAAAGTAAGTGGTGCAAGCACCATTTTACACAGACTGCTGTAGCAGACCTGGAGTTCCATTTTGCATGGCCTCTCATGGGTGGCAGAATGCATGCTTCAGCCCATGGGTGACCTCTGGAGTACCTATGCCCTGGGTACATGGGTACCATATACTAGGGACTTATAAGGGTACCCCAGTATCCTATCTGGAGTGTACCAAAGTACATGTGTGACAATTTAGAAGAGAAAGCAGATAGACTGGGGTCCTGTTTAGCAGGATCTCAGTCAGACTAGTCAAAAACAGTGCAACATCAAGCAAAAAGTGGGGGTAACCATAAGAAGCAGATCCTACTTTCCTACACAACCCCCCCAAACGAAAGGACATGAGACTAACCTTGAGGAGTTGAGTCTTCATTGTCTAAGTGGAAATATCTGGAGAGTCCATCTGCATTGGCATGGTTACTCCCAGGTCTATGTTCCACTGTATAGTCCATCCCCTGTAGGGAAATGGACCACCTCAAAAGTTTGGGGTTTTCACCCTTCATCTGTTTTAGCCATAAGAGGGGCTTATGGTCTGTCTGAACAATGAAGTGAGTGCCAAACAAGTATGGCCTCAACTTCTTCAGAGCCCAAACCACAGCAAAGGCTTCCCTCTCAATAGCTGACCAACGTTTCTCTCTGGGGTCAGCCTTCTGCTTAAAAAAGCTACTGGCTGATCCTGACCCTCTTCATTCAGTTGTGATAACAAAGCCCCTACCCCCAACTCAGATGCATCAGTTTGAACAATGAATTGTTTGGAATAGTCAGGACTTTGCAGAATGGGAGTAGTGCACATGGCCTGCTTCAGGTCATCAAATGCCTTCTGACAGCTAACTGTCCACTGAACTTTCTTAGGCATTCATTCTTTTAGAGGTCAGAAGATTTAAGGGGGTCACTATAGGTCCATATCCCTTAACAAACCTCCTGTAGTACCCAGTCAGGACCAATAAAGCTCTGACCTGAGTCTGGGTAGTTGGAGCAACCCAGTCCATGATGGTCTGGATTTTGCTCTGCAATGGTTGAACCTGGCCTCCACCCACAAGGTGGCCCAGGTACACAACCTTACTCTGCCCTTTCTGGCACTTGGTGGCCTTGATAGTGAGGCCTGTCTTTTGCAGGGCCTCCAGAACATTTCTTAGGTGGACCAGGTGATCCTCCCAGGTGGAACTAAAGACAGCAAAATCATCAAGATAAGCTGCACTATAGGCTTCCAGGCCTGTGAGAACTTTATTCACCAACCTTTGAGATGTGGCAGGTGCATTTTTCAAGCCAAAGGGCATCACCACAAATTGATAGTGCCCCCTGGGGGTTGAAAATGCTGTTTTGGGTTTGGCATCCAAAGCTAATCTGATTTGCCAATATCCAGCTGTGAGGTCAAATGTGCTCAAGAACTTAGCTGAGGCCAAAGTATCAATTAGTTCATCTGCCCTTGGAATTGGGTGAGCATCAGTCCTAGTGGCTGCATTGAGCCCCCTGTAGTCTACACACAACCTCATTTCTCTCTTACCACCCTGGGTATGAGGTTTGGGTACCAGGACTACTGGACTAGCCCAAGGGCTATCTGAGGGTTCAATGACTCCCAATTCCAGCATCTTTTGGACCTCAGTCCTGACATGGTCAGGTTGCCTGTAAATCTTATTTTTAACAGGCAGACTTTCACCTGTGTCCACCTCATGTGTACACCAGGTGGTCTGACTAGGAGTCAGAGAGAACATATGTCTGAACTGATTGAGGACCTTCCTGCAATCAGTCTGTTGCTGCTCAGTGAGGCTGCCTGCCAAGGCTACACCATCAACTGAACCATCAGCAGGGTTCTGTGAGAGCAGGTCAGGGAGTGGATCACTCTCTTCCTCCTGTCCCTCATCAGTAGCCATGAGCAAGCCCATGTCTGCCCTGTCCACATATGGCTTGAGCCTGTTCACATGGAACACCCTGTGGGGGCTCCTGGGAGTACCAAAGACCACCAGGTAGGTAACCTCTCCCTTCTGCTCAAGAATAGTATGGGGCCCACTCCACTTGTCCTGGAGAGCTGCTGGGGCCACAGGCTCCAACACCCATACTTTCTGTCCTGGCTGATACACAGTCAAAACAGCCTTTTGGTCATGCCAAGCTTTCTGTAATTCTTGGCTAGCCTCAAGGTTTTTACTTGCCTTCTTCATATACTCAGCCATCCTGGAGCGGAGACCAAGTACATAGTCCACTATGTCTTGTTTAGGGGGTTTGAGAGGTAACTCCCATCCCTCCTTCACTAAACATAAGGGACCCCTAACTGGATGTCCAAACAGAAGTTTAAAAGGGTTGTAGCCAACCCCCTGCTGAGGAACATCTCTGTAGGCAAAGAGAAGGCAGGGCAACAGGACATCCCATTTTCGCCTAAGCTTTTCTGGGAGGCTCATGATCATGCCCTTCAGGGTTTTGTTGAATCTCTCAACTAAACCATTGCATTGTGGGTGATAGGGTGTGGTAAATTTATAATTTACTCCACACTCCTTCCACATAGCAGTAATGTAACTAGACATGAAGTTTGCACCTCTGTCAGTTAAGACCTCCTTAGGGAAACCCACACTGGAAAAAATTCGCAGGAGGGCCCTGGCCACCGCAGGAGCTGTGGTGGTTCTAAGGGGTATTGATTCTGGGGGGCAGATTTACAAGCCCCTTGCGCCACTTTTGCGTCACTTTTCCCATGTTAAAAGTGACGCAAAAGTGGCGCAAAGGGCTTGTAAATAAGCCCCTGGGTACCTAGTGGCATGGTCCACCACCACTAGAATATATCTGTGCCCAGATGCAGTTGGAGGATCCATGGGACCAATTATGTCAATCCCAACCCTCTCAAAGGGAACCCCCACCACAGGTAGTGGTATCAGGGGGGCCTTTGTGGTACCACCTGCCTTACCACTGGCTTGACAAGTGGTACAGGAGCAACAAAACTCCTTTGTGTCCTCTGACATGTGAGGCCAGTGAAAGTGAGGGACAAGCCTGTCCCAAGTCTTACTTTGGCCTAGGTGTCCTGCTAAAGGGATGTCATGTGCCAGTGTCAGTAGGAAGCCCCTAAACTTGAGAGGTATAACCAACCTCCTGGTAGAACCAGGCTTGGGGTCTCTACCCTCTGAGTAAAGGAGTCCTTCATCCCAATAGATCCTGTGGGACCCACTGGCACTCCCAGCAGTCTCAGCAGCAGCTTGCTGTCTGAGGGGTTCAAGAGAGGGGCAGCTGTGCTGCTCCTGACTCAGTTCTGCCCTGGAAGGGCCCCCTGTCCCGAAGAACTCAACCTGATCAAGTTCAAGTTCCTCTGAGACAGTTACTTCACAGGGACTGGGGTCATCTCCCTCAGGAGACTGATCCTCACTCTGAGTCTGGGGGGAAGACACTGCCTTACCCCTACTGCTCATTCTCTTGGAAGGCACCTGGTCCATTTTTCCAGGATCCAGGGCCTGTTCAGTTGAAGACAGTTTGGCCTGTGACCCAGTCACAGCAAACACATCTGCAGAGATGCCCAACATTGCTGCATCTGTCCTGAGTTCCACTTCAGCCCAGGCTGAAGTTTCCAAATCATTGCCCAACATGCATTCCACAGGGAGGTCTGAGCTAACCACAACCTTCTTAGGGCCAGTTACCCCTCTCCAGCTGAAATTAACAACTGCCAAGGAATGGTCTCTCCTGACATTGTCAGCATTGGTCACTTGGTACATCTCACCAAGTATGATCTGGTCAGGGCCCACAAGATCTTTTGTCACCATGGTGACACTTGCACCTGTGTCCCTATATGCCATGGCCTCCTTACCATTAATTAAAGGCTGTTGTCTGTATTTACCCAGATTACTGGGACTGACAAATAGGGAGGCAATATCTATGCCTCTATCACAGACCAAAACAGCCTGAGCTGGAGTTCTGACTAAGCCAGAACCCATCTCAGATCCCCGGGTTAACCCTACTATACCCTTGTTCCCTGTACCACCACTTGAAGCTGAACTAGGGGGAACAGTTGACTTAGGGGCAGTGGTGGTGTTAGGAGGATCCTTGGCCCTTGAACAATTGGCATCCCTTGTCCAATGGGTTTTCTCCTTACACAGGAAGCACCAAGGTTTCTTTTTGCCTTTTCCTTTGTTAGACTGTGACTCCCCCCCAGATGCAGGTTTTTGGGGTCCTGATGAAGACTTCTGGTCTTTACCCTTTTCCCCACCCTTATCTGAAGGTTTAGCATCTTGCTTCTTCTGGTCACCACCTGTGGTCTGGGTTTTCTGCTTCACCCTGGTTCTGACCCACCTATCTGCCTTCTTTCCCAATTCTTGGGGAGAAGTCAGATCAGAGTCAACCAACTACTGATGCAGCAACTGGTTTTGGCAATTATTAAGGATCTGCTCCCTCATAATCAAATTGTACAATCCCTTGAAATCATTCACTTTGCTGCCAAGTAACCAGCCTTCCAGAGCCTTAGTAGCACAATCTACAAAGTCAACCCTCTTCCTGATGATCTAGGTTGTCCAGGTTGGAATCATCTTGATCCTCCTGGCCAGGGTTTGAGTCTAGGTCATAAAAAGTGTCACTTCCTGACCTGTCTTCATTCCCCGCCCGCCCCACCCACTCTTTCTACCTCATCTGACCCTGGGGTCTTTCTTAGGTCATTTAAGAGTAACACCTCAATGAGACATTGGGTGTTGGCATTTCTCCCTGTCTTCAGCTTCCTAGAAGAACACATGGCATTCAGATCCTGAAATGAAAGACCATTGTATCTAGAAGGCAGAGAGCCACTGGCTTCTCCTTTAGAAGACATACTAAGTATGGTGTGGTGTATGCACCTACCTAACCTAGTGGGACCTAAACTCTCTTAGGTTGGAGAAAGGGTGTGCTAGACCATTAACTTACCCAACCCCAAGTTCAGTAGAACTTACTTATTCTAATCTTTAAGTATTATATGTGCCTGAACACTTTAGTGGTTTTCAGTTAATCAATACAAAGAGATTTATCTGATAAAACAATGCAGGCTTGAATCCCAACCGCTGCACACCAATGTGAGAAGTTGGCCTGGTATATGCTGTCCACTAATTAAAGTGGGCACCTTGTACCAGTCCAAACGACCCTTATGATGTATGATGCCAAAGATAACCTTTAGAAAGCTATCCTAGTGGTAGCTGTGGAGAGCAGCCTTCAGGCTTAATCTTGAAGGAATGTAAAGCAGCTTGTTTTACCAGAATATCACCTCCTATATTGACTAAATGAAAGGAGAACCACACAGTAGTTATATAAAAATATGTATTTATTAATATAACACTCTCTACTATCATCTACATGAGGATGGAACACAAAGTACACAATACAAGATCAATAGAACAGTTGTAAGTAGCACAATACACAGTGGGCTCCAGGGGCAGACCAAATCATATACTAAAATAGTGGTATATCAGTCAGGACTGAGATCAAGACAAGGTCTGGAGCACGTAGAATCGCTGGGGCCCCAAGGAGAGTAGATAGGGACCCCACAGAGGACGGGTGCAGTGTGTGAACACGACCGCGGGCTCCGTACAATTCTATGCGGAAGTCGCGGTTACACTTTTAAAGTTTAAGGACCCTTCTAGGAGGACTTTGAGCGAACCCTTTGGAACTCAAGAGTTTGAAGAGCCACCCCACCCGTAGATACCGTAGTAACTGAGTTACCTATCCCAGAGGAGCCGGGTGCATAGGTCTGGAGTGGCGTCGGAAACTTCTGTCGTTCTCAATGGAGGGCTGTGAAGAAGTACTGCTGCCGTGAAGGTGAAAAGGGGCCGGTGGAATCCAAGCCTGGATTCGGGAAGGAAGAAACCTGAAAGCAGAGGGGACAGAGTCTGGGTCACTTCAGAGTGACCAGGGGCTCGGTAGACGAATGCCCACTGATGTTGGTTGCTTCAGGTGCGAAGAAGGGATGCTTGACTCTGCAGCCACGAAGACCAGGAGATGTCGAGGATGACCAGGAGCCGGAGGTGAGCTGTCCCACGAAGGATGTCGAGTGCTGAGGGGTCGGTGTCCGGCTGGAGCACCAACAAGCCTTAGCAAAAGCAACCCACGAAGGAAGGTACAACAGGTTACGGTGTGGACCAGCAAGGTCCAGGGGACTCACCAAGCAATGGGGAGTCAGGGCACGTTTGGAGCAACCAGGAAAGCCCAACAGAAATCAATATGACCCTCAGAGAGACCCACAGGCCGAAGGACTGGGAGTCGCGAGGGGACCTCGGGCAAGATTGCGAAGTACCAGCCCATGGAGCACTCGGCGCGAGGAGGCCGGAGTTCTTTGGTGCAAATACTGCTCAAGGTCAGGACTACAAGGAGTCTAATGCACAAGCTCAGGAATTGCAAACAAGCATATGCAATTGCAAATGGATGCAAAGGGACCCTCCGAAACCTACGTCCTCTGTTGCTGAAATCTTCGGAGTCCGCAGGGGCTCAGGAGCAGCAGACCGGTCAGTTGCGTTACGGTGCCTGCTAGGGCAGGGGAGTAACTCCTTCACTCCAAGGGAGATTCTTCAGTTGTCCTTAGTGCACCACAGGTCCTACACAGAGCCTGTATGGAGCAAGGGCACAGACAAAGCTTTGGACGGAGAAGGAGACGAAGTCCAGCGAAGTCCAGAGTGTCCAGACGGTCGAAGGTCAGTGGTTACTTCTTGTAGAATCTTGTCCACGTAAAATCTAAAGTCTTACAGCCAGGTAAGCCCTTATGTACCCATGGGAGAGGGTTGGACAGATTTGGGGGACCCTCCTAGGGGAGGGTCAGGACAGAGGGGTGATTACACCCATGTCCTTTGTCTAGTTTCGCACCAGAGCAGGAGCCAATGGCTCCCAGAACTGGTTTGAGCTGGACTATGCACAGGGACACCAAATGTGCCCCTGGTGCAGACTTTCAGGCACTCTCAGAGTGCATCCACCCAGCCCCAATACACTAAATCCTGTCTGGGAGTGTAGTGTAGCTCCTATTTCCCTAATAGGCTCTGCGCATTGGAATAATATATCCTATAGGTTTGACATAGGACTAAGGTCAGTATGTCCCTATCGAGTATATTAAACTTAATTACTTGTGCCAGCTAGCTCAGAGGCCACTAGAAACTCCTTGACAACAAGAAGGGAGTAGTTTCTGGCAGCCGCAAAACATGACCACTTTGTTTCCCTTTTAGAATCAGAACGTGTCCCAGAGTCGTGGAAACAATAGATAACTATTTCACTCAGCTCAGTCGTGCATGCTTAGTTTTCTCCAAGTTACACAGAAAGAATAGACGGGCGTTTCAATAAAAGATTTATTGAACAGTCTTGTTTCTGGTGTAAGTAAAATGTGCTGTTACGATCACAAGACAGTATGCGAGATAAATAATGTACAGTGTGAGCAGTAGAAATAAATAATACTGCGAGAGCATTATCTTTTAGTACATATGCTTTTACATAAATAACACAGACTAAAAATGCGAGTACTCATACGATGCGGTGCTAAGCTAGTTCTACCCCAATGTACCTAACCTAACCTAGGTATAGGACGAGGTATGAAGTAGGTGAAGTATTCCTTACTACGGTATACTAAGAGTACGCTAACCCCAGTATGCCTAGTATGCCAAGAGTCCCTCTAGGTTCTTGTCAGCTCCATACCTTAAGAATGAGAGAGGTAGGAATCTCTTGCCAGACTCGAACTCCAACACCCCGCAAGGGAAGTCAGATCACTGGAAGCTGGACTCTCTGCGTGCAGGGATGACAGCGTCTTCTCAGTGCGTCAGGCCGGGAAACGGGCTCCTCTGAAGTCGAGGTCTCTTCTGATTTACAGGGGCTAGGGAAGGTATATTTATACCTGAGAAGTACCTAAGAATGTTAGTATTGTCATGAATGAACCCCTAAGGAATAATGGTTCATGCATAATATATGAGTCCTTGAAGAAATCAATAGTCCTGGGCTAGGGAAGCTCCCGCAGCCTAAGGGTCTGTTCTTCATGAACTCGTTGTGACGTTAGGGTGGACGGATGTCAGAGACCATGCCTGTATTTGGAGTGCACGGTTTAATGCCTAAATAAGGGCTGGGATTTTATGCCTATATAAGGGCAGGGCGAATTGTGCCTATATAAGGACATGATACTGGAAAGCCCGTTTATGGACACCCTAAGAGGAATACAACAGGAGGTGGTAACACCTCCCTGTGACAGGATGCCTATTGTGCTGCCTTCCCCTGCTCGAGCTTGGATCAGCAGCAGGAGGGCAGAAGTGTGTCTCTGGTCGGCAGCATCCATTATGTGCTGACCGTGTCGAGAAGGCTGGCACCGGATAGACCAGTGACCCCACGAAGCTTGCTTCAGAAGGGTGGAATCATACCTCCTACACCGGTTACCGGTGTGGGAGGTATGATTCCAAAGTGTTTGATAACAAACACGATATTGGTAGGATCGAGGTGCATCGGCAGATACTAAAGGGAGGTCTCAATACTGGAATAGCAAGGCGTGTTTGAGTCTGGATCGAGGTGCATCGGCAAATAATATAGGGAGGTCTCAATACTGGAATAGAAGGCGTGCTTGAGTCTGGATTGAGGTGCATAGGCAGATACAATAGGGAGGTCTTAATACTGGAATAGCAAGGCGTGCTTGAGTCTGGATCGAGGTGTACGGGCAGATACTATAGGGAGGTCTCAATACTGGAATAGAAGGCGTGCTTGAGTCTGTATTGAGGTGCATTGGCAGATACTATTGGGCGGTCTCAATACTGGAATAGCAAGGCATGCTTGAGTCTGGATCGAGGCATATCGGCAGATACTATAGGAAGGTCTCAATACTGGAATAGCAAGGGGTGCTCTTGAGTCTGGATTGAGGTGCATCGGCAGATACTATAGGGAGGTCTCAATACTGGAATAGAAGGTGTGCTTGAGTCTGGATCAAGGTGCATCAGCAGATACTGTAGGGAGGTCTGAATACTGGAATAGAAGGCGTGCTTGAGTCTGCATTGAGGTGCATCGGCAGATCCTATAGGGAGGTCTCAATACTGGAATAGAAGGCATGCTTGAGTCTGTATCAAGGCGCATCGGCAGATACTATAGGGAGGTCTCAATACTGGAATAGAAGGCGTGCTTGAGTCTGGATCGAGGTGCATCGGCAGATACTATAGGGAGGTCTCAATACTGGAATAGAAGGCGTGCTTGAGTCTGGATCGAGGTGCATCGGCAGATACTATAGGGAGAACTCAATACTGGAATAGAAGGTGTGCTCTTGAGTCTGGATCGAGGTGCATCGGCAGATAATATAGGGAGGTCTCAATACTGGAATAGAAGGTGTGCTCTTGAGTCTGGATCGAGGTGCATCAGCAGATACTATAGGGAGGTCTCAATACTGCAATAGCAAGGCGTGCTTGAGTCTGGATCAAGGTGTATCGGCAGATCCTATTGGAAAGTCTCAATACTGGAATAGCAAGGTGTGCTTGAGTCTTGATTGAGGTGCATCGGCAGATACTATAGGGAGGTCTCAATACTGGAATAGAAGGCGTGTTTGAGTCTGGACCAAGGTGCATCAGCAGATACTATAGGGAGGTCTCAATACTGGAATAGAAGGCGTGCTTGAATCTGCATTGAAGTGCATCGGCAGATCCTATAGGGAGGTCTTAATACTGGAATAGAAGTCTTGCTTGAGTCTGGATCGAGGTGCATCGGCAGATCCTATAGGGAGGTCTCAATATTGGAATAGAAGGCGTGCTTGAATCTGGATCGAGGTGTATCGGCAGATACAATAAGGAGGTCTCAATACTGGAATAGAAGGCGTGCTTGAGTCTGGATCGAGGCGAATCGGCAGATACAATAGGGAGGTCTCAATACTGGAATAGAAGGCGTGCTTGAGTCTGGATCGAGGTGCATCGACAGATACTATAGGGAGGTCTCAATATTGGAATAGAAGGCGTGCTTGAGTCTGGATCGAGGTGTATCGGCAGATACTATAGGGAGGTCTCAATACTGGAAAAGAAGGCATGCTTGAGTCTGGATCGAGGTGCATCGGCAGATACTATAGGGAGGTTGCACTACTGGAATAGAAGGTGTGCTCTTGAGTCTGGATCGAGGTGCATCGGCAGATACTATAGGAAGGTCTTAATACTGGAATAGAAGGCGTGCTTGAGTCTGGATCGAGGTGCATCGGCAGATACTATAGGGAGGTCTCAATACTGGATTAGAAGGCGTGCTGGAGTCTGGATCGAGGTCTATCGGCAAATACTATAGGAAGGTCTCAATACTAGAATAGTAAGGCTTACTTGAGTCTGGATCGAGGTGCATCGTCAGATACTATAGGGAGGTCTCAATACTGCAATAGCAAGGCGTGCTTGAGTCTGAATCGAGGTGTATCGGCAGATCCTATTGGAAGGTCTCAATACTGGAATAGCAAGGTGTGCTTGAGTCTGATTGAGGTGCATCGGCAGATACTATAGGGAGGTCTCAATACTGGAATAGCAAGGTGTGCTCTTGAGTCTGGATTGAGGTGCATCTCAGATCCTATTGGAAGGTCTCAATACTGGAATAGAAGGCGTGCTTGAGTCTGGATCGAGGTGCATCGGCAGATACTATAGGGAGGTCTCAATACTGGAACAGAAGGCGTGCTTGAGTCTGGATCGAGGTGCATCGGCAGATACTATAGGGAGGTCTCAATACTGGAGTTGAAGGCGTGCTTGAGTCTGGATTGAGGTGCATCGGCAGATACTATAGGAAGGTCTCAATACTGTAATAGGAAAGTGTGCTCTTGAGTCTGGATTGAGGTGCATCGGCAGATATTGTGGGGAGGTCTCAATACTGGAATAGAAGGAATGCTTTAGTCTGGATCGAGGTTCATCAGCAGATACTATAGGAAGGTCTCAATAATGGAATAGCAAGGCAAGCTCTTGAGTCTAGTTCGAGGTGCATCAGCAGATCCTATAGGAGGTCTCAATACTGGAATAGAAGGTGTGCTTGAGTGTGGATCGAGGTGTATCGGCAGATCATATAGGGAGGTCTCAATACTGGAATAGAAGGCGTGCTTGAGTCTGGATCGAGGTGTATCGGCAGATGCTATGGAGGTCTCATTACTGCAATATCAGGGCGTGCTTGAGTCTGGATCGAGGTGTATCGGCAGATCCTATTGGAAGGTCTCAATACTGGAATAGAAGGCGTGCTTGAGTCTGGATCGAGGTGCATCGGCAGATGCTATAGGAAGGTCTCAATACTGGAATAGAAGGTGTATTTGAGTCTGGATCAAGGTGCATCGGCAGATACTATAGGAAGGTCTCAGTACTAGAATAGCAAGGTGTGCTCTTGAGTCTGGATCAAGGTGCATCGAAAGATACTATAGGGAGGTATCAACACTGGAATAGAAGGCGTGCTTGAGTCTGGATCGAGGTGCATCAGCAGATACTATAAGAAGGTATCAATACTGGAATAGAAGGCGTGCTTGAGTCTGGATCGAGGTATATCGGCAGATACTATAGGGAGGTCTCAATACTGGAATAGAAGGCGTACTTGAGTCTGGATTGAGGTGCATCGGCAGATACTATAGGGAGGTCTTAATATTGGAATAGAAGGCGTGCTTGAGTCTGGATCGAGGTGCATCGGCAGATACTAAAGGGAGGTCTCAATACTGGAATAGCAAGGCGTGCTTGAGTCTGGATCGAGGCGTATCGGCAGATCCTATGGAAGGTCTCAATACTGGAATAGCAAAGTGTGCTTCTGAGTCTGGATTGAGGTGCATGGGCAGATACTATAGTGAGGTCTCAATACTGGAATAGAAGGTGTGTTTGAGTCTGGACCAAGGTGCATCAGCAGATACTATAGGGAGGTCTCAATACTGGAATAGAAGGCGTGCTTGAATCTGCATTGAGGTGCATCTGCAGATCCTATAGGGAGGTGTTAATACTGAAATAGAAGGCGTGCTTGAGTCTGGATTGAGGCGAATCGGCAGATACAATAGGGAGGTCTCAATACTGGAATAGAAGGCGTACTTGAGTCTGGATCGAGGTGCATCGACAGATACTATAGGGAGGTCTCAATATTGGAATAGAAGGCGTGCTTGAGTCTGGATCGAGGTGCATCGACAGATACTATAGGGAGGTCTCAATACTGGAATAGAAGGCGTGCTTGAGTCTGGATCGAGGTGCATCGGCAGATACTGTAGGGAGGTCTTAATACTGGAATAGAAGGCGTGCTTGAGTCTGGATCGAGGTGCATCAGCAGATACTATAGGGAGGTCTCAATACTGGAATAGAAGGCGTGCTTGAGTCTGGATCGAGGTCTATCGGCAGATACTATAGGAAGGTCTCAATACTAGAATAGTAAGGCTTACTTGAGTCTGGATCGAGGTGCATCGTCAGATACTATAGGGAGGTCTCAATAGTGCAATAGCAAGGCGTGCTTGAGTCTGAATCGAGGTGTATCGGCAGATCCTATTGGAAGGTCTCAATACTGGAATAGCAAGGTGTGCTTGAGTCTGGATTGAGGTGCATCGGCAGATACTATAGGGAGGTCTCAATACTGGAATAGCAAGGTGTGCTCTTGAGTCTGGATTGAGGTGCATCTCAGATCCTATTGGAAGGTCTCAATACTGGAATAGAAGGCGTGCTTGAGTCTGGATCGAGGCATATCGGCAGATACTATAGGAAGGTCTCAATACTGGAATAGCAAGGGGTGCTCTTGAGTCTGGATTGAGGTGCATCGGCAGATACTATAGGGAGGTTTCAATACTGGAATAGAAGGTGTGCTTGAGTCTGGATCGAGGCATATCGGCAGATACTATTGGGAGGTCTCAATACTGGAATAGCAAGGCATGCTTGAGTCTGGATCGAGGCATATCGGCAGATACTATAGGAAGGTCTCAATACTGGAATAGCAAGGGGTGCTCTTGAGTCTGGATTGAGGTGCATCGGCAGATACTATAGGGAGGTTTCAATACTGGAATAGAAGGTGTGCTTGAGTCTGGATCAAGGTGCATCAGCAGATACTGTAGGGAGGTCTGAATACTGGAATAGAAGGCGTGCTTGAGTCTGCATTGAGGTGCATCGGCAGATCCTATAGGGAGGTCTCAATACTGGAATAGAAGGCGTGCTTGAGTCTGGATCGAGGTGCATCGGCAGATACTATAGGGAGGTCTCAATACTGGAATAGAAGGCGTGCTTGAGTCTGGATCGAGGTGCATCGGCAGATACTATAGGGAGGTCTCAATACTGGAATAGAAGGTGTGCTCTTGAGTCTGGATCGAGGTGCATCGGCAGATAATATAGGGAGGTCTCAATACTGGAATAGAAGGTGTGCTCTTGAGTCTGGATCGAGGTGCATCAGCAGATACTATAGGGAGGTCTCAATACTGCAATAGCAAGGCGTGCTTGAGTCTGGATCAAGGTGTATCGGCAGATCCTATTGGAAAGTCTCAATACTGGAATAGCAAGGTGTGCTTGAGTCTTGATTGAGGTGCATCGGCAGATACTATAGGGAGGTCTCAATACTGGAATAGAAGTCGTGTTTGAGTCTGGACCAAGGTGCATCAGCAGATACTATAGGGAGGTCTCAATACTGGAATAGAAGGCGTGCTTGAATCTGCATTGAGGTGCATCGGCAGATCCTATAGGGAGGTCTTAATACTGGAATAGAAGTCTTGCTTGAGTCTGGATCGAGGTGCATCGGCAGATCCTATAGGGAGGTGTTAATACTGAAATAGAAGGCGTGCTTGAGTCTGGATCGAGGCGAATCGGCAGATACAATAGGGAGGTCTCAATACTGGAATAGAAGGCGTGCTTGAGTCTGGATCGAGGTGCATCGACAGATACTATAGGAAGGTCTCAATACTGTAATAGGAAGGTGTGCTCTTGATTCTGGATTGAGGTGCATCTGCAGATACTGTGGGGAGGTCTCAATAATGGAATAGCAAGGCATGCTCTTGAGTCTAGTTCGAGGTGCATCAGCAGATCCTATAGGAGGTCTCAATACTGGAATAGAAGGTGTGCTTCAGTGTGGATCGAGGTGTATCGGCAGATCCTATAGGGAGGTCTCAATACTGGAATAGAAGGCGTGCTTGAGTCTGGATCGAGGTGTATCGGCAGATGCTATGGAGGTCTCATTACTGCAATATCAGGGCGTGCTTGAGTCTGGATCGAGGTGTATCGGCAGATCCTATTGGAAGGTCTCAATACTGGAATAGAAGGCGTGCTTGAGTCTGGATCGAGGTGCATCGGCAGATACTATAGGAAGGTCTCAATACTGGAATAGAAGGTGTATTTGAGTCTGGATCGAGGTGCATCGGCAGAAACTATAGGAAGGTCTCAGTACTAGAATAGCAAGGTGTGCTCTTGAGTCTGGATCAAGGTGCATCAGCAGATACTATAGGGAGGTCTCAATACTGGAATAGAAGGCGTGCTTGAATCTGCATTGAGGTGCATCGGCAGATCCTATAGGGAGGTCTTAATACTGGAATAGAAGTCTTGCTTGAGTCTGGATCGAGGTGCATCGGCAGATCCTATAGGGAGGTGTTAATACTGAAAAAGAAGGCGTGCTTGAGTCTGGATCGAGGCGAATCGGCAGATACAATAGGGAGGTCTCAATACTGGAATAGAAGGCGTGCTTGAGTCTGGATCGAGGTGCATCGACAGATACTATAGGGAGGTCTCAATATTGGAATAGAAGGCGTGCTTGAGTCTGGATCGAGGTGCATCTGCAGATACTATAGGGAGGTCTCAATACTGGAAAAGAAGGCATGCTTGAGTCTGGATCGAGGTGCATCGGCAGATACTATAGGGAGGTTGCACTACTGGAATAGAAGGTGTGCTCTTGAGTCTGGATCGAGGTGCATCGGCAGATACTATAGGAAGGTCTTAATACTGGAATAGAAGGCGTGCTTGAGTCTGGATCGAGGTGCATCGGCAGATACTATAGGGAGGTCTCAATACTGGAATAGAAGGCGTGCTGGAGTCTGGATCGAGGTCTATCGGCAAATACTATAGGAAGGTCTCAATACTAGAATAGTAAGGCTTACTTGAGTCTGGATCGAGGTGCATCGTCAGATACTATAGGGAGGTCTCAATACTGCAATAGCAAGGCGTGCTTGAGTCTGAATCGAGGTGTATCGGCAGATCCTATTGGAAGGTCTCAATACTGGAATAGCAAGGTGTGCTTGAGTCTGATTGAGGTGCATCGGCAGATACTATAGGGAGGTCTCAATACTGGAATAGCAAGGTGTGCTCTTGAGTCTGTATTGAGGTGCATCTCAGATCCTATTGGAAGGTCTCAATACTGGAATAGAAGGCGTGCTTGAGTCTGGATCGAGGTGCATCGGCAGATACTATAGGGAGGTCTCAATACTGGAACAGAAGGCGTGCTTGAGTCTGGATCGAGGTGCATCGGCAGATACTATAGGGAGGTCTCAATACTGGAGTTGAAGGCGTGCTTGAGTCTGGATTGAGGTGCATCGGCAGATACTATAGGAAGGTCTCAATACTGTAATAGGAAGGTGTGCTCTTGAGTCTGGATTGAGGTGCATCGGCAGATACTGTGGGGAGGTCTCAATACTGGAATAGAAGGAATGCTTTAGTCTGGATCGAGGTTCATCAGCAGATACTATAGGAAGGTCTCAATAATGGAATAGCAAGGCATGCTCTTGAGTCTAGTTCGAGGTGCATCAGCAGATCCTATAGGAGGTCTCAATACTGGAATAGAAGGTGTGCTTGAGTGTGGATCGAGGTGTATCGGCAGATCCTATAGGGAGGTCTCAATACTGGAATAGAAGGCGTGCTTGAGTCTGGATCGAGGTGTATCGGCAGATGCTATGGAGGTCTCATTACTGCAATATCAGGGCGTGCTTGAGTCTGGATCGAGGTGTATCGGCAGATCCTATTGGAAGGTCTCAATACTGGAATAGAAGGCGTGCTTGAGTCTGGATCGAGGTGCATCGGCAGATACTATAGGAAGGTCTCAATACTGGAATAGAAGGTGTATTTGAGTCTGGATCGAGGTGCATCAGCAGATACTATAGGAAGGTCTCAGTACTAGAATAGCAAGGTGTGCTCTTGAGTCTGGATCAAGGTGCATCGACAGATACTATAGGGAGGTATCAACACTGGAATAGAAGGCGTGCTTGAGTCTGGATCGAGGTTCATCAGCAGATACTATAAGAAGGTATCAATACTGGAATAGAAGGCGTGCTTAAGTCTGGATCGAGGTATATCGGCAGATACTATATGGAGGTCTCAATACTGGAATAGAAGGCGTACTTGAGTCTGGATTGAGGTGCATCGGCAGATACTATAGGGAGGTCTTAATATTGGAATAGAAGGCGTGCTTGAGTCTGGATCGAGGTGCATCGGCAGATACTAAAGGGAGGTCTCAATACTGGAATAGCAAGGCGTGCTTGAGTCTGGATCGAGGCGTATCGGCAGATCCTATGGAAGGTCTCAATACTGGAATAGCAAAGTGTGCTTCTGAGTCTGGATTGAGGTGCATGGGCAGATACTATAGTGAGGTCTCAATACTGGAATAGAAGGTGTGTTTGAGTCTGGACCAAGGTGCATCAGCAGATACTATAGGGAGGTCTCAATACTGGAATAGAAGGCATGCTTGAATCTGCATTGAGGTGCATCGGCAGATACTATAGGAAGGTCTCAATACTGTAATAGGAAGGTGTGCTCTTGAGTCTGGATTAAGGTGCATCGGCAGATACTGTGGGGAGGTCTCAATACTGGAATAGAAGGAATGCTTTAGTCTGGATCGAGGTTCATCAGCAGATACTATAGGAAGGTCTCAATAATGGAATAGCAAGGCATGCTCTTGAGTCTAGTTCGAGGTGCATCAGCAGATCCTATTGGAGGTCTCAATACTGGAATAGAAGGTGTGCTTGAGTGTGGATCGAGGTGTATCGGCAGATCCTATAGGGAGGTCTCAATACTGGAATAGAAGGCGTGCTTGAGTCTGGATCGAGGTGTATCGGCAGATGCTATGGAGGTCTCATTACTGCAATATCAGGGCGTGCTTGAGTCTGGATCGAGGTGTATCGGCAGATCCTATTGGAAGGTCTCAATACTGGAATAGAAGGCGTGCTTGAGTCTGGATCGAGGTGCATCGGCAGATACTATAGGAAGGTCTCAATACTGGAATAGAAGGTGTATTTGAGTCTGGATCGAGGTGCATCGGCAGATACTATAGGAAGGTCTCAGTACTAGAATAGCAAGGTGTGCTCTTGAGTCTGGATCAAGGTGCATCGACAGATACTATAGGGAGGTATCAACACTGGAATAGAAGGCGTGCTTGAGTCTGGATCGAGGTGCATCAGCAGATACTATAAGAAGGTATCAATACTGGAATAGAAGGCGTGCTTAAGTCTGGATCGAGGTATATCGGCAGATACTATATGGAGGTCTCAATACTGGAATAGAAGGCGTACTTGAGTCTGGATTGAGGTGCATCGGCAGATACTATAGGGAGGTCTTAATATTGGAATAGAAGGCGTGCTTGAGTCTGGATCGAGGTGCATCGGCAGATACTAAAGGGAGGTCTCAATACTGGAATAGCAAGGCGTGCTTGAGTCTGGATCGAGGCGTATCGGCAGATCCTATGGAAGGTCTCAATACTGGAATAGCAAAGTGTGCTTCTGAGTCTGGATTGAGGTGCATGGGCAGATACTATAGTGAGGTCTCAATACTGGAATAGAAGGTGTGTTTGAGTCTGGACCAAGGTGCATCAGCAGATACTATAGGGAGGTCTCAATACTGGAATAGAAGGCGTGCTTGAATCTGCATTGAGGTGCATCAGCAGATCCTATAGGGAGGTGTTAATACTGAAATAGAAGGCGTGCTTGAGTCTGGATCGAGGCGAATCGGCAGATACAATAGGGAGGTCTCAATACTGGAATAGAAGGCATGCTTGAGTCTGGATCGAGGTGCATCGACAGATACTATAGGGAGGTCTCAATATTGGAATAGAAGGCGTGCTTGAGTCTGGATCGAGGTGCATCGGCAGATACTATAGGGAGGTTTCAATACTGGAATAGAAGGCGTGCTTGAGTCTGGATCGAGGTGCATCGGCAGATACTATAGGGAGGTCTTAATACTGGAATAGAAGGCGTGCTTGAGTCTGGATCAAGGTGCATCGGCAGATACTATAGGGAGGTCTCAATACTGGAATAGAAGGCGTGCTTGAGTCTGGATCGAGGTCTATCGGCAGATACTATAGGAAGGTCTCAATACTAGAATAGTAAGGCTTACTTGAGTCTGGATCGAGGTGCATCGTCAGATACTATAGGGAGGTCTCAATAGTGCAATAGCAAGGCGTGCTTGAGTCTGAATCGAGGTGTATCGGCAGATCCTATTGGAAGGTCTCAATACTGGAATAGCAAGGTGTGCTTGAGTCTGGATTGAGGTGCATCGGCAGATACTATAGGGAGGTCTCAATACTGGAATAGCAAGGTGTGCTCTTGAGTCTGGATTGAGGTGCATCTCAGATCCTATTGGAAGGTCTCAATACTGGAATAGAAGGCCTGCTTGAGTCTGGATCGAGGTGCATCGGCAGACACTATAGGAAGGTCTCAATACTGGAATAGAAGGTGTATTTGAGTCTGGATCGAGGTGCATCGGCAGATACTATAGGAAGGTCTCAGTACTAGAATAGCAAGGTGTGCTCTTGAGTCTGGATCAAGGTGCATCGACAGATACTATAGGGAGGTATCAATACTGGAATAGAAGGCGTGCTTGAGTCTGGATCGAGGTGCATCAGCAGATACTATAAGAAGGTCTCAATACTGGAATAGAAGGCGTGCTTGAGTCTGGATCGAGGTATATCGACAGATACTATAGGGAGGTCTCAATACTGGAATAGAAGGCGTACTTGAGTCTGGATTGAGGTGCATCGGCAGATACTATAGGGAGGTCTTAATATTGGAATAGAAGGCGTGCTTGAGTCTGGATCGAGGTGCATCGGCAGATACTAAAGGGAGGTCTCAATACTGGAATAGCAAGGCGTGCTTGAGTCTCGATCGAGGCGTATCGGCAGATCCTATGGAAGGTCTCAATACTGGAATAGCAAAGTGTGCTTCTGAGTCTGGATTGAGGTGCATGGGCAGATACTATAGTGAGGTCTCAATACTGGAATAGAAGGTGTGTTTGAGTCTGGACCAAGGTGCATCAGCAGATACTATAGGGAGGTCTCAATACTGGAATAGAAGGCGTGCTTGAATCTGCATTGAGGTGCATCGGCAGATCCTATAGGGAGGTCTTAATACTGGAATAGAAGTTTTGCTTGAGTCTGGATCGAGGTGCATCAGCAGATCCTATAGGGAGGTGTTAATACTGAAATAGAAGGCGTGCTTGAGTCTGGATCGAGGCGAATCGGCAGATACAATAGGGAGGTCTCAATACTGGAATAGAAGGCGTGCTTGAGTCTGGATTGAGGTGCATCGACAGATACTATAGGGAGGTCTCAATATTGGAATAGAAGGCGTGCTTGAGTCTGGATCGAGGTGCATCGGCAGATACTATAGCGAGGTCTCAATACTGGAATAGAAGGCATGCTTGAGTCTGGATCGAGGTGCATCGGCAGATACTATAGGGAGGTTGCAATACTGGAATAGAAGGTGTGCTCTTGAGTCTGGATCGAGGTGCATCGGCAGATACTATAGGGAGGTCTTAATACTGGAATAGAAGGCGTGCTTGAGTCTGGATCGAGGTGCATCGGCAGATACTATAGGGAGGTCTCAATACTGGAATAGAAGGCGTGCTTGAGTCTGGATCGAGGTCTATCGGCAGATACTATAGGAAGGTCTCAATACTAGAATAGTAAGGCTTACTTGAGTCTGGATCGAGGTGCATCGTCAGATACTATAGGGAGGTCTCAATACTGCAATAGCAAGGCGTGCTTGAGTCTGAATCGAGGTGTATCGGCAGATCCTATTGGAAGGTCTCAATACTGGAATAGCAAGGTGTGCTTGAGTCTGGATTGAGGTGCATCGGCAGATACTATAGGGAGGTCTCAATACTGGAATAGCATGGTGTGCTCTTGAGTCTGGATTGAGGTGCATCTCAGATCCTATTGGAAGGTCTCAATACTGGAATAGAAGGCGTGCTTGAGTCTGGATCGAGGTGCATCTGCAGATACTATAGGGAGGTCTCAATACTGGAACAGAAGGCGTGCTTGAGTCTGGATCGAGGTGCATCGGCAGATACTATAGGGAGGTCTAAATACTGGAGTTGAAGGCGTGCTTGAGTCTGGATTGAGGTGCATCAGCAGAGACTATAGGAAGGTCTCAATACTGTAATAGGAAGGTGTGCTCTTGAGTCTGGATTGAGGTGCATCGGCAGATACTGTGGGGAGGTCTCAATACTGGAATAGAAGGCATGCTTTAGTCTGGATCGAGGTTCATCAGCAGATACTATAGGAAGGTCTCAATAATGGAATAGCAAGGCATGCTCTTGAGTCTAGTTCGAGGTGCATCAGCAGATCCTATAGGGAGGTCTCAATACTGGAATAGAAGGTGTGCTTGAGTGTGGATCGAGGTGTATCGGCAGATCCTATAAGGAGGACTCAATACTGGAATAGAAGGCATGCTTGAGTCTGGATCGAGGTGTATCGGCAGATGCTATGGAGGTCTCATTAATGCAATATCAGGGCGTGCTTGAGTCTGGATCGAGGTGTATCGGCAGATCCTATTGGAAGGTCTCAATACTGGAATAGAAGGCGTGCTTGAGTCTGGATCGAGCTGCATCGGCAGATACATTAGGAAGGTCTCAATACTGGAATAGAAGGTGTATTTGAGTCTGGATCGAGGTGCATTGGTAGATACTATAGGAAGGTATCAGTACTAGAATAGCAAGGTGTGCTCTTGAGTCTGGATCAAGGTGCATCTACAGATACTATAGGGAGGTATCAATACTGGCATAGAAGGCGTGCTTGAGTCTGGATCGAGGTGCATCAGCAGATACTATAAGAAGGTCTCAATACTGGAATAGAAGGCATGCTTGAGTCTGGATCGAGGTGCATCGGCAGATCCTATAGGGAGGTCTTAATACTGGAATAGAAGGCATGCTTGAGTCTGGATCGAGGTGCATCGGCAGATCCTATAGGGAGGTCTCAATACTTTAATAGAAGGCGTGCTTGAGTCTGGATCGAGGTGCATCAGCAGATACTATAGGGAGGTCTCAATACTGGAATAGAAGGTGTGATTGAGTCTGGATTGAGGTGCATCGGCAGATACTATAGGGAGGTCTTAATACTGGAATAGAAGTCTTGCTTGAGTCTGGATCGAGGTGCATCAGCAGATCCTATAGGGAGGTGTTAATACTGAAATAGAAGGCGTGCTTGAGTCTGGATCGAGGCGAATCGGCAGATACAATAGGGAGGTCTCAATACTGGAATAGAAGGCGTGCTTGAGTCTGGATTGAGGTGCATCGACAGATACTATAGGGAGGTCTCAATATTGGAATAGAAGGCGTGCTTGAGTCTGGATCGAGGTGCATCGGCAGATACTATAGGGATGTCTTAATACTGGAATAGAAGGCATGCTTGAGTCTGGATCGAGGTGCATCGGCAGATCCTATAGGGAGGTCTCAATACTTTAATAGAAGGCGTGCTTGAGTCTGGATCGAGGTGCATCAGCAGATAGTATAGTGAGGTCTCAATACTGGAATAGAAGGTGTGTTTGAGTCTGGACCAAGGTGCATCAGCAGATACTATAGGGAGGTCTCAATACTGGAATAGAAGGCGTGCTTGAGTCTGGATTGAGGTGCATCGACAGATACTATAGGGAGGTCTCAATATTGGAATAGAAGGCGTGCTTGAGTTTGGATCGAGGTGCATCGGCAGATACTATAGGGAGGTCTCAATACTGGAATAGAAGGCATGCTTGAGTCTGGATCGAGGTGCATCGGCAGATACTATAGGGAGGTTGCAATACTGGATTAGAAGGTGTGCTCTTGAGTCTGGATCGAGGTGCATCAGCAGATACTATAGGGAGGTCTTAATACTGGAATAGAAGGCGTGCTTGAGTCTGGATCGAGGTGCATCGTCAGATACTATAGGGAGGTCTCAATACTGGAATAGCAAGGCGTGCTTGAGTCTGAATCGAGGTGTATCGGCAGATCCTATTGGAAGGTCTCAATACTGGAATAGCAAGGTGTGCTTGAGTCTGGATTGAGGTGCATCGGCAGATACTATAGGGAGGTCTCAATACTGGAATAGCAAGGTGTGCTCTTGAGTCTGGATTGAGGTGCATCTCAGATCCTATTGGAAGGTCTCAATACTGGAATAGAAGGCATGCTTGAGTCTGGATCGAGGTGCATCTGCAGATACTATAGGGAGGTCTCAATACTGGAGTTCAAGGCGTGCTTGAGTCTGGATTGAGGTGCATCAGCAGAGACTATAGGAAGGTCTCAATACTGTAATAGGAAGGTGTGCTCTTGAGTCTGGATTGAGGTGCATCGGGCAGATACTGTGGGGAGGTCTCAATACTGGAATAGAAGGCATGCTTTAGTCTGGATCGAGGTTCATCAGCAGATACTATAGGAAGGTCTCAATAATGGAATAGCAAGGCATGCTCTTGAGTCTAGATCGAGGTGCATCAGCAGATCCTATAGGGAGGTCTCAATACTGGAATAGAAGGTGTGCTTGAGTGTGGATCGAGGTGTATCGGCAGATCCTATAGGGAGGTCTCAATACTGGAATAGAAGGCGTGCTTGAGTCTGGATCGAGGTGTATCGGCAGATGCTATGGAGGTCTCATTAATGCAATATCAGGGCGTGCTTGAGTCTGGATCGAGGTGTATCGGCAGATCCTATTGGAAGGTCTCAATACTGGAATAGAAGGCGTGCTTGAGTCTGGATCGAGGTGCATCAGCAGATACTATAGGAAGGTCTCAATACTGGAATAGAAGGTGTATTTGAGTCTGGATCGAGGTGCATTGGCAGATACTATAGGAAGGTCTCAGTACTAGAATAGCAAGGTGTGCTCTTGATTCTGGATCAAGGTGCATCGACAGATACTATAGGGAGGTATCAATACTGGAATAGAAGGCGTGCTTGAGTCTGGATCGAGGTGCATCAGCAGATACTATAAGAAGGTCTCAATACTGGAATAGAAGGCATGCTTGAGTCTGGATCGAGGTGCATCGGCAGATCCTATAGGGAGGTCTTAATACTGGAATAGAAGGCATACTTGAGTCTGGATCGAGGTGCATCGGCAGATCCTATAGGGAGGTCTCAATACTTTAATAGAAGGCATGCTTGAGTCTGGATCGAGGTGCATCAGCAGATACTATAGGGAGGTCTCAATACTGGAATAGAAGGTGTGCTTGAGTCTGGATTGAGGTGCATCGGCAGATACTATAGGGAGGTCTCAATACTGGAATAGAAGGTGTGTTTGAATCTGGACCAAGGTGCATCAGCAGATACTATAGGGAGGTCTCAATACTGGAATAGAAGGTGTGCTTGAGTGTGGATCGAGGTGTATCGGCAGATCCTATAGGGAGGTCTCAATACTGGAATAGAAGGCGTGCTTGAGTCTGGATCGAGGTGTATCGGCAGATGCTATGGAGATCTCATTACTGCAATATCAGGGCGTGCTTGAGTCTGGATCGAGGTGTATCGGCAGATCCTATTGGAAGGTCTCAATACTGGAATAGAAGGCGTGCTTGAGTCTGGATCGAGGTGCATCGGCAGATACTATAGGAAGGTCTCAATACTGGAATAGAAGGTGTATTTGAGTCTGGATCGAGGTGCATCGGCAGATACCATAGGAAGGTCTCAGTACTAGAATAGCAAGGTGTGCTCTTGAGTCTGGATCAAGGTGCATCGACAGATACTATAGGGAGGTATCAATACTGGAATAGAAGGCGTGCTTGAGTCTGGATCGAGGTGCATCAGCAGATACTATAAGAAGGTCTCAATACTGGAATAGAAGGAATGCTTGAGTCTGGATCGAGGTGCATCGGCAGATCATATAGGGAAGTCTTAATACTGGAATAGAAGGCATGCTTGAGTCTGGATCGAGGTGCATCGGCAGATCCTATAGCGAGGTCTCAATACTTTAATAGAAGGTGTGCTGGAGTCTGGATCGAGGTGCATCAGCAGATACTATAGGGAGGTCTCAATACTGGAATAGAAGGTGTGCTTGAGTCTGGATTGAGGTGCATCGGCAGATACTATAGGGTGGTCTCAATACTGGAATAGAAGGCGTGCTTGAGTCTGGATTGAGGTGCATTGGCAGATACTATAGGGAGGTCTCAATACTGGAATAGAAGGCGTGCTTGAGTCTGGATCGAGGTATATCGGCAGATACTATGGGGAGGTCTCAATACTGGAATAGAAGGCGTGCTTGAGTCTGGATTGAGGTGCATCAGCAGATACTATAGGGAGGTCTTAATACTGGAATAGAAGGCGTGCATGAGTCTGGATCGAGGTGCATCAGCAGATACTATAGGGAGGTCTCAATACTGGAATAGCAAGGCGTGCTTGAGTCTGGATCGAGGTGTATCGGCAGATACTATAGGGAGGTCTCAATACTGGAATAGCAAAGTGTGCTTCTGAGTCTGGATTGAGGTGCATGGGCAGATACTATAGTGAAGTCTCAATACTGGAATAGAAGGTGTGTTTGAGTCTGGACCAAGGTGCATCAGCAGATACTATAGGGAGGTCTCAATACTGGAATAGAAGGCGTGCTTGAATATGCATTGAGGTGCATCGGCAGATCCTATAGGGAGGTCTTAATACTGGAATAGAAGGCTTGCTTGAGTCTGGATCGAGGTGCATCGGCAGATCCTATAGGGAGGTCTTAATACTGAAATAGAAGGCGTGCTTGAGTCTAGATCGAGGCGAATTGGTAGATACTATGGGGAGGTCTCAATACTGGAATAGAAGGCGTGCTTGAGTCTGAATCGAGGTGCATCGACAGATACTATAGGGAGGTCTCAATACTGGAATAGAAGGCGTGCTTGAGTCTGGATCGAGGTGCATCTGCAGATACTATAGGGAGGTCTCAATACTGGAATAGAAGGCGTGCTTGTGTCAGGATCGAGGTGCATCGGCAGATACTATAGGGAGGACGCAATACTGGAATAGAAGGTGTGCTCTTGAGTCTGGATCGAGGTGCATCGGCAGATACTATAGGGAGGTCTTAATACTAGAATAGAAGGCGTGCTTGAGTCTGGATCGAGGTGTATCGTCAGATACTATAGGGTGGTCTCAATACTGGAATAGAAGGCGTGCTTGAGTCTGGATCGAGGTCTATCGGCAGATACTATAGGAAGGTCTCAATACTGGAATAGTAAGGCTTACTTGAGTCTGGATCGAGGTGCATCGGCAGATACTATAGGGAGGTCTCAATACTGCAATAGCAAGGCGTGCTTGAGTCTGAATCGAGGTGTATCGGCAGATCCTATTGGAAGGTCTCAATACTGGAATAGCAAGGTGTGCTCTTGAGTCTGGATTGAGGTGCATCTCAGATCCTATTGGAAGGTCTCAATACTGGAATAGAAGGCGTGCTTGAGTCTGGATTGAGGTGCATCGGCAGATACTATAGGGAGGTCTCAATACTGGAATAGAAGGCGTGCTTGAGTCTGGATCAAGGTATACCGCAGATACTATAGGGAGGTCTCAATACTGGAACAGAAGGCGTGCTTGAGTCTGGATCGAGGTGCATCGGCAGATACTATAGGGAGGTCTCAATACTGGAGTAGAAGGCATGCTTGAGTCTGGATTGAGGTGCATCGGCAGATACTATAGGAAGGTCTCAATACTGGAATAGGAAGGTGTGCTCTTGAGTCTGGATTGAGGTGCATCGGCAGATACTGTGGGGAGGTCTCAATACTGGAATAGAAGGCATGCTTTAGTCTGGATCGAGGTTCATCGGCAGATACTATAGGAATGTCTCAATAATGGAATAGCAAGGCATGCTCTTGAGTCTAGTTCGAGGTGCATCAGTTTAGGAAAGTGGGTTTCTGTTGCAGTAACCCCCCCACTTTTTGCCTGATAACTGATGCACTTTTCCTTGGTGTGCCCTGGGTCCCTGCCAATCAGGTACCCAGGGTCTGTGTTCCTTCCCTAAAAACTGTACTAAAACCTAAACCCAATTGGCATCTCTGGCCACAGGTAAGCCCCTGGTAAATGGTACCCTAGGTACCCAGGGCACTGTGACCAGAGAAGGCCCCTAAGGGCTGCAGCACTTATTGTGCCACCCTTAGAGGCCCTGTACCCTGACTCACACACCCTGCCTTTGCAGGCTGAGTGTCTTGGTGCAGAACTAAACAGAGAGTCGACATGGCACACATCCCTGTGTGCCATGCCCACAAACACACTGCCCTGGCATACCTCAGTCACCCCTCTAGCTGGGTGCACTATGCCAGTGGTGTGGGCACAGGTGCATGAGCCCTGTGCTCCTCACAGTACCCAGGGCCATTCCTGGGCACTGTAAGTGTAGTGATGCCATTAAGAGTATATGGTGCTGAGAGGTTGTCATTACGAACTCCACAGCACCATAATGGCTACACTGAAGACTGAGAAGTTTGGTATCAAACTTCTCAGCACATTAAACCCACACTGATGCCAGTGTGGGATTTAATGTAAAATGCACTACAGAGGGCATCTTAGAGATGCCCCTGAAACCTAACCAACTACCAGTGTCCTGACTGAGAGGCTGCCTAGGCTGCCACACAGCAGACATGTTGCTGGACCTCTGGGTGGAGAGCCATCCGCTCTCCTGGGCCTGCAACAATGCACATCCTGGGACGAGGTGCTAGGTCTCCTCCCCCAGGATGGGCAGGGGGAGCTTCAAAGGCATGCCGGCTTTGTGAGCTTCTCCAGGCCACTTGCTGTACTCAGCAACTGGCCCCCACCGGTTCTGACCCCCACTTTGGCGGGAAGACAGGCGGGAAAAACAAAGTAAGGGAAGGGGTGTGCCAGCCTCTGCCAACCCCACCCCTCAGGTGGGGGAGGCGAGGTAAAGCACAACTCCGGGCTCTCGCCATTTTGAGAATGGGGAGCCCTACCCAATCAGAGCTAGGCTCCTGCCCCCGTCCCACTGGAGAGTGGCAGGATAGGGGGTGTACTCACCCCAGGACAGGGACCCATTGGTCCCTGCCCTTGCCCTACCTGTAACGCCCCTAAATTTAGTATTTAGGGGCACCCTGAACCTTCCTTCCTCAGATCCCGATTCTGCAACAAGAAAGAAGAACAAGAAGAAGACCTGCCGTGCAGCTGCTAACAAAAGGACGACACCAACTGACTTGGCCCCAGCCCTACAGGCCTGTTGATCCTTGAACCTGCTCCTGCTAAACCCCGGCGTCTCCAGTGGACAGCAACCTCGAAAACCCCGGAGGACCTGCCTGCCTTGCTCATCTAAAGACTGGGACTCCCACGAGCAGTGGTTCTGCTCAAACAAGCAACACCCCTGGTGCCAGCCAGGAACCGCGAATCCAGCACACTCTGCACCCGTCGAGCCCGGCCTGTGCCTGAATGAACCAAGACCACGAGGATGTCCCCCCGGCGATTGTGACCTGGAATCCAGTGCCCAAGGACCCTCCTCGAAGACCCCGACGACGCCTGCAGCCTCACAACAAGGGACCCCCAACCGCGACCAGCAGAGGGTAAGATTTCCCGACGCCAAAGACACCCCTGCACCCGGCGCCCCACGGCCCCCTGTGCCCAATTCCTGGGTGCCTACCTATCCTCCAAGATCCCAACTTACCTCTCGAAGTGGTGGTCGCACCTGAAGAATCTCCGTCCCCGAGCCTGCAGCCTTTGTTCAACTTCCAAGTCTCCCATTGAATAACATTGAGCGCCCGACGGCTCAAAAGCACCCTGCACCCAGCCGCCCGAGTGCCCCTGGCAGTGCAACCTCTACTCTAATCTACTTCCCCATTTGCCCTGAGCAAGTGACCAGGAGCCCAGCTCCCACAGCCGCGTGCAAAAAAAACAGTTGATGGACAGAATGCAGAACAATGTCATACATTCACCCCAGTACAGAGATCTGGGCCTAAATCCATCGTTTTTTGCTCACCATGCCATTCCAGTTTGAACCCAGCCATATGCAAATCAGTCTTGACCCTGTGCCTCCATGGGAACAGTCCAGCCCGAACTGCCAAGCCAGGTCCTCCCTGGACTGGAAACAAGCATCCTAGGACCGGGTTTCGGGGTTTCACCCCTCTTCAGCCAGGATAGCTTGATTCCAGTGGCATGGAGAGCACGGGACCCACGTCTGGGCATACCCGTCCCACTCGGGGTGACAAATGCAAAAACAACAGTTGATGGACAGAATGCAGAACAATGTCATACATTCACCCCAGTACAGAGATCTGGGCCTAAATCCATCGTTTTTTTGCTCACCATGCCATTCCAGTTTGAACCCAGCCATATGCAAATCAGTCTTGACCCTGTGCCTCATGGGAACAGTCCAGCCCGAACTGCCAAGCCAGGTCCTCCCTGGACTGGAAACAAGCATCCTAGGACCGGTTTCGGGTTTCACCCCTCTTCAGCAAGGATAGCTTGATTCCAGTGGCATGGAGAGCACGGGACCCACGTCTGGGCATACCCGTCCCACTCGGGGTGACAAATGCAAAACAACAGTTGATGGACAGAATGCAGAACAATGTCATACATTCACCCCAGTACAGAGATCTGGACCTAAATCCATCGTTTTTTTGCTCACCATGCCATTCCAGTTTGAACCCAGCCATATGCAAATCAGTCTTGACCCTGTGCCTCATGGGAACAGTCCAGCCCGAACTGCCAAGCCAGGTCCTCCCTGGACTGGAAACAAGCATCCTAGGACCGGTTTCGGGGTTTCACCCCTCTTCAGCCAGGATAGCTTGATTCCAGTGGCATGGAGAGCACAGGACCCACGTCTGGGCATACCCGTCCCACTCGGGGTGACAAATGCAAAAACAACAGTTGACGGACAGAATGCAGAACAATGTCATACATTCACCCCAGTACAGAGATCTGGGACTAAATCCATCGTTTTTTTGCTCACCATGCCATTCCAGTTTGAACCCAGCCATATGCAAATCAGTCTTGACCCTGTGCCTCATGGGAACAGTCCAGCCCGAACTGCCAAGCCAGGTCCTCCCTGGACTGGAAACAAGCATCCTAGGACCGGTTTCGGGGTTTCACCCCTCTTCAGCCAGGATAGCTTGATTCCAGTGGCATGGAGAGCACGGGACCCACGTCTGGGCATACCCGTCCCACTCGGGGTGACAAATGCAAAAACAACAGTTGATGGACAGAATGCAGAACAATGTCATACATTCACACCAGTACAGAGATCTGGGCCTAAATCCATCGTTTTTGCTCACCATGCCATTCCAGTTTGAACCCAGCCATATGCAAATCAGTCTTGACCCTGTGCCTCATGGGAACAGTCCAGCCCGAACTGCCAAGCCAGGTCCTCCCTGGACTGGAAACAAGCATCCTAGGGACCGGTTTCGGGGTTTCACCCTCTTCAGCCAGGATAGCTTGATTCCAGTGGCATGGAGAGCACGGGACCCACGTCTGGGCATACCCGTCCCACTCGGGGTGACAAATGCAAAAACAACAGTTGATGGACAGAATGCAGAACAATGTCATACATTCACCCCAGTACAGAGATCTGGGCCTAAATCCATCGTTTTTTTGCTCACCATGCCATTCCAGTTTGAACCCAGCCATATGCAAATCAGTCTTGACCCTGTGCCTCATGGGAACAGTCCAGCCCGAACTGCCAAGCCAGGTCCTCCCTGGACTGGAAACAAGCATCCTAGGACCGGTTTCTGGGTTTCACCCCTCTTCAGCCAGGATAGCTTGATTCCAGTGGCATGGAGAGCACGGGACCCACGTCTGGGCATACCCGTCCCACTCGGGGTGACAAATGCAAAAACAACAGTTGATGGACAGAATGCAGAACAATGTCATACATTCACCCCAGTACAGAGATCTGGGCCTAAATCCATCGTTTTTTGCTCACCATGCCATTCCAGTTTGAACCCAGCCATATGCAAATCAGTCTTGACCCTGTGCCTCATGGGAACAGTCCAGCCCGAACTGCCAAGCCAGGTCCTCCCTGGACTGGAAACAAGCATCCTAGGACCGGTTTCGGGGTTTCACCCCTCTTCAGCCAGGATAGCTTGATTCCAGTGGCATGGAGAGCACGGGACCCACGTCTGCCAGCAGCCACCAACCAAAGGCCCCTGCCTTCCATAGGATAACATTGGGCCTACTCACTCTGCACCCGGCCGCCCCTGTGCCGCTGAGGGTGTAACAGCTGAACCTACCTGACCCTGGAAGACCCCTGAGTCTATGCCCAGAACCTTAACTCTGCCAGTCGAGTACTTACCCAAACGCCGATAACTCACTTTCCTTCCATAGGATAACATTACCTGGTTTTTGCTGAAAAAGTTTCTAAGTGTCGATTTTTGAAACTTACAAATATTTGCTAAAAATCGCCTCTGTGACATAAACGCATTCTTGCAATTGTTTACAGGAGATGCACCAGTGCTGGATCCAGGATCCAACACTGAGTAAGAAAAAGTAACGATAACACTACTTACCTGCTAAGTGAATTTCCTCCTATAGGATAACATTGGGGATTCTATGTGAAAAAGTTTCGAAGTGTCAACTTTTAAAATACAATAATATTCCTTAAAAATCACAACTGTAACCAAAACGTTTTTACTCAACTGTGTACAGGAGATGTCCCAGGACTGAATCTAGGATCCAGTCCTGTGGTAAGAAAAGTAATCCAAAAAGTAATCTATTGCATTTAACTAGAAATTCCCATTGAGCTCAATGCATTATTGTGTTTGAAATTGTGTTGCCTAATGCAACAACTGTAACTACTGTGTTCAAAAGTCTATTGCCTATTGAAAGTATTTAACTAAAACATCTCATTCTGAGAAAGTATATTTTGATACCTATTGTTGGTTCTAAAATAAAACAACTATATATTTTGATACAAAACCATTGGCCAAGAGTTCAGTTCTTGAGTGTGTGAGACCATTTGCTGACTGAGTGTGTACAACAAATGCTTTAAACTGTCCTCTGATACTGCCTTACTGCTCGACCAAGCTACCACTTTAGAGAGTAAGGTTATATCTAACTTAGCCTCTGCCAAACCTCTGGGGACTGTGGACTCTGTGCACACTGTACCTATTTGGGAACAGTATATACAGAGCCACTTTCTTACAATCAGCAGATCCTATAGGGAGGTCTCAATACTGGAATAGAAGGTGTGCTTGAGTGTGGATCGAGGTGTATCGGCAGATCCTATAGGGAGGTCTCAATACTGGAATAGAAGGCGTGCTTGAGTCTGGATCGAGATGTATCGGCAGATGCTATGGAGGTCTCATTACTGCAATATCATGGCATGCTTGAGTCTGGATCGAGGTGTATCGGCAGATCCTATTGGAAGGTCTCAATACTGGATTAGAAGGCGTGCTTGAGTCTGGATCGAGGTGCATCGGCAGATACTATAGGAAAGTCTCAATACTGGAATAGAAGGTGTGTTTGAGTCTGGATCGAGGTGCATCGGCAGATACTATAGGAAGGTCTCAGTACTGGAATAGCAAGGTGTGCTCTTGAGTCTGGATCAAGGTGCATCGACAGATACTATAGGGAGGTATCAATACTGGAATAGAAGGTGTGCTTGAGTCTGGATCGAGGTGCAACAGCAGATACTATAAGAAGGTCTCAATACTGGAAGAGAAGGCATGCTTGAGTCTGGATCGAGGTGCATCGGCAGATCCTATAGGGAGGTCTTAATACTGAAATAGAAGGTGTGCTTGTGTCTGGATCGAGGCGCATCGGCAGATACTATAGGGATGTCTCAATACTGGAATAGAAGGCGTGCTTGAGTCTGGATCGAGGTGCATCGGCAGATACAATAGGGAGGTCTCAATACTGGAATAGAAGGCGTGCTTGAGTCTGGATCGAGGTGCATCGGCAGATACTATAGGGAGGTCTCAATACTGGAATAGAAGGTGTGCTCTTGAGTCTGGATCGAGGTGCATTGGCAGATACTATAGGGAGGTCTCAATACTGGAATAGAAGGCGTGCTTGAGTCTGGATCGAGGTGTATCGGCAGATACTATGGGGAGGTCTCAATACTGGAATAGAAGGCGTGCTTGAGTCTGGATCGAGGTCTATCGGCAGATACTATAGGGAGGTCTCAATACTGCAATAGCAAGGCGTGCTTGAGTCTGGATCGAGGTGTATCGGCAGATCCTATTGGAAGGTCTCAATACTGGAATAGCAAGGTGTGCTTGAGTCTGGATTGAGGTGCTTAGGCAGATACTATAGGGAGGTCTCAATACTGGAATAGCAAGGTGTGCTCTTGAGTCTGGATTGAGGTGCATCTCAGATCCTATTGGAAGGTCTCAATACTGGAATAGAAGGCGTGCTTGAGTCTGGATCGAAGTGCATCGGCAGATACTATAATGAGGTCTCATTACTGGAATAGAAGGCGTGCTTGAGTCTGGATCGAGGTATAGCGCAGATACTATAGGGAGGTCTTAATACTGGAACAGAAGGCATGCTTGAGTCTGGATCGAGGTGCATCGGCAGATACTATAGGGAGGTCTCAATACTGGAATAGAAGGTGTGCTCTTGAGTCTGGATCGAGGTGCATTGGCAGATTCTATAGGGAGGTCTCTATACTGGAATAGAAGGTGTGCTAGAGTCTGGATCGAGGTGCATCGGCAGATATTAAAGAGAGGTCTCAATACTGGAATAGAAGGCGTGCTTGAATCTAGATCGAGGTGCATCGGCAGATACTAAAGGGAGGTCTCAATACTGGAATAGCTATGCGTGCTTGAGTCTGGATCGACTTGCATCAGGAGATACTATAGGGAGGTCTCAATACTGGAATAGGAAGGCGTGCTTGAGTCTGGATCGAGGTGCATCAGCAGATACTCTAGGGAGGTCTCCATACTGGAATAGCAAGGTGTGCTCTTGAGTCTGGATCGAGGTGCATTAGCAGATACTATAGGAATGTCTCAATACTGGAATAGAAGGCGTGCTTGAGTCTGGATCGAGGTGCATAGGCAGATAATATAGGGAGGTCTCAATACTGGAATAGAAGGCGTGCTTGAGTCTGGATCGAGGTGTATCGACAGATACTATAGGAAGGTCTCAATACTGGAATAGAAAGCGTGCTTGAGTCTGGATCGAGGTGCTTCCGCAGACACTATAGGGAGGTCTCAATACTGGAATAGCAAGGTGTGCTCTTGAGTCTGGATCGAGGTGCATCAGCAGATACTATAGGGAGGTCTCAATACTGGAATAGCAAGGTGTGCTTGAGTCTGGATCGAGGTGTAACAGCAGATGCTATAGGGAGGTCTCAATACTGGAATAGAAGGCATGCTTGAGTCTGGCTTGAGGTGCATCGGCAGATACTATAGGGAGGTCTCAATACTGGAATAGAACGCGTGCTTGCGCCTGGATCGAGGTGCATCAGCAGATACTATAGGGAGGTCTCAATACTGGAATAGCAAGTCGTGCTTGAGTCTGGATAGAGGTGCATCGGCAGATACTATAGGGAGGTCTCAATACTGGAATAGCAAGGCGTGCTTGAGTCTGGATCGAGGTGCATCGGCAGATACTATAGGGAGGTCTCAATACTGGAATAGCAAGATGTGCTTGAGTCTGGATAGAGGTGCATCGGCAGATACTATAGGGAGGTCTCAATACTGGAATAGAAGGAGTGCTTGAGTCTGGATCGAGGTGTGTCGGCAGATACTATAGGAAGTTCTCAATACTGGAATAGCAAGGTGTGCTCTTGAGTCTGGATTGAGGTGCATCGGCAGATACTATAGGGAGGTCTCAATACTGGAATAGAACGCGTGCTTGAGTCTGGATCGAGGTGCATCGGCAGATATTATAGAGAGGTCTCAATACTGGAATAGAAGCCGTGCTTGAGTCTAGATCGAGTTGCATCGGCAGATACTATAGGGAGGTCTCAATACTGGAATAGCTATGCGTGCTTGAGTCTGGATCGATTTGCATCAGGAGATACTATAGGGAGGTCTCAATACTGGAATAGGAAGGCGTGCTTGAGTCTGAATCGAGGTGCATCAGCAGATACTCTAGGGAGGTCTCCATACTGGAATAGCAAGGTGTGCTCTTGAGTCTGGATCGAGGTGCATTAGCAGATACTATAGGAATGTCTCAATACTGGAATAGAAGGCGTGCTTGAGTCTGGATCGAGGTGCATAGGCAGATAATATAGGGAGGTCTCAATACTGGAATAGAAGGCGTGCTTGAGTCTGCATCGAGGTGTATCGACAGCTACTATAGGAAGGTCTCAATACTGGAATAGAAGGCGTGCTTGAGTCTGGATCGAGGTGCATCGGCAGACACTATAAGGAGGTCTCAATACTGGAATAGCAAGGTGTGCTCTTGAGTCTGGATCGAGGTGCATCAGCAGATACTATAGGGAGGTCTCAATACTGGAATAGCAAGGTGTGCTTGAGTCTGGATCGAGGTGTATCGGCAGATGCTATAGGTATTGCTCAATACTGGAATAGAAGGCATGCTTGAGTCTGGATTGAGGTGCATCGGCAGATACTATAGGGAGGTCTCAATACTTGAATAGAACGCGTGCTTGAGCCTGGATCGAGGTGCATCGGCAGATACTATAGGGAGGTCTCAATACTGGAATAGCAAGTCGTGCTTGAGTCTGGATAGAGGTGCATCGGCAGATACTATAGGGAGGTCTCAATACTGGAATAGAAGGCGTGCTTAAGTCTGGATAGAGGTGTATCGGCAGATACTATAGGGAGGTCTCAATACTGGAATAGGAAGGCGTGCTTTAGTCTGGATCGAGGTGTATCGGCAGATACTATAGGGAGGTCTCAATACTGGAATAGAAGGCGTGCTTGAGTCTGTATAGAGGTGTATCGGCAGATACTATAGGGAGGTCTCAATGCTGGAATAGAAGGCGTGCTTGAGTCTGGATTGAGGTGCATCGGCAGATACTATAGGGAGGTCGCAATACTGGAATAGAAGGCATGCTTGAGTCTTGATCGAGGTGCATCGGCAGATGCTATAGGAGGTATCAATACTGGAATAGAAGGCGTGCTTGAGTCTGGATCGACGTGGATCGACAGATCCTATAGGGAGGTCTCAATACTGGAATAGCAAGGCGTGCTTGAGTCTGGATCGAGGTGCATCAGCAGATACTATAGGGAGGTCTCAATACTGGAATAGCAAGGCGTGCTTGAGTCTGGATCGAGGTGCATCGGCAGATACTATAGGGAGGTCTCAATACTGGAATAGAAGGAGTGCTTGAGTCTGGATCGAGGTGTCGGCAGATACTATAGGAAGGTCTCAATACTGGAATAGCAAGGTGTGCTCTTGAGTCTGGATTGAGGTGCATCGGCATATACTATAGGGAGGTCTCAATACTGGAATAGAACGCGTGCTTGAGTCTGGATCGAGGTGCATCGCCAGATACTATAGGGAGGTCTCAATACTGGAATTGAAGGGGTGCTTGAGTCTGGATCGAGGTGCATCAGCAGATACTATAGGGAGGTCTCAATTCCTGGAATAGAAGGCGTGCTTGAATCTGGATCGAGGTGCATCGGCAGATCCTATAGGAAGCTCTCAATACTGGAATAGAAGGCGTGCTTGAGTCTGGATCGAGGTGCATCGGCACATACTATAGGGAGGTCTCATTACTGGAATAGCAAGGCGTGCTTGAGTCTGCATTGAGGTGCATCGGCAGATACTATCGGGAGGTCTCACTACTGGAATAGCAAGGTGTGCTCTTGAGTCTGGATTTAGGTGCATCAGCAGATACTATAGGGAGGTCTCAATACTGGAATAGGAGGTGTGCTTGAGTGTGGATCGAGGTGTATCGGCAGATCCTATAGGAAGCTCTCAATACTGGAATAGAAGTGTGCTTGAGTCTGGATCGAGATGCATCAGCAGATACTATAGGGAGGTCTCAATACTCGAATAGGAAGGCGTGCTTGAGTCTGGATCGAGGTACATCGGTAGATACTATCGGAATGTCTCAATACTGGAATAGGAAGGCGCGCTTGAGTCTGGATCGAGGTGCATCGGCATATAATATAGGGAGGACTCAATACTGGAATAGCAAAGTGTGCTCTTGAGTCTGGATCGAGGTGTATAGGCAGATACTATAGGGAGTTCTCAATACTGGAATAGAAGGCGTGCTTGAGTCTGGATCGAGGTGCATCAGCAGATCCTATAGGAAGGTCTCAATACTGGAATAGCAAGGTGTGCTTGAGTCTGGATCGCAGTGCATCGGCAGATACTATAGGGAGGTCTCAATACTGGAATAGCAAGGTGTGCTCTTGAGTCTGGATCGAGGTGTATCAGCAGATACTATAGGGAGGTCTCAATACTGGAATAGAAGGCGTGCTTGTGTCTGGATCGAGGTGCATCGGCAGATACTATAGGGAGGTCTCAATAGTGGAATAGAAGGCGTGCTTGATTCTAGATCGAGGTGCATCGGCAGATATTATAGGGAGGTCTCAATACTGTAATAGCAAGGTGTGCTCTTGATTCTGGATTGAGGTGCATCAGCAGATCCTATAGGGAGGTCTAAATACTGGAATAGAAGGCATGCTTGAGTCTGGTTCGAGGTGCATCAGCAGATACAATAGGGAGGTCTCAATACTGGAATAGAAGGCGTGCTTGAGTCTGGATCGAGGTGCATCGGCAGATACTATAGGGAGGTCTCAATACTTGAATAGAAGGCATGCTTGAGTCTGGATCGAGGTGCATCGGCAGATACTATTGGGAGGTCTCGAATCGATACTGGAATAGAAGGCGTGCTTGAGTCTGGATCGAGGTGCATCGGCAGATACTATAGGGAGGTCTCAATACTGGAATTGAAGGCGTGCCTGAGTCTGGATCGAGGTCCATCGGCAGATTCTATAGGGAGGTCTCAATACTGGAATAGCAAGGTGTGCTTGAGTCTGGATCGAGGTGTAACAGCAGATGCTATAGGGAGGTCTCAATACTGGAATAGAAGGCATGCTTGAGTCTGGCTTGAGGTGCATCGGCAGATACTATAGGGAGGTCTCAATACTGGAATAGGAACGCGTGCTTGCGCCTGGATCGAGGTGCATCAGCAGATACTATAGGGAGGTCTCAATACTGGAATAGCAAGTCGTGCTTGAGTCTGGATAGAGGTGCATCGGCAGATACTATAGGGAGGTCTCAATACTGGAATAGCAAGGCGTGCTTGAGTCTGGATCGAGGTGCATCGGCAGATACTATAGGGAGGTCTCAATACTGGAATAGCAAGATGTGCTTGAGTCTGGATAGAGGTGCATCGGCAGATACTATAGGAGGTCTCAATACTGGAATTGAAGGAGTGCTTGAGACTGGATCGAGGTGTGTCGGCAGATACTATAGGAAGTTCTCAATACTGGAATGGCAAGGTGTGCTCTTGAGTCTGGATTGAGGTGCATCGGCAGATACTATAGGGAGGCCTCAATACTGGAATAGAAGGCGTGCTTGAGTCTAGATCGAGCTGCATCGGCAGATACTATAGGGAGGTCTCAATACTGGAATAGCTATGCGTGCTTGAGTCTGGATCGACTTGCATCGGCAGATACTATAGGGAGGTCTCAATACTGGAATAGAAGGAGTGCTTGAGTCTGGATCGAGGTGTGTCGGCAGATACTATAGGAAGTTCTCAATACTGGAATAGCAAGGTGTGCTCTTGAGTCTGGATTGAGGTGCATCGGCAGATACTATAGGGAGGTCTCAATACTGGAATAGAACGCGTGCTTGAGTCTGGATCGAGGTGCATCGGCAGATATTATAGAGAGGTCTCAATACTGGAATAGAAGCCGTGCTTGAGTCTAGATCGAGTTGCATCGGCAGATACTATAGGGAGGTCTCAATACTGGAATAGCTATGCGTGCTTGAGTCTGGATCGATTTGCATCAGGAGATACTATAGGGAGGTCTCAATACTGGAATAGGAAGGCGTGCTTGAGTCTGAATCGAGGTGCATCAGCAGATACTCTAGGGAGGTCTCCATACTGGAATAGCAAGGTGTGCTCTTGAGTCTGGATCGAGGTGCATTAGCAGATACTATAGGAATGTCTCAATACTGGAATAGAAGGCGTGCTTGAGTCTGGATCGAGGTGCATAGGCAGATAATATAGGGAGGTCTCAATACTGGAATAGAAGGCGTGCTTGAGTCTGCATCGAGGTGTATCGACAGCTACTATAGGAAGGTCTCAATACTGGAATAGAAGGCGTGCTTGAGTCTGGATCGAGGTGCATCGGCAGACACTATAAGGAGGTCTCAATACTGGAATAGCAAGGTGTGCTCTTGAGTCTGGATCGAGGTGCATCAGCAGATACTATAGGGAGGTCTCAATACTGGAATAGCAAGGTGTGCTTGAGTCTGGATCGAGGTGTATCGGCAGATGCTATAGGTATTGCTCAATACTGGAATAGAAGGCATGCTTGAGTCTGGATTGAGGTGCATCGGCAGATACTATAGGGAGGTCTCAATACTTGAATAGAACGCGTGCTTGAGCCTGGATCGAGGTGCATCGGCAGATACTATAGGGAGGTCTCAATACTGGAATAGCAAGTCGTGCTTGAGTCTGGATAGAGGTGCATCGACAGATACTATAGGGAGGTCTCAATACTGGAATAGAAGGCGTGCTTAAGTCTGGATAGAGGTGTATCGGCAGATACTATAGGGAGGTCTCAATACTGGAATAGGAAGGCGTGCTTTAGTCTGGATCGAGGTGTATCGGCAGATACTATAGGGAGGTCTCAATACTGGAATAGAAGGCGTGCTTGAGTCTGTATAGAGGTGTATCGGCAGATACTATAGGGAGGTCTCAATGCTGGAATAGAAGGCGTGCTTGAGTCTGGATTGAGGTGCATCGGCAGATACTATAGGGAGGTCGCAATACTGGAATAGAAGGCATGCTTGAGTCTTGATCGAGGTGCATCGGCAGATGCTATAGGGAGGTATCAATACTGGAATAGAAGGCGTGCTTGAGTCTGGATCGACGTGGATCGACAGATCCTATAGGGAGGTCTCAATACTGGAATAGCAAGGCGTGCTTGAGTCTGGATCGAGGTGCATCAGCAGATACTATAGGGAGGTCTCAATACTGGAATAGCAAGGCGTGCTTGAGTCTGGATCGAGGTGCATCGGCAGATACTATAGGGAGGTCTCAATACTGGAATAGAAGGAGTGCTTGAGTCTGGATCGAGGTGTCGGCAGATACTATAGGAAGGTCTCAATACTGGAATAGCAAGGTGTGCTCTTGAGTCTGGATTGAGGTGCATCGGCATATACTATAGGGAGGTCTCAATACTGGAATAGAACGCGTGCTTGAGTCTGGATCGAGGTGCATCGCCAGATACTATAGGGAGGTCTCAATACTGGAATTGAAGGGGTGCTTGAGTCTGCATCGAGGTGCATCAGCAGATACTATAGGGAGGTCTCAATTCCTGGAATAGAAGGCGTGCTTGAATCTGGATCGAGGTGCATCGGCAGATCCTATAGGAAGCTCTCAATACTGGAATAGAAGGCGTGCTTGAGTCTGGATCGAGGTGCATCGGCACATACTATAGGGAGGTCTCATTACTGGAATAGCAAGGCGTGCTTGAGTCTGCATTGAGGTGCATCGGCAGATACTATCGGGAGGTCTCACTACTGGAATAGCAAGGTGTGCTCTTGAGTCTGGATTTAGGTGCATCAGCAGATACTATAGGGAGGTCTCAATACTGGAATAGGAGGTGTGCTTGAGTGTGGATCGAGGTGTATCGGCAGATCCTATAGGAAGCTCTCAATACTGGAATAGAAGTGTGCTTGAGTCTGGATCGAGATGCATCAGCAGATACTATAGGGAGGTCTCAATACTCGAATAGGAAGGCGTGCTTGAGTCTGGATCGAGGTACATCGGTAGATACTATCGGAATGTCTCAATACTGGAATAGGAAGGCGCGCTTGAGTCTGGATCGAGGTGCATCGGCATATAATATAGGGAGGACTCAATACTGGAATAGCAAAGTGTGCTCTTGAGTCTGGATCGAGGTGTATAGGCAGATACTATAGGGAGGTCTCAATACTGGAATAGAAGGCGTGCTTGAGTCTGGATCGAGGTGCATCAGCAGATCCTATAGGAAGGTCTCAATACTGGAATAGCAAGGTGTGCTTGAGTCTGGATCGCAGTTCATCGGCAGATACTATAGGGAGGTCTCAATACTGGAATAGCAAGGTGTGCTCTTGAGTCTGGATCGAGGTGTATCAGCAGATACTATAGGGAGGTCTCAATACTGGAATAGAAGGCGTGCTTGTGTCTGGATCGAGGTGCATCGGCAGATACTATAGGGAGGTCTCAATAGTGGAATAGAAGGCGTGCTTGATTCTAGATCGAGGTGCATCGGCAGATATTATAGGGAGGTCTCAATACTGTAATAGCAAGGTGTGCTCTTGATTCTGGATTGAGGTGCATCAGCAGATCCTATAGGGAGGTCTAAATACTGGAATAGAAGGCATGCTTGAGTCTGGTTCGAGGTGCATCAGCAGATACAATAGGGAGGTCTCAATACTGGAATAGAAGGCGTGCTTGAGTCTGGATCGAGGTGCATCGGCAGATACTATAGGGAGGTCTCAATACTTGAATAGAAGGCATGCTTGAGTCTGGATCGAGGTGCATCGGCAGATACTATAGGGAGGTCTCGATACTGGAATAGAAGGCGTGCTTGAGTCTCGATCGAGGTGCATCGGCAGATACTATTGGGAGGTCTCGAATCGATACTGGAATAGAAGGCGTGCTTGAGTCTGGATCGAGGTGCATCGGCAGATACTATAGGGAGGTCTCAATACTGGAATTGAAGGCGTGCCTGAGTCTGGATCGAGGTCCATCGGCAGATTCTATAGGGAGGTCTCAATACTGGAATAGCAAGGTGTGCTCTTGAGTCTGGATTGAGGTTCATCGGCAGATACTATAGGGAGGTCGCAATACTGGAATAGAAGGCGTGCTTGAGTCTGCATTGAGGTGCATCTGCAGATCGTATATAGGAAGGTCTCAATACTGGAATAGAAGGTGTGCTTGAGTCTGGGTCGAGGTGCATCGGCAGATACTATAGGGAGGTCTCAATACTGGAATAGAAGGCATGCTTGAGTCTGGATCGAGGTGCATTTCAGATACTATAAGGAGGTCTCAATACTGGAATAGCAAGGTGTGCTCTTGAGTCTGGATCGAGGTGCATCAGCAGATACTATAGGGAGGTCTCAATACTGGAATAGATACCGTGCTTGCGTCTGGATCGAGGTGCATCGGCAGATCCTATATGAAGGTCTCAATACTGGAATAGCAAGGCATGCTTGAGTCTGGATCGAGGTGCATTGGCAGATACTATAGGAAGCTCTCAATACTGGAATAGCAATGTGTGCTCTTGAGTCTGGATCGAGGTGTATCGGCAGATACTATAGGGAGGTCTCAATATTGGAATAGAAGTCGTGCTTGAGTCTGGATCGAGGTGCATCGGCAGATACTATAGGGATGTCTCAATACTGGAATAGCGAGGTGTGCTCTTGATTCTGGATTGAGGTGCATCAGCAGATACTATAGGGAGGCCTAAATACTGGAATAGCAAGGTGTGATCTTCAGTCTCGATTGAGGTGCATCGGCAGATACTATAGGGAGGTCTCAATACTGGAATAGAAGGCGCGCTTGAGTCTGCATTGAGGTGCATTGGCAGATCCTATAGGAAGGTCTCAATACTGGAATAGAAGACGTGCTTCAGTATGGATAGAGGTGCATCGGCAGATACTATAGGGAGGTCTCAATACTGGAATAGAAGGTGTCCTTGAGTCTGTATTGAGGTGTATCGGCAGATACTATAGGGAGGTCTCAATACTGGAATAGAAGGCGTGCTTGAGTCTGGATCGAGGTGCATCGGCAGATCCTATAGGAAGGTCTCAATACTGGAATAGAAGGCGTGCTTGAGTCTGGTTCGAGGTGCATCGGCAGATACTATAGGGAGGTCTCGATACTGGAATAGAAGGCATGCTTGAGTCTGGATCGCGGTGCATCGGCAGATACTATAGGGAGGTCTCGATACTGGAATAGAAGGCGTGCCTGAGTCTGGATCGAGGTGCATCGGTAGATCCTATAGGGAGGTCTCAATACTGGAATAGCAAGGTGTGCTCTTGAGTCTGGATTGAGGTGCATCGGCAGATACTATAGGGAGGTCTCAATACTGGAATAGAAGGCGTGCATGAGTCTGGATCCAGGTGCATCGGCAGATCCTATATGAAGGTCTCAATACTGGAATAGCAAGGCGTGCTTGAGTCTGGATCGAGGTGCATCGGCAGATACTATAGGAAGCTCTCAATACTGGAATTGCAAGGCGTACTTGAGTCTGGATCGAGGTGCATCGAAAGAACCTATAGGGAAGTCTCAATACTGGAATAGCAAGGTGTGCTCTTGTGTCTGGACTGAGGTGCATCGGCAGATACTATATGGAGGTCTCAGTACTGGAATGGAAGGTGTGCTCTTGAGTCTGGATTGAGGTGCATATGCAGATACTATAGGAAGGTCTCAATACTGGAATAGAAGGTGTGCTCTTGAGTCTGGATCGAGGTGCATCAGCTGATTCTATAGGAAGGTATCAATACTGGAATAGAAGGCGTGCTTGAGTCTGCATTGAGGTGCATCGGCAGATCCTATAGAGAGGTCTCAATACTGGAATAGAAGGCGTGCTTGAGTCTGGATCGAGGTGTATCGACAGATCCTATAGGAAGGTCTCAATACTGGAATAGCAAGCTGTGCTCTTGAGTCAGGATCGAGGTGCATTGGCAGATCCTACAGGAAGGTCTCAATACTGGAATAGCAAGGCGTGCTTGAGTCTTGATCGATGTGTATCCGCAGATCCTATAGGAAGGTCTCAATACGGGATTAGAAGGCGTGCTTCAGTCTGGATCGAGGTGCATCGGCAGATACTAAAGGAAGGTCTCAGTATTGGAATAGAAGGAGGTGCTTGAGTCTGGATCGAGGTGCATTGGCAGATCCTATAGAGAGGTCTCAATACTGGAATAGAAGACGTGCTTCAGTATGGATAGAGGTGCATCGGCAGATACTATAGGGAGGTCTCAATACAGGAATAGAAGGTGTGCTTGAGTCTGTATTGAGGTGTGTGAGAAGTTGGCCTGGTATATGCTGTCCACTACTTATAGTGGGCACCTTGCACCAGTCCAAACAACCCCTTATTGGAGATAGGTTAAAGACAACCTTTAGTGAAAGCTATCCTAGTGGTAGCTATGGAGAGCAGCCTTCAGGCTAAGTCTTGAAGGAATGTAAAGCAGCTTGTTTTACCAGTCTATAATCTCTTGAGTGACCAAATGAAAGAGGACCACACCAGGTATATATTCAAAATATATGTATTTATTGCTAAACACACCCCTCTAGTCTCTTTATGAGGCTAGAGTTCGAAGTACATAAGTTATAAGTTAGTTATCAACAGTAATAGCACAAATACACGTTTGAGCCATAGGGACGTACCAAACCATATACCAATAAAGTGGTATAAGAACCACGACTGAGCTAGACACAAGGCCTAGAGCCTGTAGAAGTGCTTGGACCACAAGGAACCATCCAAGGTAGTGACACAGGGGACCCACGGGGGACGCGTGCAGTGTGAGAACACAGACGCGAATCGCCGTTGACTTCGTAGGGACATTAAACTAACCTTGTCCAGTTAAGTCTTCATGTTCTAAGTGGAAGTACCTAGAGAGTCCATCTGCATTGGCATGGTTACTCCCAGGTCTATGTTCCACTGTGAAGTCCATCCCCTGTAGGGAAATGGACCACCTAAGCAGTTTGGGGTTTTCACCCTTCATTTGTTTTAGCCATAAGAGGGGCTTATGGTCTGTCTGAACAAGGAAGTGAGTACCAAACAAGTATGGCCTCAACTTCTTCAGAGCCCAGACCACAGCAAAGGCCTCCCTCTCTATGGCTGACCAACGTTTCTCTCTAGGGGTCAGCCTTCTGCTAATAAAAGCTACTGGCTGATCCTGACCTTCATCATTCAATTGTGACAGTACAGCCCCTACCCCCAATTCAGATGCATCTGTTTGGACAATGAACTTCTTGGAGTAATCAGGACTCTGTAGAATGGGAGCAGTGCACATGGCCTGCTTTAATTCATCAAATGCCTTTTGACAGCTAACTGTCCACTGAACCTTTTTGGGCATTTTCTTGGAAGTTAAGTCATTCAGGGGTGTCACTATTGATCCATACCCCTTGACAAATCTCCTATAGTACCCAGTCAGGCCTAAAAAGGCTCTCACCTGAGTCTGGGTAGTTGGAGCAGTCCAGTCCATGATGGTCTGGATCTTGCTCTGCAGTGGTTGAACCTGGCCTCCACCCACAAGGTGGCACTTTGTGGCCTTGATAGTCAGGCCTGCTTTCTGCAGGGCCTGCAAAACATTTCTGAGGTGGACCAGGTGATCCTCCCATGTGGAGCTAAAGACAGCAATATCATCTAGATATGCTGCACTATAGGCTTCCAGACCTGTAAGGACTGTATTCACCAACCTCTGAAAAGTGGCAGGTGCATTCTTCAGACCAAAGGGCATTACCACAAATTGATAATGCCCACTAGGGGTTGAGAATGCTGTCTTTGGCTTTGCATCATCAGCTAGTCTGATCTGCCAGTAGCCAGCTGTCAGGTCAAATGTGCTTAGATACTTGGCTGAGGCCAAAGTGTCTATTAGCTCATCTGCCCTAGGTATTGGATGGGCATCAGTCCTAGTGACTGCATTGAGACCCCTGTAGTCCACACAAAACCTCATCTCTCTTTTCCCACCACTGGTGTGAGGTTTTGGCACAAGGACCACTGGACTAGCCCAAGGGCTATCTGAGGGTTCAATAACTCCCAAATCCAACATTTTCTGGACTTCTGTACTGATACAGTCCCTGACATGGTCAGGTTGCCTATAAATCTTATTTTTAATAGGCAGACTGTCCCCAGTGTCCACTTCATGAGTGCACCAGGTGGTCTGACTTGGAGTCAGAGAGAACATATGTCTGTACTGATTGAGCACTTGTCTACAATCAGTTTGCTGCTGAGCAGTGAGGCTGCCTGCCAAGGCCTACACCATCCACTGACCCATCATCAGGGTTCTGTGAGAGCAGGTCAGGGAGTGGGTCACTCTCTTCCTCCTGTCCCTCATCAGTAGCCATGAGCAAGCCCATGTCTGCCCTGTCCACATATGGTTTCAATCTGTTGACATGGAGAACCCTGTGGGGACTCCTGGGTGTTCCTAGGTCTACTAAGTAGGTAACCTCACCCTTCTGTTCAACAATGGTATGGGGTCCACTCCATTTGTCTTGGAGAGCTGCTGGGGCCACTGGCTCCAACACCCACACCTTCTGTCCTGGCTGGTAAACAGTCAGTACAGCCCTTTAGTCATGCCAGGCTTTTGAAGTTCCTGGCTAGCCTCAAGGTTTTTAGTTGCCTTTTCATGTACTCAGCCATCCTGGAGCGGAGACCAAGTACATAGTCCACTATGTCTTGCTTTGGGGAGCTTGAGAGGTAACTCCCATCCTTCCTTCACCAAGCACAATGGGCCCCTGACAGGGTGACCAAACAAAAGTTCAAAAGGGCTGTAGCCAACCCCCTTTTGAGCCACCTCCCTGTATGCAAATAAAAGGCAGGGCAAGAGTATGTCCCATCTTCGCCTAAGCTTCTCTGGGAGCCCTTTAATCATGCCCTTCAAGGTTTTGTTGAATCTCTCAACTAAACCATTGCATTGTGGGTGATAGGGTGTGGTGAACTTGTAAGTCACTCCACACTCCTTCCACATTGCTTTCAAGTATCCAGACATAAAGTTTGCGCCCCTGTCTGATACAACCTCCTTAGGGAAGCCCACTCTTGAGAAAATTCCCAGGAGGGCTCTTGCCACCACAGGTGCTGTAGTGGTCCTAAGGGGAATAGCCTCTGGGTACCTGGTGGCATGATCCACTACCACCAGGATAAACCTGTGCCCAGATGCTGTTTGGGGATCCATGGGACCAACAATGTCAATCCCCACCCTTTCAAAGGGAACCCCACCACAGGTAGTGGTATCAGGGGGCCTTTGTAGTGCCACCTGCCTTGCCACTGGCCTGGCAGGTTACACAGGAGCGACAAAACTCCTTGGTGTCTTCAGGCATGTGGGGCCAGTGAAAGTGAGGGACAATTCTGTCCCAAGTCTTGTTTTGGCCCAGGTGACCTGCTAAGGGAATGTCATGGGCTAGGGTCAATAGAAAGCCCCTGAACTTCAGAGGTATAACCAACCTCCTGGTGGCACCAGGCTTGGGGTCTCTACACTCTGAGTACAAGAGTCCATCATCCCAATACACTGTATGGGGACCACTAGCTTTCCCAGCAGCCTCAGCAGCAGCTTGCTGTCTGAGGGGTTCAAGAGAGGGGCAGCTCTGCTGCTCCTGGCTCAGATCTGCCCTGGAAGGGCCCCCTGTCCCTAAGAACTCAACCTGATCAGGCTCAAGCTCCTCTGGGACAGTTCCTTCTTCAGGACTGAGATCATCTCCCTGAAGAGACTGATCTTCCTTCTGAGCCAAGGGGAAGGCACTGCCTTTACCCTACTACTCCTCTTATTGGAGGGCACTTGGTCCATTATTCCAGAATCCAAGGCCTGTTCAGTGTTAGACATTTTGGCCTGTGACCTGGTCACAGCAAACACATCTGCAGGGATGCCCAGCATTTCTGCATGGGTCCTGAGCTCCACTTCTGCCCAAGCTGAAGTTTCTAGATCATTGCCAAGCAAGCATTCAACTTGTAGGTCTGCACTTACCACAACCTTCTTAAGGCCAGTTACCCCTCCCCAGGAGAAGTTAACAACTGCCAGAGTATGGTCTGTTCTGACGTTGCTAGCATTGGTCACTTTGTACATTTCACCAAGTATAATCTGCCCAGGATCCAGAAGGTCTTGTGTCACCATGGTGACACTTGCCCCTGTGTCCCTAAATGCCAAAGCCTCTTTTCCATTTATTAATGGCTGTTGTCTGTACTTGCCCAGATTACTGGGACTCACAGAGGAGGTCACATCCATGCCTCCATCACAGACTAGGACAGCCTGAGTGAGTTCTCTGACTAGGTCAGAGCCCATCTCCTTACCCAGGGTCAACCCTACTAAACCCTTGGCTTGTGTAGTCCCACCACCAACTGTAACTGCACTAGGGGAGCAGGTGCCTTAGGGGCATTGGTGGGGGCTGGAGTAGAGTCTTTGGACTTGGTGCTATCACTGGTCCAGTGGGTCTTTTGCTTACAGACCTTGCACCATGGTTTCTTTTGGCCTTTCCCTTTGTTAGACTGTGAATCCCCACCTGAAGAAGATTTTTGGGGGCCTTGTGAAGACTTCTGGTCTTTACCCTTCTCCCCACCCTTATCAGAGTTCTTAGAATCTTGCTTCTTTGGGTCACCACCTTGGTTCTGTACCTTCTGCCTCACCCTGGTTCTGACCCATTTGTCTGCCTTCTTTCCCAATTCTTGGGGAGAGGTCAGATCAGAGTCCACTAGGTACTGATGCAACAGCTGATTTTGACAGTTATTAAGAATCTGCTCCCTCATGATAAGATTGTACAATCCTGTGAAGTCACATACCTTACTGCCCATCAACCAACCTTCCAGAGCCTTAGCAGAACAATCCACATAGTCTACCCAGTCTTGAGTCTGTGCTTTTTGGGTATCTCTGAACTTTAACCTGTATTGTTCAGTTGTTAGGCCAAACCCATCAATCAGAGCACTCTTCAAGACCTTGTAATTGTCAGCATCCTCTTCTCTTACAGTGAGGAGCTTGTCTCTGCCTTTGTCTGCAAAGGAGAGCCACAAGATTGCTGCCCACTGCTCCTGAGGGACCCTCTGTACTTTACAGGCCCTCTCCAGTGCAGTTATCCATTTGTGGATGTCATCCCCACTCTGGTAGGGAGGGACAATCTTGCTCAGGTTTCTATGGTCATAAGACCTTTCCCTATCTCTGGGGAAATTGCTGCCACCATGGGACTCTAGTCCCATCTTTTTCTTTGCTTTTCAAGCTCTAGGGACTCCCTGTCTATAGCCAACTGCTCTCTTCTGAGCTTCAACTGAGCTTCTCCATATCTGAGCAGTCTCTCTTTCCTTTCATGAGAGGATTCCCTCCTATGAGAGGAAACAGAGGTCCCTATTGAGGTGTCAGAGTGGTTAGACTCCTGAGAAGGAGATCTAGGCCTTCTGGGCACACTCACAATTCTTCCTGGGGGGACAAAGGGGAGGTCATTCTGATCCTCCTCCTCCTCCACAGGAGGAATTGGGTTTTCCAGGTCAAGGTCATTTTCACCTTCCTGGCCAGTTACAGAGGGGGGGCCCTGGGTTTCTTCACCCCTGACTCCTTCCTCGTTTTCTGCCCCACCCTCTCTGCCTACCCCTTCAGACCCTAGGGGTCTGCTGAGATCATCTGACAGTAGCACCTCTCTGAGGTGTTGGGTGCTGGCACTTTTGCCTGCCTTCAGCTTCCTAGTATTGCACAATGCTCTCAATTCCAAGAATGGGAGATTATCATACTTGGAGGGAAGAAGCCCACTGGCGTCTGGCAAGGACTCACTGGGTCCTGGCTTTGAAGACATTACTAGTGAGGTGTGGTGTATGCACTACCTACTCTAGTGTGGCCTACTAAACTCTCTTGAGTTGTAGAAAGGGTGTGCTATCTCTTAACACACAACTCTAAGTTCAGTAGAACTTTCTGTATCCTAAGCTTGTTTTATATGTACCTAAGGTACCCTTAGTGGTTTTCAGTTGATCAATTCAATTGAGATTATCTGGTAAAACAATAGCAAGCTGGAATCCCACACACTGCACACCAATGTGAGAAGTTGGCCTGGTATATGCTGTCCACTACTTATAGTGGGCACCTTGCACCAGTCCAAACAATCCCTTATTGGAGATAGGTTAAAGACAACCTTTATTGAAAGCTATCCTAGTGGTAGCTATGGAGAGCAGCCTTCAGGCTAAGTCTTGAAGGAATGTAAAGCAGCTTGTTTTACCAGTCTATAATCTCTTGAGTGACCAAATGAAAGAGGACCACACCAGGTATATATTCAAAATATATGTATTTATTGCTAAACACACCCCTCTAGTCTCTTTATGAGGCTAGAGTTCGAAGTACATAAGTTAGTTATCAACAGTAATAGCACAAATACACGTTTGAGCCCTAGGGGCGTACCAAACCATATACCAATAAAGTGGTATAAGAACCACGACTGAGCTAGACACAAGGCCTAGAGCCTGTAGAAGTGCTTGGACCACAAGGAACCACCCAAGGTAGTGACACAGGGGACCCACGGGGGACGCGTGCAGTGTGAGAACACAGCCGCGAATCGCAGTTGACTTCTATGGAATTTAGAATTTAGAATTTGTTTATTGTACAGTTAATAAAAACTCACAATGTTAAAAACTTACATTTATGAGAAAAACCTTATTTACATTTATAGTATAAAAAAGAGAAAGTGGTCACATTCTATAAGATCATAAAATTCTTGATTACATTTTGGTAAAGTCCGTTAAAAAATAGAAAAAATTACAGGGACAATTTACTCCGAAAGTTTTTGCATAGTGGTAGCTTGGCAGAGCAAACCCCTTTAGAACTGGGTTGTTCTAGAGTCTATACTCACGGGAGCACCGGAGTACTCGAGTTACCTCACCCAGGAAGCCGGGTGCATAGGTGTCTTTCGGGGTCGGGTTTCGTCGTCATTTTCAATGGCGATCTGCTGCAAAGTGCTGCTGGCGGCCAAGTCGAAAGTGTTCGGGTGGATCCAAAAGTGGATCGAAGATCTGAAGAACCTGAAAGCAGAGGGGACAGAGTCTGGGTCACTAGCCAGTGACCAGGAAGGCGATGAGCGGATGCCCACCGATGTTGGGTGCTTCAGGTAGGTTGACGGTCATCTTGACTCTTCAGCCACGAGGTCCAGGAGGTGTCGACAACAACCAAGAGCTGGATTCGAGCTGTCCCACGAAGTCTGTCGATTGCAGGGGTGTCGGCGACCGGATTGGACCCAACAAGCCTTGGCAACGGCAAGTCTTGTGGAAATAGAAGAAGGACGGTGGTGCAGACCAGCAAGGTCTGAGGGACTCACCCAGCAAGGGTAAGTCAGGGCACGCCTGGAGCAACCAGGAAAGTCCAAGCAGAAGAAGATTGACCTTCGGGAGGGCCCACTAGCCAATGGACTAGCGACCGCAAAGGAGCCTCAAGTGGACACACTTAGAGCAGGCTCACTGGACACTCGTGGAGTGGAGGCCAGTGATCTTCGGTGCAGTCGGTGCTGGAGGCGGGGGCTACTCGGAGCCCAAAGCACAACTTCGTGGGAGACCAGAAAGAGGATGCACTTGCAAATGCGCTTGGTGTCCAGGGGTCACGGTTCCACGTTACCCACGACAGCTACGGGCCTTAGCTTTGCTGGGGACTCAGGGCAGCCTGGGGGAAGTCTGGAAATCTACCTCTGGTGATGCAAAGACTTCGGCGTCCGGCGGGAGCTTCAGCGATGCAGACCAGACAATTGCTTCATTGGTGCCTGCCAAGCAGGGGAGTCACTCCTTGACCCCAAGGGAGATTCTTCAGTCCTCTAATCTTAAAGTAGAGCGTCGAAGGTCCAGGATTCTGTGTCAGAGTTTCGTCCAGGTAAATCTAAAGTCCTAAGGACTGGGGTCCCATACTTATACTAAGTTAGGGGGGTTGGACATACTCTGGAGACCCACCTATGGGAGGGTCAGGGAAGAGGGGTGGTTACACCCATTCCCTTTGTCCAGTTTCGCGCCAGAGCAGGGGCTGGAAGCCCCTGAACCAGTTTGAACTGGGGTATGCACAGGGACACCAAGTGTGCCCCCAGTGTAGGACTTCAAAGCACCAGAGAGTGCTCCCGCCCAGCCCCAATACACATTATCCTGTCTGGGGAGGTGGTTACACCTCCCTGGGACAGGAAACCTATTGTCCAGGCCTCCCCTGCCGGAGTTTCAGTCAGCAGCAGGATGCCAGACCCGTGTCTTAGGCAGCGGCATCCATTTTGTGATGCCAGGGCTTGGAAAGAAGTTACCGGGCAGGCCGGTGTGTACATGTCTCTCCCTCTAGAAGGGTGGAATGCTACCCCGCCGCCAGAACTGGTGGGGGGGTAGTATTCCAAGATGTTTGACACCAAACACGACATGTTTCCGTGCAGCCATCCCAAAGTTAGCATTTAACGCGAGGTTATAATGCGCTTAAGAGTATATGGTCAGGCTGCACTACAAACAGCATCAGAGAAGGGTCTCCGAACGCTGCAGAGGGGCTCTGCTCATGCAGGGGCACCCTCTCACATAGGAACCAAGCACTCTGCCTTCAGGATTGACAAGACCTGCCATAGGAGTGACTTATAGGTTTATATGTGTGTATGTATGTTGTGATATAGGTAACCTATATCACAGTAAGGGGTGCATGCACCACCTTACCCAGGCTGCAGTAGCAGACCTGTGGTGTCCTATTGGCTGGCCTTCCAGGGGTGGCACAATACATGCTTCAGCCCCTGGCAGGCCTCTGAGGTACCTATGCCCTGGGTACATAGTATACCATATACTAGGGACTTACAAGGGCACTCCAGATTCCAATCAGAGATGTGCCTAAGGCACATGGAAACCATTTTAGAGAGGAAGCAGCTAGGCTGGGGTTCTGATTAGCAGGGCCCCAGCCAGACTAAAGTCGAAAAACAGTGAAGCATCAGCAAAAAGTCGGGGTACCCATGTGAAGCAGATCCTACTCTCCTACAAGGTGTATCGGCAGATACTATAGGGAGGTCTCAATACTGGAATAGAAGGCGTGCTTGAGTCTGGATCGAGGTGCATCAGCAGAACCTATAGGAAGGTCTCAATACTGGAATAGAAGGCGTGCTTGAGTCTGGTTCGAGGTGCATCGGCAGATACAATAGGGAGGTCTCAATACTGGAATAGAAGGCGTGCTTGCGTCTGGATCGAGGTGCATCGACAGATACTATAGGGAGGTCTCAATACTGGAATAGAAGGCATGCTTGAGTCTGGATCGAGGTGCATCGGCAGATACTATAGGGAGGTCTCGATACTGGAATAGAAGGCGTGCTTGAGTCTCGATCGAGGTCCATCAGCAGATACTATTGGGAGGTCTCGATACTGGAATAGAAGGCGTGCTTGAGTCTGGATCGAGGTGCATCGGCAGATACTATAGGGATGTCTCAATACTGGAATTGAAGGCGTGCCTGAGTCTGGATCGAGGTCCATCGGCAGATTCTATAGGGAGGTCTCAATACTGGAATAGCAAGGTGTGCTCTTGAGTCTGGATTGAGGTTCATCGGCAGATACTATAGGGAGGTCGCAATACTGGAATAGAAGGCGTGCTTGAGTCTGCATTGAGGTGCATCTACAGATCGCATATAGGAAGGTCTCAATACTGGAATAGAAGGTGTGCTTGAGTCTGGGTCGAGGTGCATCGGCAGATACTATAGGGAGGTCTCAATACTGGAATAAAAGGCATGCTTGAGTCTGGATCGAGGTGCATTTCAGATACTATAAGGAGGTCTCAATACTGGAATAGCAAGGTGTGCTCTTGAGTCTGGATCGAGGTGCATCGGCAGATACTATAGGGAGGTCTCAATACTGGAATAGAAGGCGTGCTTGCGTCTGGATCGAGGTGCAACGGCAGATCCTATATGAAGGTCTCAATACTGGAATAGCAAGGCATGCTTGAGTCTGGATCGAGGTGCATTGGCAGATACTATAGGAAGCTCTCAATACTGGAATAGCAATGTGTGCTCTTGAGTCTGGATCGAGGTGTATCGGCAGATACTATAGGGAGGTCTCAATATTGGAATAGAAGTCGTGCTTGAGTCTGGATCGAGGTGCATCGGCAGATACTATAGGGATGTCTCAAAACTGGAATAGCAAGGTGTGCTCTTTATTCTGGATTGAGGTGCATCAGCAGATCCTATAGGGAGGCCTAAATACTGGAATAGCAAGGTGTGATCTTCAGTTTGGATTGAGGTGCATCGGCAGATACTATAGGGAGGTCTCAATACTGGAATAGAAGGCGCGCTTGAGTCTGCATTGAGGTGCATTGGCAGATCCTATAGGAAGGTCTCAATACTGGAATAGAAGACGTGCTTCAGTATGGATAGAGGTGCATCGGCAGATACTATAGGGAGGTCTCAATACTGGAATAGAAGGCGTGCTTGAGTCTGGATTGAGGTGCATTGGCAGATACTATAGGGAGGTCTCAATACTGGAATAGGAGGCGTGCTTGAGTCTGGATCGAGCTGTGTATCGGCAGATAATATAGGGAGGTCTCAATACTGGAATAGAAGGCGTGCTTGAGTCTGGATCGAGGTGCATCGGCAGATCCTATAGGAAGGTCTCAATACTGGAATAGAAGGCGTGCTTGAGTCTGGTTCGAGGTGCATCGGCAGATACTATAGGGAGGTCTCGATACTGGAATAGAAGGCGTGCTTGAGTCTGGTTCGAGGTGCATCGGCAGATACTATAGGTAGGTCTCGATACTGGAAAAGAAGGCGTGCCTGAGTCTGGATCGAGGTGCATCGGCAGATCCTAAAGGGAGGTCTCAATTCTGGAATAGCAAGGTGTGCTCTTGAGTCTGGATTGAGGTGCATCGGCAGATACTATAGGGAGGTCTCAATACTGGAATAGACAGTGTGCTTGAGTCGACATTGAGGTGCATCAACAGATCGTATATAGGAAGGTCTCAATACTGGAATAGAAGGTGTGCTTGAGTCTGGATCGAGGTGCATCGGCAGATACTATAGGGAGGTCTCAATACTGGAATAGAAGGCGTGTATGAGTCTGGATCCAGGTGCATCGGCAGATCCTATATGAAGGTCTCAATACTGGAATAGCAAGGTGTGCTCTTGTGTCTGGAATGAGGTGCATCGGCAGATACTATATGGACGTCTCAATACTGGAATGGAAGGTGTGCTCTTGAGTCTGGATTGAGGTGCATATGCAGATACTCTAGGAAGGTCTCAATACTGGAATAGAAGGTGTGCTCTTGAGTCTGGATCGAGGTGCATCGGCAGATTCGATAGGAAGGTATCAATACTGGAATAGAAGGCTTGCTTGAGTCTGCATTGAGGTGCATCGGCAGATCCTATAGAGAGGTCTCAATACTGGAATAGAAGGCATGCTTGAGTCTGGATCGAGGTGTATCGACAGATCCTACAGGAAGGTCTCAATACTGGAATAGCAAGCTGTGCTCTTGAGTCAGGATCGAGGTGCATTGGCAGATCCTACAGGAAGGTCTCAATACTGGAATAGCAAGGCGTGCTTGAGTCTTGATCGATGTGTATCGGCAGATCCTATAGGAAGGTCTCAATACGGGAATTGAAGGCGTGGTTCAGTCTGGATCGAGGTGCATCGGCAGATACTAAAGGAAGGTCTCAGTATTGGAATAGAAGGAGGTGCTTGAGTCTGGATCGAGGTGCATTGGCAGATCCTATAGGGAGGTCTTAATACTGGAATAGCAAGGTGTGCTCTTGAGTCTGGATTGAGGTGTATCGGCAGATACTGTAGGGAGGTCTCAATACTGGAATAGCAAGGTGTGCCATTGAGGCTGGATTGAGGTATATCGGCAGATTCTATAGGAAGGTCTCAATACTGGAATAGAAGGCGTGCTTGAGTCTGGATCGAGGTGCATCGGCAGATCCTATAGGAAGGTCTCAATACTGGCATAGAAGGTGTGCTCTTGAGTCTGGATTGAGGTGCATTGGCAGATACTATAGGGAGGTCTCAATACTGGAATAGCAAGGTGTGCTCTTGAGTCTGGATCAAGGTGCATCGGCAGATCCTATAGGAAGGTCTCAATACTGGAATAGAAGGCGTGGTTGAGTCTGGATCGAGGTGCATCGGCAGATCCTATAGGGAGGTCTAAATACTGGAATAGCAAGGTGTGCTCTTGAGTCTGGATCGAGGTGTATCGGCAGATCCTGAAGGGAGGTCTCAATACTGGAATAGCAAGGTGTGCTCTTGAGTCTGGATCGAGGTGCACCGCCAGATCCTATAGGGAGGTCTCAATACTGGAATAGAAGGCGTGCTTGAGTCTGCATTGAGGTGCATCGGCAGATCCTATATGAAGGTCTCAATACTGGAATAGCAAGGTGTGCTCTTGAGTCTGGATTGAGGTGCATCGGCAGATACTATACGGAGGTCTCAATACTGGAATTGAAGGCGTTCTTGAGTCTGGATCGAGGTGCATCGGCAGAACCTATCTGGAGGTCTCAATACTGGAATAGCAAGACGTGCTTGAGTCAGGATCGAGGTGCATCGGCAGATACTATAGGGATGTCTCAATACTTGAATAGAAGGCGTGCTTCAGTCTGGATCGAGGTGTATCGGCAGATACTATAGGAAAGTCTCAATACTGGAATAGAAGGCGTGCTTGAGTCTGGATCGAGGTGCATCGGCAGATACTATAGGAAGGTCTCAATACTGGAATAGGTGTGCCCTTGAATCTGGATCGAGGTGCAATGGCAGATCCTATAGGAAGGTCTCAATACTGGAATAGAAGGTGTGCTTGAGACTGGATTGAGGTGCATCGGCAGATCCTATAGGGAGGTCTCAATACTGGAATTGAAGGCGTGCTTGAGACTGGATTGAGGTGTATCGGCAGATCCTATTGGAAGGTCTCAATACTGGAATAGCAAGGCGTGCTTGAGTCTGGATCGAGGTGCATCAACAGATACTATAGGGAGGTCTCAATACTGGAATAGAAGGTGTGCTCTTGAATCTGGATCGAGGTGCAATGGCAGATCCTATAGGAAGGTCTCAATACTGGAATAGAAGGTGTGTTGAGTCTGGATCGAGGTGCATCGGCAGATCCTATAGGGAGGTCTCAATACTGGAATTGAAGGCGTGCTTGAGACTGGATTGAGGTGTATCGGCAGATCCTATTGGAAGGTCTCAATACTGGAATAGCAAGGCGTGCTTGAGTCTGGATCGAGGTGCATCGACAGATACTATAGGGAGGTCTCAATACTGGAATAGAAGGTGTGCTTGAATCTGGATCGAGGTGCAATGGCAGATCCTATAGGAAGGTCTCAATACTGGAATAGAAGGTGTGCTTGAGTCTGGATCGAGGTGCATCAGCAGATCCTATAGGGAGGTCTCAATACTGGAATAGCAAGGTGTGCTCTTGAGTCTGGATCGACGTGTATCGGCAGATCCTATATGGAGGTCTCAATACTGGAATAGCAAGGTGTGCTCTTGAGTCTGGATCGAGGTGTATCAGCAGATCCTATAGGGAGGTCACAATACTGGAATAGCAAGCTGTTCTCTTGAGTCTGGATCGAGGTGCATCGGCAGATCCTATAGGAAGGTCTCAATACTGGAATAGAAGGCATGCTTGAGTCTGCATTGAGGTGCATCGGCAGATCCTATAGGAAAGTCTCAATACTGTAATAGCAAGGTGTGCTCTTGGGTCTGGATTGAGGTGCATCAGCAGATACTATAGGGAGGACTCAATACTGGAATAGAAGGCGTGCTTCAGTCTGGATCGAGGTGCATCGGCAGAACCTATCCGGAGGTCTCAATACTGGAATAGCAAGACGTGCTTGAGTCAGGATCGAGGTGCATCGGCAGATGCTATAGGGAGGTCTCAATACTGGATTAGAAGGCGTGATTGAGTCTGCATTGAGGTGCATAGACAGATCCTATAGGAAGGTCTCAATACTGGAATAGCAAGGTGTGCTCTTGAGTCTGGATTGAGGTGCATCGGCAGATCCTATAGGAAGGTCTCAATACTGGAATAGCAAGGTGTGCTCTTGAATCTGGAATGAGGTGCATCGGCAGATACTATAGGGAGGTCTCAATACTGGAATAGCAAGGTGTGATCTTGAGTCTGGATTGAGGTGCATTGGCAGATACTATAGGGAGGTCTCAATACTGGAATAGGAGGCGTGCTTGAGTCTGGATCGAGGTGTATCGGCAGATCCTATAGGGAGGTCTCAATACTGGAATAGCAAGGTGTGCTCTTGAGTCTGGATTGAGGTGTATCGGCAGATCCTATAGGGAGGTCTAAATACTGGAATAGCAAGGTATGCTCTTGAGTCTGGATGGAGGTGCATCGGCAGACCCTATAGGAAGGTCTCAATACTGGAATAGAAGGCATGCTTGAGTCTGCATTGAGGTGCATAGGCAGATCCTATAGGAAGATCTCAATACTGGAATAGCAAGGTGTGCTCTTGAGTCTGGATTGAGGTGCATCGGCAGATACTATAGGGAGGTCTCAATACTGGAATAGCAAGGTGCTCTTGAGTCTGGATTGAGGTGCATCGGCAAATACTATTGGGAGGTCTCAATACTGGAATAGGAGGCGTGGTTGAGTCTGGATCGAGGTGTATCAGCAGATACTATAGGAAGGTCTCAATACTGGAATAGAAGGCGTGCTTGAGTCTGGATCGAGGTGCATCGGCTGATCCTATACTGAGGTCTCAATACTGGAATAGCAAGGTGTGCTCTTGAGTCTGGATCGAGGTGTATCGGCAGATCCTATATGGAGGTCTCAATACTGGAATAGCAAGGTGTGCTCTTGAGTCTGGATCGAGGTGTATCAGCAGATCCTATAGGGAGGACTCAATACTGGAATAGCAAGGTGTGCTCTTGAGTCTGGATCGAGGTGAAACGGCAAATCCTATAGGAAGGTCTCAATACTGGAATAGAAGGCGTGCTTGAGACTGGATCGAGGTGCATCGGCAGATCCTATAGGGAGGTCTAAATACTGGAATAGCAAGGTGTGATCTTGAGTTTGCATTGAGGTGTATCAGCAGATCCTATAGGGAGGTCTCAATACTGGAATAGCAAGGTGTTCTCTTGAGTCTGGATCGAGGTGAATCGGCAGATCCTATAGGAAGATCTCAATACTGGAATAGAAGGCATGCTTGAGTCTGCATTGAGGTGCATCAGCAGATCCTATAGGAAAGTCTCAATACTGTAATAGCAAGGTGTGCTCTTGATTCTGGATCGACGTGCATCGGCAGAACTTATAGGGAAGTCTCAATACTGGAATAGCAAGACGTGCTTGAGTCTGGATCGAGGTGCATCGGCAGATGCTATAGGGAGGTCTCAATACTGGATTAGAAGGCGTGATTGAGTCTACATTGAGGTGCATAGGCAGATCCTATAGGAAGGTCTCAATACTGGAATAGCAAGGTGTGCTCTTGAGTCTGGATTGAGGTGCACCGGCAGATCCTATAGGAAGGTCTCAATACTGGAATAGCAAGGTGTGCCCTTGAGTCTGGATTGATGTGCATCGGCAGATACTATAGGGAGGTCTCAATACTGAAATAGCAAGGTGTGCTCTTGAGTCTGGATTGAGGTGCATTGGCAGATACTATAGGGAGGTCTCAATACTGGAATAGGAGGCGTGCTTGAGTCTGGATCGAGCTGTGTATCGGCAGATACTATAGGAAGGTCTCAAAACTGGAATAGAAGGCGTGCTTCAGTCTGGATCGAGGTGTATCGGCAGATACTATAGGGAGGTCTCAATACTTGAATAGAAGGTGTGCTCTTGAATCTGGATCGAGGTGCAATGGCAGATCCTATAGGAAGGTCTCAATACTGGAATAGAAGGTGTGCTTGAGTCTGGATCGAGGTGCATCGGCAGATCCTATAGGAAAGTCTCAATACTGTAATAGCAAGGTGTGCTCTTGAGTCTGGATTGAGGTGCATCAGCAGATACTATAGGGAGGACTCAATACTGGAATAGAAGGCGTGCTTCAGTCTGGATCGAGGTGCATCGGCAGAACCTATCCGGAGGTCTCAATACTGGAATAGCAAGACGTGCTTGAGTCAGGATCGAGGTGCATCGGCAGAAGCTATAGGGAGGTCTCAATACTGGATTAGAAGGCGTGATTGAGTCTGCATTGAGGTGCATAGACAGATCCTATAGGAAGGTCTCAATACTGGAATAGCAAGGTGTGCTCTTGAGTCTGGATTGAGGTGCATCGGCAGATCCTATAGGAAGGTCTCAATACTGGAATAGCAAGGTGTGCTCTTGAATCTGGAATGAGGTGCATCGGCAGATACTATAGGGAGGTCTCAATACTGGAATAGCAAGGTGTGATCTTGAGTCTGGATTGAGGTGCATTGGCAGATACTATAGGGAGGTCTCAATACTGGAATAGGAGGCGTGCTTGAGTCTGGATCGAGGTGTATCGGCAGATCCTATAGGGAGGTCTCAATACTGGAATAGCAAGGTGTGCTCTTGAGTCTGGATTGAGGTGTATCGGCAGATCCTATAGGGAGGTCTCAATACTGGAATAGAAGGCATGCTTGAGTCTGCATTGAGGTGCATAGGCAGATCCTATAGGAAGATCTCAATACTGGAATAGCAAGGTGTGCTCTTGAGTCTGGATTGAGGTGCATCGGCAGATACTATAGGGAGGTCTCAATACTGGAATAGCAAGGTGCTCTTGAGTCTGGATTGAGGTGCATCGGCAAATACTATTGGGAGGTCTCAATACTGGAATAGGAGGCGTGGTTGAGTCTGGATCGAGGTGTTTCAGCAGATACTATAGGAAGGTCTCAATACTGGAATAGAAGGCGTGCTTGAGTCTGGATCGAGGTGCATCGGCTGATCCTATACTGAGGTCTCAATACTGGAATAGCAAGGTGTGCTCTTGAGTCTGGATCGAGGTGTATCGGCAGATCCTATATGGAGGTCTCAATACTGGAATAGCAAGGTGTGCTCTTGAGTCTGGATCGAGGTGTATCAGCAGATCCTATAGGGAGGACTCAATACTGGAATAGCAAGGTGTGCTCTTGAGTCTGGATCGAGGTGAAACGGCAAATCCTATAGGAAGGTCTCAATACTGGAATAGAAGGCGTGCTTGAGACTGGATCGAGGTGCATCGGCAGATCCTATAGGGAGGTCTCAATACTGGAATAGCAAGGTGTGATCTTGAGTTTGCATTGAGGTGTATCAGCAGATCCTATAGGGAGGTCTCAATACTGGAATAGCAAGGTGTTCTCTTGAGTCTGGATCGAGGTGAATCGGCAGATCCTATAGGAAGATCTCAATACTGGAATAGAAGGCATGCTTGAGTCTGCATTGAGGTGCATCGGCAGATCCTATAGGAAAGTCTCAATACTGTAATAGCAAGGTGTGCTCTTGATTCTGGATCGACGTGCATCGGCAGAACTTATAGGGAGGTCTCAATACTGGAATAGCAAGACGTGCTTGAGTCTGGATCGAGGTGCATCGGCAGATGCTATAGGGAGGTCTCAATACTGGATTAGAAGGCGTGATTGAGTCTACATTGAGGTGCATAGGCAGATCCTATAGGAAGGTCTCAATACTGGAATAGCAAGGTGTGCTCTTGAGTCTGGATTGAGGTGCACCGGCAGATCCTATAGGAAGGTCTCAATACTGGAATAGCAAGGTGTGCCCTTGAGTCTGGATTGATGTGCATCGGCAGATACTATAGGGAGGTCTCAATACTGAAATAGCAAGGTGTGCTCTTGAGTCTGGATTGAGGTGCATTGGCAGATACTATAGGGAGGTCTCAATACTGGAATAGGAGGCGTGCTTGAGTCTGGATCGAGCTGTGTATCGGCAGATACTATAGGAAGGTCTCAATACTGGAATAGAAAGCGTGCTTCAGTCTGGATCGAGGTGTATCGGCAGATACTATAGGGAGGTCTCAATACTTGAATAGAAGGTGTGCTCTTGAATCTGGATCGAGGTGCAATGGCAGATCCTATAGGAAGGTCTCAATACTGGAATAGAAGGTGTGCTTGAGGATGGATCGAGGTGCATCGGCAGATCCTATAGGGAGGTCTCAATACTGGAATTGAAGGCGTGCTTGAGACTGGATTGAGGTGTATCGGCAGATCCTATTGGAAGGTCTCAATACTGGAATAGCAAGGCGTGCTTGAGTCTGGATCGAGGTGCATCGACAGATACTATAGGGAGGTCTCATTACTGGAATAGAAGGTGTGCTCTTGAATCTGGATCGAGGTGCAAAGGCAGATCCTATAGGAAGGTCTCAATACTGGAATAGAAGGTGTGCTTGAGTCTGGATCGAGGTGCATCAGCAGATCCTATAGGGAGGTCTCAATACTGGAATAGCAAGGTGTGATCTTGAGTCTGGACTGAGGTGTATCGGCAGATCCTATAGGGAGGTCTCAATACTGGAATAGCAAGCTGTTCTCTTGAGTCTGGATCGAGGTGCATCGGCAGATCCTATAGGAAGGTCTCAATACTGGAATAGAAGGCATGCTTGAGTCTGCATTGAGGTGCATCGGCAGATCCTATAGGAAAGTCTCAATACTGTAATAGCAAGGTGTGCTCTTGAGTCTGGATTGAGGTGCATCAGCAGATACTATAGGGAGGACTCAATACTGGAATAGAAGGCGTGCTTCAGTCTGGATCGAGGTGCATCGGCAGAACCTATCCGGAGGTCTCAATACTGGAATAGCAAGACGTGCTTGAGTCAGGATCGAGGTGCATCGGCAGATGCTATAGGGAGGTCTCAATACTGGATTAGAAGGCGTGATTGAGTCTGCATTGAGGTGCATAGACAGATCCTATAGGAAGGTCTCAATACTGGAATAGCAAGGTGTGCTCTTGAGTCTGGATTGAGGTGCATCGGCAGATCCTATAGGAAGGTCTCAATACTGGAATAGCAAGGTGTGCTCTTGAATCTGGAATGAGGTGCATCGGCAGATACTATAGGGAGGTCTCAATACTGGAATAGCAAGGTGTGATCTTGAGTCTGGATTGAGGTGCATTGGCAGATACTATAGGGAGGTCTCAATACTGGAATAGGAGGCGTGCTTGAGTCTGGATTGAGGTGTATCGGCAGATCCTATAGGGAGGTCTCAATACTGGAATAGCAAGGTGTGATCTTGAGTTTGCATTGAGGTGTATCAGCAGATCCTATAGGGAGGTCTCAATACTGGAATAGCAAGGTATGCTCTTGAGTCTGGATCGAGGTGAATCGGCAGATCCTATAGGAAGATCTCAATACTGGAATAGCAAGGTGTGCTCTTGATTCTGGATCGACGTGCATCGGCAGATACTATAGGGAGGTCTCAATACTGGAATAGCAAGGTGCTCTTGAGTCTGGATTGAGGTGCATCGGCAAATACTATTGGGAGGTCTCAATACTGGAATAGAAGGCGTGCTTGAGTCTGGATCGAGGTGCATCGTCTGTGTAGGAGAGTAGGATCTGCTTCACATGGGTACCCCCACTTTTTGCTGATGCTTCACTGTTTTTCGACATTAGTCTGGCTGGGGCCCTGCTAATCAGAACCCCAGCCTAGCTGCTTCCTCTCTAAAATGGTTTCCATGTGCCTTAGGCACATCTCTGATTGGGATCTGGAGTGCCCTTATAAGTCCCTAGTATATGGTATACTATGTACCAAGGGCATAGGTACCTCAGAGGCCTGCCAGGGGCTGCAGCATGTATTATGCCACCCCTGGAAGGCCATCCAAACTGACACCACAGGTCTGCTACTGCAGCCTGGGTAAGGTGGTGCATGCACCCCTTACTGTGATATAGGTTACCTATATCACGAACTACATACACACATATAAACCTATAAGTCACTCCTAAGGCAGGCCTTATCAATCCTAAAGGCAGAGTGCATGGTTCCTATGTGAGAGGGTGCCCCTGCATGAGCAGGGCCCCTCTGCAGCGTTCGGAGACCCTCTCTGATGCTGTTTGTAGTGCAGCCTGACCATATACTCTTAAGCGCATTATATCCTCGCGGTAAAATGCTAACTTTGGAATGGCTGCACCTAAACATGTCGTGTTTGGTGTCAAACATCTTGGAATACTACCCCCTCACCAATCCTGGCGGCGGGGGTAGCATTCCACCCTTCTAGAGGGAAAGACATGTTAACTCTGACTAGTCCGGTAACTTCTTTCCAGAGCCCTGGCATCACAAAATGGATGCTGCTGCCACAGACACAAGTCTGGCCTCCTGCTGCTGGACGAAACTCCGGCAGGGGAGGCCTGGACAATAGGTTTCCTGTCCCAGGGAGGTGTGACCACCTCCCCAGACAGGACAATGTGTATTGGGGCTGGGCAGGAGCACTTTCGGGTGCTTTGAAGTCCTGCACTGGGGGCACGTTTGGTGTCCCTGTGCATACCCCAGTTCAAACCGGATCAGGGGCTTGCAGCCCCTGCTTTGGCGCGACCTGGACAAAGGGAAAGGGGTGTAGCCACCCCTCTGCCCTGACCCACCCATAGGTGGGGCCGCAGAGTAGTCCAACGCCTATTTTTAGAATAAAGGTAGGAACCCAGTCCTTAGGACTTTAGATTATACCTGGACGAAACTCTGAAACTGAATCCTGGACCTTCGACGCTCTACTCACGATTAGAGGACTGAAGAATCTCCTTGGGGTCAAGGAGTGACTCCCCTGCTTGGCAGGCACCAAAGAAGCATCTGTCCGGTTCGCATTTCTGAAGCTCCCGTCGGACGCCGAAGTCATCGCATCACCAGAGGTGGATTCTCAGACTTCCCCGAGGCTACTCTGAGTCCCCAGCAAAGCTGAGGCCCGTGGCTATCGTGGGTGACTTGAGACTGTGACCCCTGGACACCGAGCACATTTGCAAGTGCATCATCTTTTGGGTCTTCCAAGAAGTCGTGCTTTGGGCTCCGAGTAGCCCTAGCCTCCAGCACCACCTGCACCGAAGATCACTGGCCCCCACTCCACGAGTGTCCTGTAAGCCAGCTCCACGTGCGGCGTCACGAGGCTCCTTTGCGGTTGCTAGCCCGTTGGCTAGTAGCCCTTAACGAAGGCCAATCTTTTCCTTCTTTGGCATTCTGGTTGCTCCAGGCCTGCCCTCACTTACCCTCGCTGGGTGAGTTCCACAGACCTTGCTGGTCTGCACCATCGACGATCTACATCTTACTCGAGACTTGCCGTTGCCAAGGCTTGTTGGGTCCAATCCGGTCGCCGATACCTCAGCACTCGACAGACATCAAGCTCCAGCCCGAATCCTGCTCTTGGTTGCTGACAACGCCTCCCGGACCTCGTGGCTGAAGAGTCAAGACGACCGTCAACGCACCTGAAGCACTCGACATCGGTGGGCATCTGTCCATCGCCTTCCTGGTCACTGGCTAGTGACCCAGACTCTGTCCCCTCTGCTTTCAGGTTCACCAGAACTCCGATCCACTCTTGGATCCACCCGGACACTTTTCTCTTGGCCGCCAGCAGCACTTTGCAGCAGATCGCCATTCGAATCGACGACGAAACCCGACCCCGAAAGGCACCTATGCACCCGGCTTCCCTGGGTGAGGTAACACGAGTACTCCGGTGCTCCCGTGGGTAGAGACTCTTCAAAGTCCTAGATCTCAAAGGGTTTTGTCCTAATCCTCTTTTAAGTGTCCCTTTCCTCTATTTTCCCGATCCCGACTTTCTCCATAGAAGTTAACGGCGTATCGCGGTTGTGTATTTACACTGCACGCGTCTCCCGTGGGTCCCCTGTGTCACTACCTTGGGTGGTTCCTTGTGGTCCAAGCACTTCTAGAGGCTCTAGGCCTAGTGTCTAGTTCAGTCGTGGTTCGCATACCACTTTATTGGTATATGGTTTGGTACGCCCCTAGGGCCCAAACGTGTATTTGTGCTATTACTGTGATTTAAGATCTTATAACTTATGTATCTTCGAACTCTAGCCTCATAAAGAGACTAGAGGGGTGTGTTTAGCAATAAATACATATATTTTGAATATATACCTGGTGTGGTGCTCTTTCATTTGGTCACTCAAGAGATTATAGACTGGTAAAACAAGCTGCTTTACATTCCTTCAAGACTTAGCCTGAAGGCTGCTCTCCATAGCTACCACTAGGATAGCTTTCAATAAGGTTGTCTTTAACCTATCTACCATAAGAGTCGATTTGCCCTGGTGCAAGGTGTCCACTTTAATTAGTGAACAGCATATACCAGGCCAACTTCTCACATTGGTGTGCAGCATGTGGGATTCCAGCTTGCTATTGTTTTACCAGATAATCTCAATTGAATTGATCAACTGAAAACCACTAAAGGTACCTAAGGTACATATAATTTAAGCTTAGAATAACAGTAAGTTCTACTGAACTTAGAGTTGTGTGTTAAGGGATAGCACAACCCTTTCTACAACTCAAGAGAGTTTAGTAGGCCACACTAGAGTAGGTAGTGCATACACCACACCACACTAGTAATGTCTTTAAGGGCAGGATCCAAAGAATCCTTGCAGGAAGCCATTGAGCTTCCACCCTCCAAGTATGATACACTCCCATTCTTGGAATTGAGAGCTTTATGTAACTTGAGAAAAATAAGGACAGGCCAAAGCCCCACCACCCAACACCTCAAGGAGTTGTTGGTGGCTTATGACCTTAGTAAGCCTGTAGGGACTGAAGGGGTAGGAGCTGAGGGTGGGGCAGGAGAAGAGGAGGACGCTAGGGGTACCAGTACCCCCAGCCCCCCTCTGAAACTGGCCAGGAGGGTGACAATGACCCTGACCTGGAAAACCAAATCCCTCCTGTGGATGATGATGAGGATGATCAAAATGATGCCCTCTTTGTCCCCCCAGGAAGGATTAAGAGTGTGCCCAGAAGGTCTAGGTCTCCTTCTCAGGAGTCTAACCACTCTGGCACCTCTATAGGGAGCTCTGTCTCATCTCATAGGAGAGAATCCTCTCATGAGAGAAGAAAGAGGCTAGTCCAGTATGAGGAAACTCAGCTGGAACTCAGAAAAAAGCAATTAGCTTTAGATAGAGAATCCCTAGATCTCCTTAGAGAGAGAAGAAAGTTGGGACTAGAGTCCCATGGTGGCAGCCATGTCCCTAGAGATAGGGAAAGGTCCTATGACCATAGGAACCTGAGCAAGATTGTCCCTCCCTACCAGAGTGGGGATGATATCCACAAATGGATAACTGCTTTAGAAAGGGCCTGTAAAGTACAGAAGGTCCCTCAGGAGCAGTGGGCAGCAATCTTGTGGCTCTCCTTTGCTGACAAAGGTAGAGATAAGCTCCTCACTGTTAGAGAGGAGGATGCTGACAATTACAAGGTCTTGAAGAGTGCTCTTATTGATGGGTTTGGCCTAACCACTGAACAGTACAGGTTGAAGTTCAGAGACACCCAAAAAGCACAGACTCAAGACTGGGTAAACTATGTGGATTGTTCTGCCAAGGCTCTGGAAGGCTGGTTGATGGGCAGTAAGGTGTGTGACTTCTCAGGATTGTATAATCTGATAATGAGGGAGCAGATTCTTAATAACTGTCAAAATCAGCTGTTGCATCAATACCTGGTAGACTCTGATCTGACCTCTCCCCAAGAATTGGGAAAGAAGGCAGACAAATGGGTCAGGACCAGGGTGAAGCAGAAGGTACAGAACCAAGGTGGGGAAACCAAGAAGCAAGATGCTAAGAACTCTGACAAGGGTGGGGAGAAGGGTAAAGATCAAAAGTCTTCATCAGGCCCCCAAAAATCTTCTTCTGGTGGGGATTCCCAGTCTACCAAGGGTAAAGGCCAAAGAAAACCGTGGTGCAAGGTCTGTAAGCAAAAGACCCACTGGACCAGTGATTGCACCAAGTCCAAAGACTCCAGTCCAGCACCCACCAATGCCCCTAAGGCACCTGTTCCCCCTAGTACAGTTGGTGGAAGTGCTCCAGCAAAGGGTTTAGTAGGGTTCACCCTGGGAACTGAGTTGGGCTCTGACTTAGTCAGGGAACTGACTCAGGCTGTGTTAGTCTGTGATGGAGGCATGGATGTGACCTCCACTGTGAGTCCCAGTAATCTGGGCAAGTACAGACAACAGCCTTTAATCAATGGACGTGAGGCTTTGGCATTTAGGGACACAGGGGCAAGTGTCACAATGGTGACACAAGACCTTGTGCTACCTGGGCAAGTTATGCTTGGTGAAATGTACCAAGTGACCAATGCTAGCAATGTCAGAACAGACCATACTCTGGCAGTTGTTAACTTCTCCTGGGGAGGGGTAACTGGCCTTAAGAAGGTTGTGGTAAGTGCAAACCTACCAGTCGAATGCTTGCTTGGCAATGACTTAGAGACTTCAGCTTGGGCAGAAGTGGAGCTCAGGACCCATGCAGAAATGCTGGGGATCCCTGCAGATGTGTTTGCTGTGACCAGGTCACAAGCCAAAATGTCTAGCACTGAACAGGCCTTGGATTCTGGAAGAATGGACCAAGTGCCTTCCAAGAGGAGGAGTAGTAGGGTTAAGGCAGTGCCTTCCCCCTTGGCTCAGGAGGAAGATCAGTCCCTTGAGGGGATGATCTCAGCCCTGAAGAAGGAACTGTCCTTGAACCTGACCAGGTTGAGTTCTTGGGGACAGGGGGACCTTCTAGGGCAGATCTGAGCCAGGAGCAGCAGAGCTGCCGCTCCCTTGAACCCCTCAGACAGCAAGCTGCTGCTGAGGCTGCTGGGAAAGCTAGTGGTCCCCATACAGTGTATTGGGATGATGGACTCCTGTACTCAGAGAGTAGAGACCCCAAGCCTGGTGCTACCAGGAGGTTGGTAATACCTTTGAAGTTCAGGGGCTTCCTATTGACCCTAGCCCATGATATTCCCTTAGCAGGACACCTGGGCCAGAACAAGACTTGGGACAGAATTGTCCCTCACTTTCACTGGCCCCACATGTCTGAAGACAGTAAGGAGTTTTGTCGCTCCTGTGTAACCTGCCAAGCCAGTGGCAAAGCAGGTGGCACTACAAAGGCCCCCTGATACCACTACCTGTGGTGGGGGTGCCCTTTGAGAGGGTAGGGATTGACATTGTTGATCCCATGGATCCCCAAACAGCCTCTGGGCACAGGTTTATCCTGGTGGTAGTGGATCATGCCACCAGGTACCCAGAAGCTATTCCCCTCAGGACCACTACAGCACCTGTGGTGGCAAGGGCCCTCCTGGGAATCTTCTCAAGAGTGGGCTTTCCTAAGGAGGTAGTCTCAGACAGGGTGCTAACTTCATGTCTGGGTACTTAAAAGCAATGTGGAAGGAGTGTGGAGTGACTTATAAGTTCACCACACCCTATCACCCACAATGCAATGGTTTAGTTGAGAGATTCAACAAAACCTTGAAGGGCATGATTAAAGGGCTCCCAGAAAAGCTTAGGCGTAGATGGGACATACTCTTGCCCTGCCTTTTATTCGCATATAGGGAGGTGCCTCAGAAGGGGGTTGGTTACAGCCCTTTTGAACTTCTGTTTGGCCACCCTGTGAGGGGTCCACTGTGCTTGGTGAAGGAAGGATGGGAGTTACCTCTCAAGCCCCCAAAGCAAGATATAGTGGACTATGTACTTGGTCTCCGCTCCAGGATGGCTGAGTACATGAAAAAGGCAACCAAAAACCTTGAGGCTAGCCAGGAACTTCAGAAGGCCTGGCATGACCAAAAGGCTGTTCTGACTGTTTACCAGCCAGGACAGAAGGTGTGGGTGTTGGAGCCAGTGGCCCCAGCAGCTCTCCAAGACAAATGGAGTGGACCCCACACTATTGTTGAGCAGAAGGGTGAGGTCACTTATTTAGTAGACCTAGGAACACCCAGGAGTCCCCACAGGGTTCTCCATGTCAACAGGTTAAAACCATATGTGGACAGGGCAGACATGGGCTTGCTCATGGCTACTGATGAAGGGCAGGAGGAAGAGAGTGACCCACTCCCTGACCTGCTCTCACAGAACCCTGACGATGGGTCAGTTGATGGTGTAGCCTTGGCAGGCAGCCTCACTACCCAGCAACAAACTGATTGCAGGCAAGTCCTCAATCAGTTTCGACATATGTTTTCACTGACACCCAGTCAGACCACCTGGTGCACTCATGAAGTGGACACTGAGGACAGTCTGCCTATTAAAAACAAGATTTATAGGCAACCTGACCATGTCAGGGACTGTATCAGGACTGAAGTCCAGAAAATGTTGGAATTGGGAGTAATTGAGCCCTCAGATAGCCCTTGGGCTAGTCCAGTAGTCCTAGTACCGAAACCTCACACCAGTGGTGGAAAAAGAGAGATGAGGTTTTGTGTAGACTACAGGGGTCTCAATGCAGTCACTAGGACTGATGCCCATCCAATACCCAGGGCAGATGAGCTCATAGATACTTTGGCCTCTGCCAAATATCTCAGCACATTTGACCTAACAGCTGGCTACTGGCAGATCAGACTAGCTGATACTGCAAAGCCCAAGACAGCATTCTCAACCCCTAGTGGGCATTATCAATTTGTGGTAATGCCCTTTGGTCTGAAGAATGCACCTGCCACTTTCCAGAGGTTGGTGAACACAGTTCTCACAGGACTGGAAGCCTATAGTGCAGCTTATCTAGATGATATTGCTGTCTTTAGCTCCACCTGGGAGGATCACCTGGTCCACCTCAGGAATGTTTTACAGGCCCTGCAAAAGGCAGGCCTGACTATCAAGGCCACTAAGTGCCAGATAGGGCAGAGTCAGGTTGTGTACCTGGGCCACCTTGTGGGTGGAGGCCAGGTTCAACCTTTGCAGAGCAAGATCCAGACCATCATGGACTGGACTGCTCCCACTACCCAGACTCAGGTGAGAGCCTTCTTAGGGCTGACTGGGTACTATAGGAGATTTGTCAAGGGGTATGGATCAATAGTGACACCCTTGAATGACTTAACTTCTAAGAAAATGCCCAAAAAGGTTCAGTGGACAGTTAGCTGTCAAAAGGCATTTGATGACCTCAAGCAGGCCATGTGCACTGCTCCAATTCTGCAGAGTCCTGATTACTCCAAGAAGTTCATTGTTCAAACAGATGCATCTGAATTGGGGGTAGGGGCTGTACTGTCACAATTGAATGAAGAAGGTCAGGATCAGCCAGTAGCTTTTATTAGCAGAAGGCTGACCCCTAGAGAGAAACGTTGGTCAGCCATAGAGAGGGAGGCCTTTGCTGTGGTCTGGGCTCTGAAGAAGTTGAGGCCATACTTGTTTGGTACACACTTCCTGGTTCAGACAGACCATAAGCCCCTCTTACGGCTAAAACAAATGAAGGGTGAAAACCCCAAACTGCTTAGGTGGTCCATTTCCCTACAGGGGATGGACTTTACAGTGGAACATAGGCCTGGGAGTAACCATGCGAATGCAGATGGACTCTCTAGGTATTTCCACTTAGAACATGAAGACTTAACTGGGCAAGGTTAGTTTAATGTCCCTACGTTTGGGGGGGTTGTGTAGGAGAGTAGGATCTGCTTCACATGGGTACCCCCACTTTTTGCTGATGCTTCACTGTTTTTCGACATTAGTCTGGCTGGGGCCCTGCTAATCAGAACCCCAGCCTAGCTGCTTCCTCTCTAAAATGGTTTCCATGTGCCTTAGGCACATCTCTGATTGGGATCTGGAGTGCCCTTATAAGTCCCTAGTATATGGTATACTATGTACCAAGGGCATAGGTACCTCAGAGGCCTGCCAGGGGCTGCAGCATGTATTATGCCACCCCTGGAAGGCCATCCAAACTGACACCACAGGTCTGCTACTGCAGCCTGGGTAAGGTGGTGCATGCACTCCTTACTGTGATATAGGTTACCTATATCACGAACTACATACACACATATAAACCTATAAGTCACTCCTAAGGCAGGCCATATCAATCCTAAAGGCAGAGTGCATGGTTCCTATGTGAGAGGGTGCCCCTGCATGAGCAGGGCCCCTCTGCAGCGTTCGGAGACCCTCTCTGATGCTGTTTGTAGTGCAGCCTGACCATATACTCTTAAGCGCATTATATCCTCGCGGTAAAATGCTAACTTTGGAATGGCTGCACCTAAACATGTCGTGTTTGGTGTCAAACATCTTGGAATACTACCCCCCCGCCAATCCTGGCGGCGGGGGTAGCATTCCACCCTTCTAGAGGGAAAGACATGTTAACTCTGACTAGTCCGGTAACTTCTTTCCAGAGCCCTGGCATCACAAAATGGATGCTGCTGCCACAGACACGAGTCTGGCCTCCTGCTGCTGGACGAAACTCCGGCAGGGGAGGCCTGGACAATAGGTTTCCTGTCCCAGGGAGGTGTGACCACCTCCCCAGACAGGACAATGTGTATTGGGGCTGGGCGGGAGCACTTTCGGGTGCTTTGAAGTCCTGCACTGGGGGCACGTTTGGTGTCCCTGTGCATACCCCAGTTCAAACCGGATCAGGGGCTTGCAGCCCCTGCTTTGGCGCGACCTGGACAAAGGGAAAGGGGTGTAGCCACCCCTCTGCCCTGACCCACCCATAGGTGGGGCCGCAGAGTAGTCCAACCCCTATTTTTAGAATAAAGGTAGGAACCCAGTCCTTAGGACTTTAGATTATACCTGGACGAAACTCTGAAACTGAATCCTGGACCTTCGACGCTCTACTCACGATTAGAGGACTGAAGAATCTCCCTTGGGGTCAAGGAGTGACTCCCCTGCTTGGCAGGCACCAAAGAAGCATCTGTTCGGTTCGCATTTCTGAAGCTCCTGTCGGACGCCGAAGTCATCGCATCACCAGAGGTGGATTCTCAGACTTCGCCGAGGCTACCCTGAGTTCCCAGCAAAGCTGAGGCCCGTGGCTATCGTGGGTGACTTGAGACCGTGACCCCTGGACACCAAACACATTTGCAAGTGCATCATCTTCTGGGTCTCCCAAGAAGTCGTGCTTTGGGCTCCGAGTAGCCCTAGCCTCCAGCACCACTTGCACCGAAGATCACTGGCCCCCACTCCACGAGTGTCCTGTAAGCCAGCTCCACGTGCGGCGTCACGAGGCTCCTTCGCGGTCGCTAGCCCGTTGGCTAGTAGCCCTTAACGAAGGCCAATCTTTTCCTTACTTGGCATCCTGGTTGCTCCAGGCCTGCCCTCACTTACCTTCGCTGGGTGAGTTCCACAAACCTTGCTGGTCTGCACCATCGATGATCTACATCTTACTCGAGACTTGCCGTTGCCAAGGCTTGTTGGGTCCAATCCGGTCGCCGACACCTCAGCACTCGACAGACATCAAGCACCAGCCCGAATCCTGCTCCTGGTCGCCGACAACGCCTCCCGGACCTCGTGGCTGAAGAGTCAAGACGACCGTCAATGCACCTGAAGCACTCGACATTGGTGGGCATCTGTCCATCGCCTTCCTGGTCACTGGCTAGTGACCCAGACTCTGTCCCCTCTGCTTTCAGGTTCACCAGAACTCCGATCCACTCTTGGATCCACCCGGACACTTTTCTCTTGGCCGCCAGCAGCACTTTGCAGCAGATCGCCATTCGAATCGACGACGAAACCCGACCCCGAAAGGCACCTATGCACCCGGCTTCCCTGGGTGAGGTAACACGAGTACTCCGGTGCTCCCGTGGGTAGAGACTCTTCAAAGTCCTAGATCTCAAAGGGTTTTGTCCTAGTCCTCTTTTAAGTGTCCCTTTCCTCTATTTTCCCGATCCCGACTTTCTCCATAGAAGTTAACGGCGTATCGCGGTTGTGTATTTACACTGCACGCGTCTCCCGTGGGTCCCCTGTGTCACTACCTTGGGTGGTTCCTTGTGGTCCAAGCACTTCTAGAGGCTCTAGGCCTAGTGTCTAGTTCAGTCGTGGTTCGCATACCACTTTATTGGTATATGGTTTGGTACGCCCCTAGGGCCCAAACGTGTATTTGTGCTATTACTGTGATTTAAGATCTTATAACTTATGTATTTCGAACTCTAGCCTCATAAAGAGACTAGAGGGGTGTGTTTAGCAATAAATACATATATTTTGAATATATACCTGGTGTGGTGCTCTTTCATTTGGTCACTCAAGAGATTATAGACTGGTAAAACAAGCTGCTTTACATTCCTTCAAGACTTAGCCTGAAGGCTGCTCTCCATAGCTACCACTAGGATAGCTTCCAATAAGGTTGTCTTTAACCTATCTACCATAAGAGTCGATTTGCCCTGGTGCAAGGTGTCCACTTTAATTAGTGAACAGCATATACCAGGCCAACTTCTCACAGTCTGATCCTATACTGAGGTCTCAATACTGGAATAGCAAGGTGTGCTCTTGAGTCTGGATCGAGGTGTATCAGCAGATCCTATATGGAGGTCTCAATACTGGAATAGCAAGGTGTGCTCTTGAGTCTGGATCGAGGTGTATCAGCAGATCCTATAGGGAGGACTCAATACTGGAATAGCAAGGTGTGCTCTTGAGTCGGGATCAAGGTGAAACGGCAAATCCTATAGGAAGGTCTCAATACTGGAATAGAAGGCGTGCTTGAGACTGGATCGAGGTGCATCGGCAGATCCTATAGGGAGGTCTCAATACTGGAATAGCAAGGTGTGATCTTGAGTTTGCATTGAGGTGTATCAGCAGATCCTATAGGGAGGTCTCAATACTGGAATAGCAAGGTGTTCTCTTGAGTCTGGATCGAGGTGAATCGGCAGATCCTATAGGAAGATCTCAATACTGGAATAGAAGGCATGCTTGAGTCTGCATTGAGGTGCATCGGCAGATCCTATAGGAAAGTCTCAATACTGGAATAGCAAGACGTGCTTGAGTCTGGATCGAGGTGCATCGGCAGATGCTATAGGGAGGTCTCAATACTGGATTAGAAGGCGTGATTGAGTCTACATTGAGGTGCATAGGCAGATCCTATAGGAAGGTCTCAATACTGGAATAGCAAGGTGTGCTCTTGAGTCTGGATTGAGGTGCACCGGCAGATCCTATAGGAAGGTCGCAATACTGGAATAGCAAGGTGTGCTCTTGAGTCTGGATTGAGGTGCATTGGCAGATACTATAGGGAGGTCTCAATACTGAAATAGCAAGGTGTGCTCTTGAGTCTGGATTGAGGTGCATTGGCAGATACTATAGGGAGGTCTCAATACTGGAATAGGAGGCGTGCTTGAGTCTGGATCGAGCTGTGTATCGGCAGATACTATAGGAAGGTCTCAATACTGGTATAGAAGGCGTGCTTCAGCCTGGATCGAGGTGTATCGGCAGATACTATAGGGAGGTCTCAATACTTGAATAGAAGGCGTGCTTGAGTCTGGATCGAGGTGCATCGGCAGATACTATAGGGAGGTCTCAATACTGGAATAGAAGGCGTGCTTGAGTCTGGATCGAGGTGCATCGGCAGATCCTATAGGAAGGTCTCAATACTGGAAAAGAAGGTGTGCTTGAGTCTGGATCGAGGTGCATCGGCAGATCCTATAGGAAGGTCTCAATACTGGAACAGCAAGGCGTGCTTGAGTCTGGATCGAGGTGCATCGGCAGATACTATAGGGAGGTCTCAATACTGGAATTGAAGACGTGCTTGAGTCTGGATCGAGTTGTATCGACAGATAATATAGGAAGGTCTCAATACTGGACTAGAAGGTGTGCTTCAGTCTGGATTGAGGTGCATTGGCAGATCCTTATAGGGAGGACTCAGTAGTGGAATAGCAAGGTGTGCTCTTGAGTCTGGATTGAGGTGCATCGGCAGATACTATAGGGCAGTCTCAATACTGGAATAGCAAGGTGTGCTTGAGTCTGGATCGAGGTGCATCGGCAGATACTATAGGGAGGTCTCAATAGTCGAATAGCAAGGCGTGCTTGAGTCTGGATCGAGGTGCATCTGCAAAAACCGCAGGGAGGTCTGAATACTGGAACAGCAAGGTTTGCTTGACTCTGCATTGAGGTGCATCGGAAGATAATATAGGGAGGTGTCAATACTGGAATAGAAGGTGTGCTTGAGTCTAGATTGAGGTGCATCTGCAGATACCGCAGGGAGGTCTCAATACTGGAATAGCAAGGTGTGCTTGAGTCTACATTGAGGTGCATCGGCAGATACTGTAGGGAGGTCTCAATACTGGAATAGAAGGTGTGCTTGAGTCTGCATTGCGGTGCATCGACAGATAATATAGGGAAGTCTCAGTACTGGAATAGAAGGTGTGCTCTTGAGTCTGGATCGAGGTGCATCAGCAGATGCTATAAGGAGGTCTCAATACTGGAATAGCAAGGTGTGCTCTTGAGTCTGGATCGAGGTGCATCGGCAGATACTATAGGGAGTTGCCAATACTGGAATAAAAGGCGTGCTTGAGTCTGGATCGAGGTGCATCGGCAGATACTATAGGGAGGTGTCAATACTGGAATAGAAGGCGTGCTTGAGTCTGGATCGAGGTGCATCGGCAGATACTATAGGGAGGTGTCAATACTGGAATAGAAGGTGTGCTCATGAGTCTGTATCGAGGTGCATCAGCAGATACTATAGGAGGTGTCAATACTGGAATAGAAGGTGTGCTTGAGTCTGGATTGAGGTGCATCAGCAGATCCTATAGGAAGGTCTCAATACTGGAATAGAAGGCGTGCTTGAGTCTGGATCGAGGTGCATCGGCAGATACTATAGGGAGGTCTCAATACTGGAATAGAAGGCGTTCATGAGTCTGGATCGAGGTGCATCGGCAGATCCTATTGGAAGGTCTCAATACTGGAATAGAAGGCATGCTTGAGTCTGTATTGAGGTGCATCGGCAGATACTATAGGGAGGTGTCAATACTGGAGAATAGAAGGCGTGCTTGAGTCTGGATCGATGTGCATCGGCAGATACTATAGGAAGGTCTCAATACTGGAATAGAAGGCGTGCTTGAGTCTGGATTGAGGTGCATCGGCAGATACTATAGGGATGTCTCACTTCTGGAATAGAAGGTGCTCTTGTGTCTGGATCGAGATGCATCGGCAGATCCCATAGGGAGGTCTCAATACTGGAATAGCAAGGTGTGCTCTTGAGTCTGGATCGAGGTGCATCGGCAGATACTATAGGGAGTTGCCAATACTGGAATAGAAGGCGTGCTTGAGTCTGGATCGAGGTGCATCGGCAGATACTATAAGGAGGTGTCAATACTGGAATAGAAGGCGTGCTTGAGTCTGGATCGAGGTGCATCGGCAGATACTATAGGGAGGTGTCAATACTGGAATAGAAGGTGTGCTCATGAGTCTGTATCGAGGTGCATCAGCAGATACTATAGGGAGGTGTCAATACTGGAATAGAAGGCGTGCTTGAGTCTGGATTGAGGTGCATCAGCAGATCCTATAGGAAGGTCTCAATACTGGAATAGCAAGGTGTGCTCTTGAGTCTGGATTGAGGTGCATCAGCATATCCTATACGGAGGTCTCAATACTGGAATAGAAGACGAGCTTGAGTCTGGATCGAGGTGTATCGGCAGATACTATTGGGATATCTCAATACTGGAATAGAAGGCGTGCTTGAGTCTGGATCGAGGTGTATCGGCAGATACTATAGGGATATCTCAATACTGGAATAGAAGGCGTGCTTGAGTCTGGATCGAGGTGCATCGGCAGATACTATTGGGATATCTCAATACTGGAATAGAAGGCGTGCTTGAGTCTGGATCGAGGTGTATCGGCAGATACTATAGGGATATCTCAATACTGGAATAGAAGGCGTGCTTGAGTCTGGATCGAGGTGCATCGGCAGATACTATAGGGAGGTGTCAATACTGGAATAGAAGGCGTGCTTGAGTCTGGATCGAGGTGCATCGGCAGATACTATAGGGAGGTGTCAATACTGGAATAGAAGGTGTGCTCATGAGTCTGTATCGAGGTGCATCAGCAGATACTATAGGGAGGTGTCAATACTGGAATAGAAGGCGTGCTTGAGTCTGGATCGAGGTGTATCGGCAGATACTATTGGGATATCTCAATACTGGAATAGAAGGCGTGCTTGAGTCTGGATCGAGGTGTATCGGCAGATACTATAGGGATATATCAATACTGGAATAGAAGGCGTGCTTGAGTCTGGATCGAGGTGCATCGGCAGATACTATTGGGATATCTCAATACTGGAATAGAAGGCGTGCTTGAGTCTGGATCGAGGTGTATCGGCAGATACTATAGGGATATCTCAATACTGGAATAGAAGGCGTGCTTGAGTCTGGATCGAGGTGCATCGGCAGATACTATAGGGAGGTCTCAATACTGGAATAGAAGGCGTGCTTGAGTTTGGATCGAGGTGCATCGGCAGATCCTATAGGGAGGTCTCAGTACTAGAATAGAAGGCGTTCTTGAGTCTGGATCGAGGTGCATCGGCAGATACTATAGGGAGGTCTCAATACTGGAATAGAAGGCGTTCTTGAGTCTGGATCGAGGTGCATCGGCAGATACTTTAGGGAGGTCTCAATACTGGAATAGAAGGCGTTCTTGAGTCTGGATCGAGGTGCATCGGCAGATCCTATTGGAAGGTCTCAATACTGGAATAGAAGGCATGCTTGGGTCTGTATTGAGGTGCATCGGCAGATACTATAGGGAGGTGTCAATACTGGAGAATAGAAGGCGTGCTTGAGTCTGGATCGATGTGCATCGGCAGATACTATAGGAAGGTCTCAATACTGGAATAGAAGGAGTGCTTGAGTCTGGATTGAGGTGCATCGGCAGATACTATAGGGATGTCTCACTTCTGGAATAGAAGGTGCTCTTGTGTCTGGATCGAGATGCATCGGCAGATCCCATAGGGAGGTCTCAATACTGGAATATAAGGCGTGCTTCAGTCTGGATCGAGGTGTATCGGCAGATACTATAGGGAGGTCTCAATACTTGAATAGAAGGCGTGCTTGAGTCTGGATCGAGGTGCATCGGCAGATACTATAGGGAGGTCTCAATACTGGAATAGAAGGCGTGCTTGAGTCTGGATCGAGGTGCATCGGCAGATCCTATAGGAAGGTCTCAATACTGGAAAAGAAGGTGTGCTTGAGTCTGGATCGAGGTGCATCGGCAGATCCTATAGGAAGGTCTCAATACTGGAACAGCAAGGCGTGCTTGAGTCTGGATCGAGGTGCATCGGCAGATACTATAGGGAGGTCTCAATACTGGAATTGAAGACGTGCTTGAGTCTGGATCGAGTTGTATCGACAGATAATATAGGGAGGTCTCAATACTGGACTAGAAGGTGTGCTTCAGTCTGGATTGAGGTGCATTGGCAGATCATTATAGGGAGGACTCAGTAGTGGAATAGCAAGGTGTGCTCTTGAGTCTGGATTGAGGTGCATCGGCAGATACTATAGGGCGGTCTCAATACTGGAATAGCACGGTGTGCTTGAGTCTGGATCGAGGTGCATCGGCAGATACTATAGGGAGGTCTCAATACTCGAATAGCAAGGCGTGCTTGAGTCTGGATCGAGGTGCATCTGCAAAAACCGCAGGGAGGTCTGAATACTGGAACAGCAAGGTTTGCTTGACTCTGCATTGAGGTGCATCGGAAGATAATATAGGGAGGTGTCAATACTGGAATAGAAGGTGTGCTTGAGTCTAGATTGAGGTGCATCTGCAGATACCGCAGGGAGGTCTCAATACTGGAATAGCAAGGTGTGCTTGAGTCTACATTGAGGTGCATCAGCAGATACTGTAGGGAGGTCTCAATACTGGAATAGAAGGTGTGCTTGAGTCTGCATTGCGGTGCATCGACAGATAATATAGGGAAGTCTCAGTACTGGAATAGAAGGTGTGCTCTTGAGTGTGGATCGAGGTGCATCAGCAGATGCTATAAGGAGGTCTCAATACTGGAATAGCAAGGTGTGCTCTTGAGTCTGGATCGAGGTGCATCGGCAGATACTATAGGGAGTTGCCAATACTGGAATAGAAGGCGTGCTTGAGTCTGGATCGAGGTGCATCGGCAGATACTATAGGGAGGTGTCAATACTGGAATAGACGGCGTGCTTGAGTCTGGATCGAGGTGCATCGGCAGATACTATAGGGAGGTGTCAATACTGGAATAGAAGGTGTGCTCATGAGTCTGTATCGAGGTGCATCAGCAGATACTATAGGGAGGTCTCGATACTGGAATAGAAGGCGTACTTGAGTCTGGATCGAGGTGCATCAGCAGATCCTATAGGAAGGTCTCAATACTGGAATAGCAAGGTGTGCTCTTGAGTCTGGATCGAGGTGCATCAGCATATCCTATACGGAGGACTCAATACTGGAATAGAAGACGAGCTTGAGTCTGGATCGAGGTGCATCGGCAGATACTATAGGGATATCTCAATACTGGAATAGAAGGCGTGCTTGAGTCTGGATCGAGGTGTATCGGCAGATACTATAGGGATATCTCAATACTGGAATAGAAGGCGTGCTTGAGTCTGGATCGAGGTGCATCGGCAGATACTATAGGGAGGTCTCAATACTGGAATAGAAGGCGTGCTTGAGTCTGGATCGAGGTGCATCGGCAGATCCTATAGGGAGGTCTCAGTACTAGAATAGAAGGCGTGCTTGAGTCTGGATCGAGGTGCATCAGCAGATACTATAGGGAGGTCTCAATACTGGAATAGAAGGCGTTCTTGAGTCTGGATCGAGGTGCATCGGCAGATACTATAGGGAGGTCTCAATACTGGAATAGAAGGCGTTCTTGAGTCTGGATCGAGGTGCATCGGCAGATCCTATTGGAAGGTCTCAATACTGGAATAGAAGGCATGCTTGGGTCTGTATTGAGGTGCATCGGCAGATACTATAGGGAGGTGTCAATACTGGAGAATAGAAGGCGTGCTTGAGTCTGGATCGATGTGCATCGGCAGATACTATAGGAAGGTCTCAATACTGGAATAGAAGGAGTGCTTGAGTCTGGATTGAGGTGCATCGGCAGATACTATAGGGATGTCTCACTTCTGGAATAGAAGGTGCTCTTGTGTCTGGATCGAGATGCATCGGCAGATCCCATAGGGAGGTCTCAATACTGGAATAGCAAGGTGTGCCCTTGAGTCTGGATTGATGTGCATCGGCAGATACTATAGGGAGGTCTCAATACTGAAATAGCAAGGTGTGCTCTTGAGTCTGGATTGAGGTGCATTGGCAGATACTATAGGGAGGTCTCAATACTGGAATAGGAGGCGTGCTTGAGTCTGGATCGAGGTGTATCGGCAGATACTATAGGAAGGTCTCAATACTGGAATATAAGGCGTGCTTCAGTCTGGATCGAGGTGTATCGGCAGATACTATAGGGAGGTCTCAATACTTGAATAGAAGGCGTGCTTGAGTCTGGATCGAGGTGCATCGGCAGATACTATAGGGAGGTCTCAATACTGGAATAGAAGGCGTGCTTGAGTCTGGATCGAGGTTCATCGGCAGATCCTATAGGAAGGTCTCAATACTGGAAAAGAAGGTGTGCTTGAGTCTGGATCGAGGTGCATCAGCAGATCCTATAGGAAGGTCTCAATACTGGAACAGCAAGGCGTGCTTGAGTCTGGATCGAGGTGCATCGGCAGATACTATAGGGAGGTCTCAATACTGGAATTGAAGACGTGCTTGAGTCTGGATCGAGTTGTATCGACAGATAATATAGGGAGGTCTCAATACTGGACTAGAAGGTGTGCTTCAGTCTGGATTGAGGTGCATTGGCAGATCCTTATAGGGAGGACTCAGTAGTGGAATAGCAAGGTGTGCTCTTGAGTCTGGATTGAGGTGCATCGGCAGATACTATAGGGCGGTCTCAATACTGGAATAGCACGGTGTGCTTGAGTCTGGATCGAGGTGCATCGGCAGATACTATAGGGAGGTCTCAATACTCGAATAGCAAGGCGTGCTTGAGTCTGGATCGAGGTGCATCTGCAAAAACCGCAGGGAGGTCTGAATACTGGAACAGCAAGGTTTGCTTGACTCTGCATTGAGGTGCATCGGAAGATAATATAGGGAGGTGTCAATACTGGAATAGAAGGTGTGCTTGAGTCTAGATTGAGGTGCATCTGCAGATACCGCAGGGAGGTCTCAATACTGGAATAGCAAGGTGTGCTTGAGTCTACATTGAGGTGCATCGGCAGATACTGTAGGGAGGTCTCAATACTGGAATAGAAGGTGTGCTTGAGTCTGCATTGCGGTGCATCGACAGATAATATAGGGAAGTCTCAGTACTGGAATAGAAGGTGTGCTCTTGAGTGTGGATCGAGGGGCATCAGCAGATGCTATAAGGAGGTCTCAATACTGGAATAGCAAGGTGTGCTCTTGAGGCTGGATCGAGGTGCATCGGCAGATACTATAGGGAGTTGCCAATACTGGAATAGAAGGCGTGCTTGAGTCTGGATCGAGGTGCATCGGCAGATACTATAGGGAGGTGTCAATACTGGAATAGACGGCGTGCTTGAGTCTGGATCGAGGTGCATCGGCAGATACTATAGGGAGGTGTCAATACTGGAATAGAAGGTGTGCTCATGAGTCTGTATCGAGGTGCATCAGCAGATACTATAGGGAGGTCTCGATACTGGAATAGAAGGCGTACTTGAGTCTGGATCGAGGTGCATCAGCAGATCCTATAGGAAGGTCTCAATACTGGAATAGCAAGGTGTGCTCTTGAGTCTGGATCGAGGTGCATCAGCATATCCTATACGGAGGACTCAATACTGGAATGGAAGACGAGCTTGAGTCTGGATCGAGGTGCATCGGCAGATACTATAGGGATATCTCAATACTGGAATAGAAGGCGTGCTTGAGTCTGGATCGAGGTGTATCGGCAGATACTATAGGGATATCTCAATACTGGAATAGAAGGCGTGCTTGAGTCTGGATCGAGGTGCATCGGCAGATACTATAGGGAGGTCTCAATACTGGAATAGAAGGCGTGCTTGAGTCTGGATCGAGGTGCATCGGCAGATCCTATAGGGAGGTCTCAGTACTAGAATAGAAGGCGTGCTTGAGTCTGGATCGAGGTGCATCAGCAGATACTATAGGGAGGTCTCAATACTGGAATAGAAGGCGTTCTTGAGTCTGGATCGAGGTGCATCGGCAGATACTATAGGGAGGTCTCAATACTGGAATAGAAGGCGTTCTTGAGTCTGGATCGAGGTGCATCGGCAGATCCTATTGGAAGGTCTCAATACTGGAATAGAAGGCATGCTTGAGTCTGGATTGAGGTGCATCGGCAGATACTATAGGGAGGTGTCAATACTGGAGAATAGAAGGCGTGCTTGAGTCTGGATCGATGTGCATCGGCAGATACTATAGGAAGGTCTCAATACTGGAATAGAAGGCGTGCTTGAGTCTGGATTGAGGTGCATCGGCAGATACTATAGGGATGTCTCACTTCTGGAATAGAAGGTGCTCTTGTGTCTGGATCGAGATGCATCGGCAGATCCCATAGGGAGGTCTCAATACTGGAATAGCAAGGTGTGCCCTTGAGTCTGGATTGATGTGCATCGGCAGATACTATAGGGAGGTCTCAATACTGAAATAGCAAGGTGTGCTCTTGAGTCTGGATTGAGGTGCATTGGCAGATACTATAGGGAGGTCTCAATACTGGAATAGGAGGCGTGCTTGAGTCTGGATCGAGGTGTATCGGCAGATACTATAGGAAGGTCTCAATACTGGAATAGAAGGCGTGCTTCAGTCTGGATCGAGGTGTATCGGCAGATACTATTGGGATATCTCAATACTGGAATAGAAGGCGTGCTTGAGTCTGGATCGAGGTGTATCAGCAGATACTATAGGGATATCTCAATACTGGAATAGAAGGCGTGCTTGAGTCTGGATCGAGGTGCATCGGCAGATACTATAGGGAGGTGTCAAAACTGGAATAGAAGGCGTGCTTGAGTCTGGATCGAGGTGCATCGGCAGATACTATAGGGAGGTGTCAATACTGGAATAGAAGGTGTGCTCATGAGTCTGTATCGAGGTGCATCAGCAGATACTATAGGGAGGTGTCAATACTGGAATAGAAGGCGTGCTTGAGTCTGGATTGAGGTGCATCAGCAGATCCTATAGGAAGGTCTCAATACTGGAATAGCAAGGTGTGCTCTTGAGTCTGGATTGAGGTGCATCAGCATATCCTATACGGAGGTCTCAATACTGGAATAGAAGACGAGCTTGAGTCTGGATCGAGGTGTATCGACAGATACTATTGGGATATCTCAATACTGGAATAGAAGGCGTGCTTGAGTCTGGATCGAGGTGTATCGGCAGATACTATAGGGATATCTCAATACTGGAATAGAAGGCGTGCTTGAGTCTGGATCGAGGTGCATCGGCAGATACTATTGGGATATCTCAATACTGGAATAGAAGGCGTGCTTGAGTCTGGATCGAGGTGTATCGGCAGATACTATAGGGATATCTCAATACTGGAATAGAAGGCGTGCTTGAGTCTGGATCGAGGTGCATCGGCAGATACTATAGGGAGGTCTCAATACTGGAATAGAAGGCGTGCTTGAGTCTGGATCGAGGTGCATCGGCAGATCCTATAGGGAGGTCTCAGTACTAGAATAGAAGGCGTTCTTGAGTCTGGATCGAGGTGCATCGGCAGATACTATAGGGAGGTCTCAATACTGGAATAGAAGGCGTTCTTGAGTCTGGATCGAGGTGCATCGGCAGATACTATAGGGAGGTCTCAATACTGGAATAGAAGGCGTTCTTGAGTCTGGATCGAGGTGCATCGGCAGATCCTATTGGAAGGTCTCAATACTGGAATAGAAGGCATGCTTGAGTCTGTATTGAGGTGCATCGGCAGATACTATAGGGAGGTGTCAATACTGGAGAATAGAAGGCGTGCTTGAGTCTGGATCGATGTGCATCGGCAGATACTATAGGAAGGTCTCAATACTGGAATAGAAGGAGTGCTTGAGTCTGGATTGAGGTGCATCGGCAGATACTATAGGGATGTCTCACTTCTGGAATAGAAGGTGCTCTTGTGTCTGGATCGAGATGCATCGGCAGATCCCATAGGGAGGTCTCAATACTGGAATAGCAAGGTGTGCCCTTGAGTCTGGATTGATGTGCATCGGCAGATACTATAGGGAGGTCTCAATACTGAAATAGCAAGGTGTGCTCTTGAGTCTGGATTGAGGTGCATTGGCAGATACTATAGGGAGGTCTCAATACTGGAATAGGAGGCGTGCTTGAGTCTGGATCGAGCTGTGTATCGGCAGATACTATAGGAAGGTCTCAATACTGGTATAGAAGGCGTGCTTCAGTCTGGATCGAGGTGTATCGGTAGATACTATAGGGAGGTCTCAATACTTGAATAGAAGGCGTGCTTGAGTCTGGATCGAGGTGCATCGGCAGATACTATAGGGAGGTCTCAATACTGGAATAGAAGGCGTGCTTGAGTCTGGATCGAGGTGCATCGGCAGATCCTATAGGAAGGTCTCAATACTGGAAAAGAAGGTGTGCTTGAGTCTGGATCGAGGTGCATCGGCAGATCCTATAGGAAGGTCTCAATACTGGAACAGCAAGGCGTGCTTGAGTCTGGATCGAGGTGCATCGGCAGATACTATAGGGAGGTCTCAATACTGGAATTGAAGACGTGCTTGAGTCTGGATCGAGTTGTATCGACAGATAATATAGGAAGGTCTCAATACTGGACTAGAAGGTGTGCTTCAGTCTGGATTGAGGTGCATTGGCAGATCCTTATAGGGAGGACTCAGTAGTGGAATAGCAAGGTGTGCTCTTGAGTCTGGATTGAGGTGCATCGGCAGATACTATAGGGCGGTCTCAATACTGGAATAGCAAGGTGTGCTTGAGTCTGGATCGAGGTGCATCGGCAGATACTATAGGGAGGTCTCAATTGTCGAATAGCAAGGCGTGCTTGAGTCTGGATCGAGGTGCATCTGTAAAAACCGCAGGGAGGTCTGAATACTGGAACAGCAAGGTTTGCTTGACTCTGCATTGAGGTGCATCGGAAGATAATATAGGGAGGTGTCAATACTGGAATAGAAGGTGTGCTTGAGTCTAGATTGAGGTGCATCTGCAGATACCGCAGGGAGGTCTCAATACTGGAATAGCAAGGTGTGCTTGAGTCTACATTGAGGTGCATCGGCAGATACTGTAGGGAGGTCTCAATACTGGAATAGAAGGTGTGCTTGAGTCTGCATTGCGGTGCATCGACAGATAATATAGGGAAGTCTCAGTACTGGAATAGAAGGTGTGCTCTTGAGTCTGGATCGAGGTGCATCAGCAGATGCTATAAGGAGGTCTCAATACTGGAATAGCAAGGTGTGCTCTTGAGTCTGGATCGAGGTGCATCGGCAGATACTATAGGGAGTTGCCAATACTGGAATAGAAGGCGTGCTTGAGTCTGGATCGAGGTGCATCGGCAGATACTATAGGGAGGTGTCAATACTGGAATAGAAGGCGTGCTTGAGTCTGGATCGAGGTGCATCGGCAGATACTATAGGGAGGTGTCAATACTGGAATAGAAGGTGTGCTCATGAGTCTGTATCGAGGTGCATCGGCAGATACTATAGGAGGTGTCAATACTGGAATAGAAGGTGTGCTTGAGTCTGGATTGAGGTGCATCAGCAGATCCTATAGGAAGGTCTCAATACTGGAATAGAAGGCGTGCTTGAGTCTGGTTCGAGGTGCATCGGCAGATACTATAAGGAGGTCTCAATACTGGAATAGAAGGCGTTCATGAGTCTGGATCGAGGTGCATCGGCAGATCCTATTGGAAGGTCTCAATACTGGAATAGAAGGCATGCTTGAGTCTGTATTGAGGTGCATCGGCAGATACTATAGGGAGGTGTCAATACTGGAGAATAGAAGGCGTGCTTGAGTCTGGATCGATGTGCATCGGCAGATACTATAGGAAGGTCTCAATACTGGAATAGAAGGCGTGCTTGAGTCTGGATTGAGGTGCATCGGCAGATACTATAGGGATGTCTCACTTCTGGAATAGAAGGTGCTCTTGTGTCTGGATCGAGATGCATCGGCAGATCCCATAGGGAGGTCTCAATACTGGAATAGCAAGGTGTGCCCTTGAGTCTGGATTGATGTGCATCGGCAGATACTATAGGGAGGTCTCAATACTGAAATAGCAAGGTGTGCTCTTGAGTCTGGATTGAGGTGCATTGGCAGATACTATAGGGAGGTCTCAATACTGGAATAGGAGGCGTGCTTGAGTCTGGATCGAGCTGTGTATCGGCAGATACTATAGGAAGGTCTCAATACTGGAATAGAAGGCGTGCTTCAGTCTGGATCGAGGTGTATCGGCAGATACTATAGGGAGGTCTCAATACTTGAATAGAAGGCGTGCTTGAGTCTGTATCGAGGTGCATCGGCAGATACTATAGGGAGGTCTCAATACTGGAATAGAAGGCGTGCTTGAGTCTGGATCGAGGTGCATCGGCAGATCCTATAGGAAGGTCTCAATACTGGAAAAGAAGGTGTGCTTGAGTCTGGATCGAGGTGCATCGGCAGATCCTATAGGAAGGTCTCAATACTGGAACAGCAAGGCGTGCTTGAGTCTGGATCGAGGTGCATCGGCAGATACTATAGGGAGGTCTCAATACTGGAATTGAAGACGTGCTTGAGTCTGGATCGAGTTGTATCGACAGATAATATAGGGAGGTCTCAATACTGGACTAGAAGGTGTGCTTCAGTCTGGATTGAGGTGCATTGGCAGATCCTTATAGGGAGGACTCAGTAGTGGAATAGCAAGGTGTGCTCTTGAGTCTGGATTGAGGTGCATCAGCAGATACTATAGGGCGGTCTCAATACTGGAATAGCAAGGTGTGCTTGAGTCTGGATCGAGGTGCATCGGCAGATACTATAGGGAGGTCTCAATACTCGAATAGCAAGGCGTGCTTGAGTCTGGATCGAGGTGCATCTGCAAAAACCGCAGGGAGGTCTGAATACTGGAACAGCAAGGTTTGCTTGACTCTGCATTGAGGTGCATCGGAAGATAATATAGGGAGGTGTCAATACTGGAATAGAAGGTGTGCTTGAGTCTAGATTGAGGTGCATCTGCAGATACCGCAGGGAGGTCTCAATACTGGAATAGCAAGGTGTGCTTGAGTCTACATTGAGGTGCATCGGCAGATACTGTAGGGAGGTCTCAATACTGGAATAGAAGGTGTGCTTGAGTCTGCATTGCGGTGCATCGACAGATAATATAGGGAAGTCTCAGTACTGGAATAGAAGGTGTGCTCTTGAGTGTGGATCGAGGTGCATCAGCAGATGCTATAAGGAGGTCTCAATACTGGAATAGCAAGGTGTGCTCTTGAGTCTGGATCGAGGTGCATCGGCAGATACTATAGGGAGTTGCCAATACTGGAATAGAAGGCGTGCTTGAGTCTGGATCGAGGTGCATCGGCAGATACTATAGGGAGGTGTCAATACTGGAATAGAAGGCGTGCTTGAGTCTGTATCGAGGTGCATCGGCAGATACTATAGGGAGGTGTCAATACTGGAATAGAAGGTGAGCTCATGAGTCTGTATCGAGGTGCATCAGCAGATACTATAGGGAGGTGTCAATACTGGAATAGAAGGCGTGCTTGAGTCTGGATTGAGGTGCATCAGCAGATCCTATAGGAAGGTCTCAATACTGGAATAGCAAGGTGTGCTCTTGAGTCTGGATTGAGGTGCATCAGCATATCCTATACGGAGGTCTCAATACTGGAATAGAAGACGAGCTTGAGTCTGGATCGAGGTGTATCGGCAGATACTATTGGGATATCTCAATACTGGAATAGAAGGCGTGCTTGAGTCTGGATCGAGGTGTATCGGCAGATACTATAGGGATATCTCAATACTGGAATAGAAGGCGTGCTTGAGTCTGGATCGAGGTGCATCGGCAGATACTATTGGGATATCTCAATACTGGAATAGAAGGCGTGCTTGAGTCTGGATCGAGGTGCATCGGCAGATACTATTGGGATATCTCAATACTGGAATAGAAGGCGTGCTTGAGTCTGGATCGAGGTGTATCGGCAGATACTATAGGGATATCTCAATACTGGAATAGAAGGCGTGCTTGAGTCTGGATCGAGGTGTATCGGCAGATACTATAGGGATATCTCAATACTGGAATAGAAGGCGTGCTTGAGTCTGGATCGAGGTGCATCGGCAGATACTATAGGGAGGTCTCAATACTGGAATAGAAGGCGTGCTTGAGTCTGGATCGAGGTGCATCGGCAGATCCTATAGGGAGGTCTCAGTACTAGAATAGAAGGCGTTCTTGAGTCTGGATCGAGGTGCATCAGCAGATACTATAGGGAGGTCTCAATACTGGAATAGAAGGCGTTCTTGAGTCTGGATCGAGGTGCATCGGCAGATACTATAGGGAGGTCTCAATACTGGAATAGAAGGCGTTCTTGAGTCTGGATCGAGGTGCATCGGCAGATCCTATTGGAAGGTCTCAATACTGGAATAGAAGGCATGCTTGAGTCTGTATTGAGGTGCATCGGCAGATACTATAGGGAGGTGTCAATACTGGAGAATAGAAGGCGTGCTTGAGTCTGGATCGATGTGCATCGGCAGATACTATAGGAAGGTCTCAATACTGGAATAGAAGGAGTGCTTGAGTCTGGATTGAGGTGCATCGGCAGATACTATAGGGATGTCTCACTTCTGGAATAGAAGGTGCTCTTGTGTCTGGATCGAGATGCATCGGCAGATCCCATAGGGAGGTCTCAATACTGGAATAGCAAGGTGTGCCCTTGAGTCTGGATTGATGTGCATCGGCAGATACTATAGGGAGGTCTCAATACTGAAATAGCAAGGTGTGCTCTTGAGTCTGGATTGAGGTGCATTGGCAGATACTATAGGGAGGTCTCAATACTGGAATAGGAGGCGTGCTTGAGTCTGGATCGAGCTGTGTATCGGCAGATACTATAGGAAGGTCTCAATACTGGTATAGAAGGCGTGCTTCAGTCTGGATCGAGGTGTATCGGTAGATACTATAGGGAGGTCTCAATACTTGAATAGAAGGCGTGCTTGAGTCTGGATCGAGGTGCATCGGCAGATACTATAGGGAGGTCTCAATACTGGAATAGAAGGCGTGCTTGAGTCTGGATCGAGGTGCATCAGCAGATCCTATAGGAAGGTCTCAATACTGGAAAAGAAGGTGTGCTTGAGTCTGGATCGAGGTGCATCGGCAGATCCTATAGGAAGGTCTCAATACTGGAACAGCAAGGCGTGCTTGAGTCTGGATCGAGGTGCATCGGCAGATACTATAGGGAGGTCTCAATACTGGAATTGAAGACGTGCTTGAGTCTGGATCGAGTTGTATCGACAGATAATATAGGAAGGTCTCAATACTGGACTAGAAGGTGTGCTTCAGTCTGGATTGAGGTGCATTGGCAGATCCTTATAGGGAGGACTCAGTAGTGGAATAGCAAGGTGTGCTCTTGAGTCTGGATTGAGGTGCATCGGCAGATACTATAGGGCGGTCTCAATACTGGAATAGCAAGGTGTGCTTGAGTCTGGATCGAGGTGCATCGGCAGATACTATAGGGAGGTCTCAATTGTCGAATAGCAAGGCGTGCTTGAGTCTGGATCGAGGTGCATCTGTAAAAACCGCAGGGAGGTCTGAATACTGGAACAGCAAGGTTTGCTTGACTCTGCATTGAGGTGCATCGGAAGATAATATAGGGAGGTGTCAATACTGGAATAGAAGGTGTGCTTGAGTCTAGATTGAGGTGCATCTGCAGATACCGCAGGGAGGTCTCAATACTGGAATAGCAAGGTGTGCTTGAGTCTACATTGAGGTGCATCGGCAGATACTGTAGGGAGGTCTCAATACTGGAATAGAAGGTGTGCTTGAGTCTGCATTGCGGTGCATCGACAGATAATATAGGGAAGTCTCAGTACTGGAATAGAAGGTGTGCTCTTGAGTCTGGATCGAGGTGCATCAGCAGATGCTTTAAGGAGGTCTCAATACTGGAATAGCAAGGTGTGCTCTTGAGTCTGGATCGAGGTGCATCGGCAGATACTATAGGGAGTTGCCAATACTGGAATAGAAGGCGTGCTTGAGTCTGGATCGAGGTGCATCGGCAGATACTATAGGGAGGTGTCAATACTGGAATAGAAGGCGTGCTTGAGTCTGGATCGAGGTGCATCGGCAGATACTATAGGGAGGTGTCAATACTGGAATAGAAGGTGTGCTCATGAGTCTGTATCGAGGTGCATCGGCAGATACTATAGGAGGTGTCAATACTGGAATAGAAGGTGTGCTTGAGTCTGGATTGAGGTGCATCAGCAGATCCTATAGGAAGGTCTCAATACTGGAATAGAAGGCGTGCTTGAGTCTGGTTCGAGGTGCATCGGCAGATACTATAAGGAGGTCTCAATACTGGAATAGAAGGCGTTCATGAGTCTGGATCGAGGTGCATCGGCAGATCCTATTGGAAGGTCTCAATACTGGAATAGAAGGCATGCTTGAGTCTGTATTGAGGTGCATCGGCAGATACTATAGGGAGGTGTCAATACTGGAGAATAGAAGGCGTGCTTGAGTCTGGATCGATGTGCATCGGCAGATACTATAGGAAGGTCTCAATACTGGAATAGAAGGCGTGCTTGAGTCTGGATTGAGGTGCATCGGCAGATACTATAGGGATGTCTCACTTCTGGAATAGAAGGTGCTCTTGTGTCTGGATCGAGATGCATCTGCAGATCCCATAGGGAGGTCTCAATACTGGAATAGCAAGGTGTGCCCTTGAGTCTGGATTGATGTGCATCGGCAGATACTATAGGGAGGTCTCAATACTGAAATAGCAAGGTGTGCTCTTGAGTCTGGATTGAGGTGCATTGGCAGATACTATAGGGAGGTCTCAATACTGGAATAGGAGGCGTGCTTGAGTCTGGATCGAGCTGTGTATCGGCAGATACTATAGGAAGGTCTCAATACTGGAATAGAAGGCGTGCTTCAGTCTGGATCGAGGTGTATCGGCAGATACTATAGGGAGGTCTCAATACTTGAATAGAAGGCGTGCTTGAGTCTGTATCGAGGTGCATCGGCAGATACTATAGGGAGGTCTCAATACTGGAATAGAAGGCGTGCTTGAGTCTGGATCGAGGTGCATCGGCAGATCCTATAGGAAGGTCTCAATACTGGAAAAGAAGGTGTGCTTGAGTCTGGATCGAGGTGCATCGGCAGATCCTATAGGAAGGTCTCAATACTGGAACAGCAAGGCGTGCTTGAGTCTGGATCGAGGTGCATCGGCAGATACTATAGGGAGGTCTCAATACTGGAATTGAAGACGTGCTTGAGTCTGGATCGAGTTGTATCGACAGATAATATAGGGAGGTCTCAATACTGGACTAGAAGGTGTGCTTCAGTCTGGATTGAGGTGCATTGGCAGATCCTTATAGGGAGGACTCAGTAGTGGAATAGCAAGGTGTGCTCTTGAGTCTGGATTGAGGTGCATCGGCAGATACTATAGGGCGGTCTCAATACTGGAATAGCAAGGTGTGCTTGAGTCTGGATCGAGGTGCATCGGCAGATACTATAGGGAGGTCTCAATACTCGAATAGCAAGGCGTGCTTGAGTCTGGATCGAGGTGCATCTGCAAAAACCGCAGGGGGGTCTGAATACTGGAACAGCAAGGTTTGCTTGACTCTGCATTGAGGTGCATCGGAAGATAATATAGGGAGGTGTCAATACTGGAATAGAAGGTGTGCTTGAGTCTAGATTGAGGTGCATCTGCAGATACCGCAGGGAGGTCTCAATACTGGAATAGCAAGGTGTGCTTGAGTCTACATTGAGGTGCATCGGCAGATACTGTAGGGAGGTCTCAATACTGGAATAGAAGGTGTGCTTGAGTCTGCATTGCGGTGCATCGACAGATAATATAGGGAAGTCTCAGTACTGGAATAGAAGGTGTGCTCTTGAGTGTGGATCGAGGTGCATCAGCAGATGCTATAAGGAGGTCTCAATACTGGAATAGCAAGGTGTGCTCTTGAGTCTGGATCGAGGTGCATCGGCAGATACTATAGGGAGTTGCCAATACTGGAATAGAAGGCGTGCTTGAGTCTGGATCGAGGTGCATCGGCAGATACTATAGGGAGGTGTCAATACTGGAATAGAAGGCGTGCTTGAGTCTGTATCGAGGTGCATCGGCAGATACTATAGGGAGGTGTCAATACTGGAATAGAAGGTGTGCTCATGAGTCTGTATCGAGGTGCATCAGCAGATACTATAGGGAGGTGTCAATACTGGAATAGAAGGCGTGCTTGAGTCTGGATTGAGGTGCATCAGCAGATCCTATAGGAAGGTCTCAATACTGGAATAGCAAGGTGTGCTCTTGAGTCTGGATTGAGGTGCATCAGCATATCCTATACGGAGGTCTCAATACTGGAATAGAAGACGAGCTTGAGTCTGGATCGAGGTGTATCGGCAGATACTATTGGGATATCTCAATACTGGAATAGAAGGCGTGCTTGAGTCTGGATCGAGGTGTATCGGCAGATACTATAGGGATATCTCAATACTGGAATAGAAGGCGTGCTTGAGTCTGGATCGAGGTGCATCGGCAGATACTATTGGAATATCTCAATACTGGAATAGAAGGCGTGCTTGAGTCTGGATCGAGGTGCATCGGCAGATACTATTGGGATATCTCAATACTGGAATAGAAGGCGTGCTTGAGTCTGGATCGAGGTGTATCGGCAGATACTATAGGGATATCTCAATACTGGAATAGAAGGCGTGCTTGAGTCTGGATCGAGGTGCATCGGCAGATACTATAGGGAGGTGTCAATACTGGAATAGAAGGCGTGCTTGAGTCTGGATCGAGGTGCATCGGCAGATACTATAGGGAGGTGTCAATACTGGAATAGAAGGTGTGCTCATGAGTCTGTATCGAGGTGCATCAGCAGATACTATAGGGAGGTGTCAATACTGGAATAGAAGGCGTGCTTGAGTCTGGATTGAGGTGCATCAGCAGATCCTATAGGAAGGTCTCAATACTGGAATAGCAAGGTGTGCTCTTGAGTCTGGATTGAGGTGCATCAGCATATCCTATACGGAGGTCTCAATACTGGAATAGAAGACGAGCTTGAGTCTGGATCGAGGTGTATCGGCAGATACTATTGGGATATCTCAATACTGGAATAGAAGGCGTGCTTGAGTCTGGATCGAGGTGTATCGGCAGATACTATAGGGATATCTCAATACTGGAATAGAAGGCGTGCTTGAGTCTGGATCGAGGTGCATCGGCAGATACTATTGGGATATCTCAATACTGGAATAGAAGGCGTGCTTGAGTCTGGATCGAGGTGTATCGGCAGATACTATAGGGATATCTCAATACTGGAATAGAAGGCGTGCTTGAGTCTGGATCGAGGTGCATCAGCAGATACTATAGGGAGGTCTCAATACTGGAATAGAAGGCATGCTTGAGTCTGGATTGAGGTGCATCGACAGATCCTATCGGGAGGTCTCAATACTGAAATAGAAGGTGTGCTCTTGAGTCTGGATCGAGGTGCATCGGCAGATACTATAGGGAGGTCTCAATCCTGGAATACCAAGGCGTGCTTGAGTCTGGATCGAGGTGCATCGGCAGATACTATAGGGAGGTCTCAATACTGGAAAAGCAAGGCGTGCTTGAGTCTGGTTCGAGGTTTATAGGCAGATACTATAGTGAGGTCTCAATACTGGAATAGAAGGCGTGCTTGAGTCTGGATCGAGGTGCATCGACAGATCCTATAGGGAGGTCTCAATACTGGAATAGAAGGTGTGCTCTTGAGTCTGCATTGAGGTGCATTGATTGGCTGAGGAGCGGCAGCAGTGAATTACCCTACATTGACTGCTTGTAGTCGCACGGCCTTTGTTCTCTATGACTACCTTAGATGCAGAACACGGACTCTCTGCACCTAGGCAGACAGGAGAAAGGTTTCTGGGCGCTGGAGCAGCTGCTCTCAGCCGGCCTTGCAACACTGGCTCTTCTGGAGTTCCTGGTTGAGATCCGGCCGAGCCCTCTGCAACACAATGTCCCTCAGTACAAATTAATGTAAGTACGTTAAGGTCTGTGCACACTTGATATATGGCAGTCAGAACCTACTTATGAGCATTTCTGTGAAAACCACTTGTTAGCCGCTCTGTAAAAAGCGCGGGTTGAATTTACTGGTCGAACCCCGGTCCAAACATATCTAAGGCCACTAGTTGGTGTGGGAATGGCCGCTTCCGTTAATGTGCATATCTTTGGTGGGTAGACATGGCGGTATTAAGTGTACATCAAATATCAGTTATGTTTTGTTGACTTTTGTGTGGAAGAAATGAATGGGCCCCTCCCTGCCGGTGCCGGAGAGCCGAGCATGAACTGAATATGTCTGACGTGTCACATCTCCACAGACTCGGGGCAGGTCAGTGAAAGAACAGTGGGGCTTATTTACAAGGTGTAACCACAGTACCCAGAATATACCTGGGATAAGGGAACAAGAGGCACGGGGTACTGGGAGTCAGCAGCCTCCAACATAAGTGTATAAACACAAAAGAGCTACTCCCAGTATGCTAGTCTATGTGCAATGTATCTAAATAAGTGAGTGAAGGTGTCTCACAAAAAGTGAAGGACTGGTCTCACACACCACCTGGTGTCATGCTTCATCATTGACCAGTCCTCGCCCTCTAGAAACTCAGTTTGGTAGAGGGCGGGCATACAGCTGACGACAGGGATGCACTTCTAAACTAAGTGGGGGCCCTTATAAAGAAAGGTGAATTTAAAACCCATTCCAGATGTCAAATTAATTTAATATCTACCGGCATCTGTATGGTATTAAAAATGTAAAGTGATCGGTGAACTGGGGATTTTATTGTCCCTTTACCGACATCAATATGGTCAACATGTTTCTGCCAAGAGGCCCAAGAGGGTCCGCGGCATTCATCAGGACCTAAATAGTGATCTGGAGGGCTCCGCTCTTACCACAATTATGGTGAGAGGACATCCACTGTGTGGGGTGACGTGATCACAACCCACTAAGAAATGGCCTTTATACTTAGCACCTGAAAAAAAGAAAACAAATGTGTAGAGAAACAAAGCACAAGACATGATTTCCACTCAGCCTCATACACAGACTCTAATAGTGAGTGGCTATTCGTGAAAAACTGAGTGTCAGTCATCTGTGACTATAACAAACATGGAGGCAAATACCTCCACATTGCTTACCCTAAACTTGGGAATCAGTGCCCCATAGGAGGGTGAGGGCGGAAGACCGCATTTGGTCCAGCGCTACAGTAATTTAAAGAAAAGAAAGGAAAACGACAGAAATAACTCATATTAGTGCGTGGCAGTTGTTAAAATGGTGCTTCTTGAAGTTCCATGATTACCAGGTTAAAATACTGGAAGGAAAGACCAAGACAACATATTACTCATGTTCATTCACACATTCAATCACACTCTTACTGATCCACGATGCAGTCTCCGCTGTTACACCTATGTCTGTGCTCCTCCTCTCCTCGATGTGGAGGAGCTGAAGTGACCGTGGGCTATATATACGTGTGTTCACTTCTCAGCGCGCCTAAATTAGTACACACTAATTACTAATTGGCTGTACGTGTGTTCACTTCTTATTTACAAGGCCCTTCCGCCACTTTTGCGTCACTTTTAACATGGGAAAAGTGACGCAAAAGTGGGGCAAGCGGCTTGTAAATCTGCCCCAGTGTGCTTCTGTCCTTTTGTGGCCTGCCTGCCCCTGCCCTCCCATTGGCCTGCATTTTGTTAAAGTGTACAAAAAGTGATGGGTGCAATGCTTGTATTAATCTCAGACACTGTTGTGGCATTTCGGGGTTTTCTGCCTTTGCTGCACCCTAGGCTGTCAGCGCTAAAGGATGTGCTTGCCTCTTTCCCTGCCAACTTCCTCAACGAAAGGTTTCTGACTTGCTGTTGCTTAAGGTAGGTCTAAGTGGTAATGAACGTGTTGCACAGAGCTGCGTGCACTTTGCGGGTGGGTGGCAGAGCCTTGTGGGGCCCTTGCAACCAGTACTGGATACGAGCCACGCTTAATGCCAGTCTGAGTCTGTGATTGTGCCAACTACAAACATTATATACCATCAGACTAGTGTTGTACCCTTGAGAGCCAGTGTGAGTTTCCATCCTGCTGCTCTGAAAAATACTGGTAACAAACGAGTTCAACGACCCCTGGAGGCGTCAAAGATGGCATTTTGAGCCAGGGCCATAGCTAGGGCCACTGGAATTTTACGAATCTGTGGCAAGTGCGTTTTCCGCATAATTTTGAAATTTCTGCATTTGCTACTTAACCCATCATCCGAAGCATAATCAGCAGATTTTCACATAATGTTACCAGGACAAATGGAACAAGAGTTACTAAAAACAACGCTGCAACGCGGACTGCGGCACAGTCCTTCTCAAAGATTGACTGGTCACCTTTCAGTTGCTTATTGGTGTATTTGGAGCGTGTAAAACATGAAATGGATGTTTTTTAAATACAATCGCAAAATATGCCGCATTAAGCCGCATAATGTATTTCCTTATCCCATAATTTGGTCATCCCCTGCCGCATAATTCTAGTGGCCCAGCCCATAGGAGGTAATTGCCTGTGTCTTTCTACTAAGTGAGAAAGGCCAGTTTGAGCCAACTGTGCTTTGGGGGCGAAGGAGTTGTTCCTTCAAACATAATGTAGGTAGGGTGAGCGAGAGTCGGTATCCCCGCGAGGGAGTGCCGCCCTGAACGTGGGTCAGAGCATATCACTCTCCTGAACTATATCTAGCAATTCGGACACCTTTGACACATTGCTCATGCTTGTCAAATATCTTTCCGCGAGACGTGATGTTGTAATGGCTTTCCATTTAACCATCCCACCGTGACGTGGGCAAAAGGGAGCGGAACACCTTCCACCTGGGTGGGTGGGTGGCTGCGTGGAGAGAAGGCTCTAAGTTGAGGAGTCAGCGCCGCACCCTGTGATCTGCGGCATGCTGCCGCGTGGCGTGACCCGTTCACCCTTGAAGCGCTCAGTACTTCCAGGTGAAACAAGACTTCAAGTGAGGAATGGAAGGACGGTCTGGCACTGTGGCTGACCCGGGAACCATGCCTCTGACCACTACATTGGACCCGACCCCTAAGTAAGTCTCAGGGTCGCTGCCTATGAGTGGGGAGTCCCTCTGCGTGCTTCTTAGGGGAGCAGGGACTGGGGCAGCTGCGGCTTTAACACCTGGGTGTACACACTGGCACATAGAAGGCGTCCACTTCCGTGGAAGGGATTCAGACATACCCAGTCTTATTTATTTATTTAATTTATTTATTTATGCATTTTTATATAGCGCGGACTTTACCCAAAGGTGTCAGAGCGCTTTACAATAGGACCAGTTACGTTACATGAGGAGAATGTTACAAAAGTACATATTACAGAAGCAAACGCGATACAAGAAGAGGTATAAAACAGCAATAGATGACAGTCACTCACAAACACACTAGGATGACGCTTGTACAGGCAGAGAATACAAAATTTACAATAGTGAAAGAACTTCCTTGGGGGACTTGAAAGGGCGTGTATTAGTTCTGGAAGTGTCTCTGGAAGAGAAGAGATTTGAGGTCAGTTTTGAAGGTCCGGGTAGAGGGGGTGGTACGGAGCTGTGGTGGAAGCGAGTTCCAGATTCTCACCGCATTGCCTGAGAAGGATTGAGCCATCGATGTTTCCTTTTTAAAAGTGGGAGGCTCAAGCAGTAATTTTTCGGCATTACGAGAAGGTCTAGAGCCTCCAGAGATTTTCAGTTTATTCACCAGGTAGCGAGGAGAGGAAGTGTGCAGGGCTTTGTGGGTGATACAGGCCGTCTTGTAGATTGATCTTGCCTCGATGGGAAGCCAACGGAGGGAAGACAACAAGGGTGTGATGTGGTCACTTCTTTTGGCCCCAAAAATAAAACGAGCCGCTGAATGGAGAACGGATTTAAGAGGGGAAAGGTGGGATTTGGGGAGGCCAGTAAGAAGAGAATTGCAATAGTCCAATCTGGAGAGAACCAGCGATTGGACCAGGGTTTTTAGGTCTTGCTCCGGGAAGAAGCGTCGAATCCCCCACAGAAGGCGCAGTTGGTATCGAGCATTCTTTGCAATGGAGTTGATGTGGGAGAGAAGATCGAGCCTTTTGTCGAGTACGACACCAAGGGATTTTGCACTGTCGACAACGATAGGTTTACTGTTAAGTAGATTCAGCTGATCCATCCAAGATTGAACAGGAGGAGGAGAGAGTGAGGTAGAGAGGAGGAGGAATTCTGTTTTGGAGGGATTCAGAATGAGTTGATGAGTTGGCATCCAGTTTTGAATAGAGTGGAGAGTAGAGTTGAGGATTGAGAGATCGTGTGTGGAGGACACCTTCAGGTAGATTTGCGTGTCGTCCGCATACAGATGGTAGAGGATCCCAGATTTACTATGGAGATTTCCCAATGGTTCCAGATAGAGATTGAATAAAGTGGGTGCAAGGATAGAGCCTTGAGGGACGCCTTGACCTACCACCAATGGAGACGAAAGACTGTTCGCTATTTTGATCATTTGAGATCTATCAGAGTGGAAGGAAGCAAACCATTTAAGCACTGTGCCATCCAATCCCATTCTCTGATGAAGAGTGTTGAGGAGGGTGTTATGATTAACAGTGTCAAAGGCTGCAGAGAGGTCTAGAAGAATCAGAAGACAAGACTCCCCTGAATCGAGTATACGCAGCGCATCATCGATCACTTGCAGCAGGGCTGTTTCAGTGCTGCAGTTTTGAATGAAACCAGACTGGAAGTTGTCAAGAAGATTATTGTCCTTAATATGACGGGAAAGTTGTTTCGCTACACATCGTTCTGTGATTTTCGCAAGAAAAGGGAGGTTGGTGATGGGGCGGAAGTTGTTGAGGTCGTTCACATCAGCGGTGGGTTTTTTAAGAAGAGGGGTAACCTGTCCTGTTTTAAAGGTAACAGGAAGGGAGCCTTGACTGAGGGAGAGGTTAACCAGACTGGTCCAATAGGAAAGAGTATGGCTGTAGAAGTCAATGGCAATGTCACTAGGGATGGGGTCAAGAGAATGGTTGGAGGGCTTTGTTTCGAGGATGCATTTGAGGAGGGCATCTTCAGAGATGGCATCAAAGTTCTGCCAAATGACTAAAGATTTGCGCTCCTCTAGGGGGGGTAGGATGAATGACCTGATCCACCAATGATTTCACTTTTTCATCAAAGAATATAGCGAATTCCGCTGCTTTCTTTGGAGAATCCTCCAGCTTAAGGGTTGGGGGAGAGCAGTTAGGATTTTTGACGAAATCGAAAAGTTTTTTGGGTCTGTTTTTGGCTGAGTCGAGGAGGGTTTTGAAGTGTGATGCTTTTTCAAGGAAGATGTGTTTGTGGTACTTGGATCTTGCTGAACGTAGCGTAGCAAGATTAGTGGTGGATGGAGCTTGTCTCCATTGTTTCTCCAGGATTCTCAGGTTCTTCCTTTCTTCATAAAGGGATTTGTTGACCCAAGGTGCTGAGGGAATAGGCCTTTTCCTTTTGCTTTGAAGAGGGGCGACATTATCGATTTCGACTGCAAGGACTGAGAGGCATTGGGAGGTGAGATCATTGACGTCCAAGTTTGGGTCTAGCCTTGCAAGTGATAGCAAAGCGGAATCACAGAGAGTATCGAGGTCAATGTTTTTGGTGTTACGGAACCAGGTAGTAGTCCTTTTAGGTTGGCCAAGAGTTATAGAGTGTGATAGGTGAAGAGAGAAGGGGATGAGGAAGTGGTCAGACCAGTCTACATGAATAGGGATAGCAATAGTAAGCATGTCTGCTTTAGATATGACAAGGTCCAGAATTGAGCCCTTCGAGTGTGTTGTTTCAGTGCAGTGTTGGATGAGGTCGTTTGCTGAGAGAACGGTGGCCAAGATGACAGTCTTGACAGTCATTTCGTCCAACCATGGTTTCTTGTTTGTATTGTGTGCTTTGTCCAATCACGGACTGTACACCCAGAGCTGTTTCTTTTATGCCCCTGATGCTGCCGCACACAGCTCGCGTGCCTATAAAAGGCATGCGGAGAGAGCACTGTTTACAGTCTGTGCCAGGCGGGCACCCAAAATGACCGCCCTGCCTTTATGCTATCAGTGCAGGAAGTAGTTACCGACGCAGTGACAGGAAGCCGCCGACTTACTTCTGTTTGCAATGTCGTCTGGGGGGAGGGCTTTAAGTGGGAAAAAAAACTGGGGGTGCTCTAAAAGGGGCGGGGCAAACCTCTTAAAGGCGTGTGGCCTATCCAAGTAGGGGGCGTGGTCTAAATCAAGATAACTAGCATTGTGTGCTTAAGAAAATCAAAGTCGCATCCAGCAAAGGATATTCAGTCAGGGCATTGTCTAACCATCAGAGATCATCCGCTCAGCAATACTCCTTGAGCTTTTTAATGATACTTCCTTCAGCCAAGAGATGCCGTTTTATTTGTTTGTTATTCTAAATCCACTGTAATGGTTTTATTTGACTAGGTTTCGCCTGGACACTGTACACTGTAGCTTTTCTGACCCAAGGTGGATGGACAGAAAACCTTTCACTCTTGCGACAATACCTCAAAGCAATCCACATTGCACTTTGTTCACTTCTGTGCACTTTACAAAACCCCAAGAACAACTTTTTTGCTTCCACTCTTGAGAGTACGTTGCCCTAGTTCTTATGGAGAAGGTTTTAGATTACTACATTCTCTCGACTCCCTGAAATCTGCTATGCTGCTCTTACTTTTTATAAGAGCCACACTTCAAGTAAGAAAGCGTTATGGTGAAGTGTTGTTTTCTGAACATGAAGGAAATTGACGTTTTACATGATATATGAAATATCCATGATAACACCTTGCACTGATGCACAATGCACTTTCAATAAGAAAGATTCATGGGTAAATTACCACTTGCTGAACAGGAAGAAAATTGTTGTTATATTGATGTAACTTTTTCAATACATATAAAACCTTTGTGATAATATCTTGCGCACCGCACTTTTTTCCTACATTTACTCTTGCCCCTGTACATCTTGATTAATTAGATGCTCATAGGAAAACAGCTTCATGGCTTTTGTATCCATCTGAGTCCTGTTGATTTGCGAAGTCTCTGAGAGCGCTAAGATGATAGGCATTGTCGGCTAGGAGAAGACATGTTCAACTTGTATTCTATGAGATGACCTTGGAAATTGTTGACGTATTGTTTGATGTATTTAATGAAAGGAATCTGTATTTTATTCTGTGCTTTTATGATTTGCAAAAATCGAATAAAGCTTTTATGATACTGATACTATGACATTTCTGTGGGCTTTCAGGTTCGGTCATAGCCACAACATCTTTTCAATTGACATCTTTATAAATAAATATATGGGTTTCGAAATGTGTGGTTGATGGAGGAAATGTGGCACCAGATTAACATAATTAGACTTCTGCTGATCTGTCTTGCACTGATATCAGTCACCAGGAATGCCAGAAGCTTTTGAGGGGCCTGAGTGTCAAGCATCACACACAGCCCGTCTCTGGGGTCCCGGCACCACGAGTACCTCGTTCAAAATATAAACATTATCCTGAGACACAGAGGACGCTGCAAAATATGGCATGGCCTAGCGGAAACCGACGTTACATGGCTCTTCATAGGCTTATTACAAAAGCAGTTCTCGTCTCCTTTTATGATTTATAAATACATTTAGCAGTGGCAGGGCAGAGTGGACGCCTTACAAGGGACTGTAACAACAAGGATCAGATTAGTGATGTCGTAAGCACACAAGTCTACCTAAAATGGCCAACATCTAGCCCCCGAACAGTCTCTGAAGTCATAAAAACAGGCTGATCCCTCCAAACTGCATTGACGCCTCCTCACATAAAATGCACCTCTCCACAATGAAGAACAAGCATTGGCAAAGGTAATCATGTTGAAAATAATTGAAGAGATGAGCTGACGGTGCAGGGAGAGCACAAACTGCCGACCCCGGCGACCCCTCCGATTTCCCTGCCTCCTACAACGCGGCTCACCTGGTATGACTCATGCCTTGACCTCCACTTATCAGTAGTGAGCAAAATGAGCATGCGCACATCGATGCGCATGCTCTCCCTGCAGTCCAAGAATGAAAAAAGAAAATGGCAAGAAAAAAAAAAAGAAAACGGACTACCTTTGTGAGGCCCGATAATAGAGCCCGATAGAGACCCGTTTCGAGGCCCCCTAAAAATAAATGCCAGTGCTCAGACCCGATAGACCTGCCCCACTTAAAGCCCTGTCTGCGGGCTTCCACCCTTATATGGCGTTCTTTCTACAGGCAGCGTTTTTATTACATCAGCACCCCTCTTTCAGCAGATGTATGTGTAGCAGAGTCTGTGTGATGAGCAGCCAGCTAGCTCGCAGTGTGTGGGTGTAAGCACAGATTCAGCATATGTGTGTGTGGCGGAGTCTGTGATGAACAGCCGTCTAGTCTAGCTAGCAGTGTGTGGATGTTAGCACAGAAACAGCAGATGCGGGTGCAGCAGAGTTTGTGTGATGAGCAGCCGGCTAGCTAGCAGTGTGTGGGTGTTAGCACAGAATCAGCAGTTGTAGGTGTAGAGGCAGTCTGTGTGATGAGCAGCCGTGTTTGGGTGTTAACACAGATTCAACAGATGTATGTGTAGTGGAATCTGTGTGATGAGCAGCCATCTATCTATCCAGTGTGTGGGTGTTGTGTTAGCACAAAATCACCAGATGTATGCATAGAGGGAGTCTGTGGAATGAGCAGTTAGCTAGCTAGCAGTGTGTGGGCATTTACACAGAATAAGCAGATGTATGTGGAGAGGCATCTGTGTGGTGAGAAGCTAGCTAGCTTGCATGTGTGGGTGTTAGCACAGAAATAGCAGATGAATGTGTAGTAGAGTCTGTGTGACGAGCAGCCGGCTAGCTAGCAGTGTGTGGGTGTTGGCACAGAATTAGCAGAGGTATGCATAGAGGTGTCTGTGTGATGAGCAGTCAGCTAGCTCGCAGTGTGTGAGTTTTAATACAGAATCAGCAGATGTATGTGTGGCAGAGACTGTGTGATGAGCAGCCGGCTAGCACGCAGGTGTTGCGTTAGCACCGGAGTAGCAGATGTACTTGTAGCAGAGTCTGTGTGATGAGCAGCCAGCTAGCTAGCAGTGTGTGGGTATTAGTACAGATTCAGCATATGTTTGTGGAGCAGAGTCTGTGTGATGAGCAGTCAGCTAGCTAGCAGTGTGTGGGTGTTAGCACAGAATCAGCAGATGCATGTGTACAGGCGTCTGTGTGATGAGCAGCCGGCTAGCTAGCAGTGTGTGGGTGTTAGCACAGAATCAGCAGATGCATGGGTAGAGGCAATCTGTGTGATGAGCAGCTGGCTGGCTAGCAGGGTACTTGCACTAGCACAGAAATAGCAGATGTATGTGTAGCGGAGTCTGTGTGTGAGGAGCTAGCTAGCTATCAGCTTGCGGGCGTTAGGACAGAAATAGCAGATATTTGTGTAGCAGAGTCTGTGCGATGAGCAGCTGGCTAGCTAGCAGTGTGAGGGTGTTATTTGTGTAGCAGCGTCTGTGTGATGCGCAGTCGCTAGCTAGCAGTTTGTGGATGTTAGTGCAGAATCAGCAGATGTATGTATAGAGGCTGACTGTGTGATGAGCAGCCGACTAGCTTACAGTGCATGGATGTTAGCACAGAATCAGCAGAAATATGTGTATCAGAGTCTGCGTGATGAGCAGCTGGCTAGCGAGCAGTGTGTGGGTGTTATCACAGAAATAGCAGATTTTTATGTAGTGGAATCTGTGTGATGAGCAGCCAGTTATCTAGCTGTGCGAGGGTGTTCTGCTAGCACAGAATCACCAGATGTATGCGTAGAGTGAGTCTGTCTGATGAGCAGCTAGCTAGCAGGGTACGGACGTTAGCACTGAAACAACAGATGTATGTGTAGTGGAGTCTGTGTGATAAGTAGCCGTCTAGCTAGCAGTGTGTGGGTGTAAGCACAGAATCAGCATATGTGTGTGTGGCAGAGTCTGTGATGAGCAGCTGTCTAGACTAGCTAGCAGTGTGTGGGTGTTAGCACAGGAAGAGCAGATGTGGGTGCAGCAGAGCCTGTGTGATGAGCAGCCGGCTACCTAGCAGTTGGTGTTGTGTTAGCACAGGAATAGCAGATGTATGTGTAGCAGAGCCTGTGTGATGAGCAGCCAGCTAGATAGGAGTGTGCGGGCGCTAGCATGGAATCAGCAGATGTATGTTCAGCGGAATCTGTGAGCTGAGCAGTCGGCTAGCTAGAAGTGTGCGTGTGTTAGCACAAAACAGCAGATGTTTGTGTAGCTGTATAGCTGAATCTGTGTGATGAGCAGCAGGCTAGCTAGAAGTGTACGTGTGTTAGCAGAGAAATAGCAGATGTATGTGCACGAGAGTCTGTGTGATGAGCAGCCAGCTAACTAGCAGTGTGCAGGTGTTAGCACAAAAATAGCAGTTGTTTATGTAGTGGCATCTGTGTGATGAGCAGTCGCTAGCTAGCAGTGCATGGGTATTACCACAGAAATAGCAGATCTATGTGTAGAGGCATCTGTGTGATGAGCAGCCGGTGAGCTAACAGTGTGGGTGTTAGCACAGAATCAGCAGATGTATGTGTAGAGCGAGTTTGTGTGATGAGTAGCAGGCTAGCTAGCAGTGTGTGGGTGGTAACACAGAATAAGCAGATGTATGTGTAGCGGAGTCGGTGAAATAGGCAGCTGGCTAGCTAGCAGTGTGTGGATGTTAGCGCAGAATCAGCAGAAGTAGGTGTAGAGGCTGTCTGTGTGATGAGCAGCCAGCTAGCTCGCAGTGTATGGGTGTTAGCACAGAATCAACAGATGTATGTGCAGTGGAATCTGTGTGATGAGCAGCCAGCTATCTATCCAGTGTGCGGGTGTTGTGTTAGCACTGAAATAACAGATCTATGTGTAGTGGAGTCTTTGTGATAAGCAGCCAGCTAGCTAGCAGTGGGTGGGTGTTAGCACAGAATGAGAAGATGTATGTGTAGCGGAGTCTGTGTGTGAGTAGCCGGCTAGCTAGCAGTGTGTGGGCATTACACGGAATAAGCAGATGTATGTGGAGAAGCATCTGTGTGGTGAGAAGCTAGCTAGCTTACAGTGTGTGGGTGGTAGCACAGAAATAGCAGATGTATGTGTAGTAGAGTCTGTGTGACGAGCAGCGGGCTACCTAGCAGTGTTTGGGTGTTAGTACAGAATCAGTAGATGTCTGTGTAGAGGCGTCTGTGTGATGAGTGGCCAGCTAGCAAGCAGTGTGTGGATGTTAGCACAGAATCAGCAGAAGTATGTGTAGTGGCAGTCTTTGTGATAAGCAACCAGCTAGCTAGCAGTGTGTGGGCATTAGCACAGAATGAGCAGATGAATGTGTAGCGGAGTCTGTGTGTGAGTAGCCGGCTAGCTAGCAGTGTGTGGGCATTTACACAGAATAAGCAGATGTATGTGGAGAGGCATCTGTGTGGTGAGAAGCTAGCTAGCTTACAGTGTGTGGGTGTTAGCACAGAAATAGCAGATGTACGTGTAGTAGAGTCTGTGTGATGAACAGCCAGCTAGCTCGCAGTGTGTGAGTTTTAGTACAGAATCAGCAGATGTATGTGTAGCGGAGGCTGTGTGATTAGCAGCCAGCTAGCACGCAGTGTGTGGGTGTTGCGTTAGCACGGAGTAGCAGATGTACCTGTAGCAGAGTCTGTGTGATGAGCAGCCAGCTAGCTAGCAGTGTGTGGGTGTTAGTACAGATTCAGAATATGTTTGTGTAGCAGAGTCTGTGTGATGAGCAGCCGGCTAGCAGGCAGTACATGTTAGCACAGAATTAGCAGATGTATGTGTAGCAGAGTCTGTGTGATGAGCAGCTGACTAGCTAGCAGTGTGTGCATGTTAGCACAGAAGCAGCAGATGCATGGGTAGAGGCAATTTGTGTGATGAGCAGCCGGCTGGCTAGCTATGTACTTGCATTAGCACAGAAACAGCAGATGTATGTGTAGCGGAGTCTGTGTGCGAGGAGCCAGCTAGCTAGCAGCTTGCAGGTGTTAGGACAGAAATAGCAGATATTTGTGTAGCGGAGTCTGTGCGATGAGCAGTCGGCTAGCTAGCAGTGTGTGGGTGTTAGCACAGAATTAGCAAATCTATGTGTAGAGGCGTCTATGTGATGAGCATCCGGCTAGCTAGCAGTGTGTGGGTGTTAGCACAGAATCAGCAGATGTATGTGTAGAGGGAGTTTGTGTGATGAACAGCAGGCTATCTAGCAGTGTGTGGGTGGTAGTAGAGAATCAGCAGATGTATGTGTAGTGGAGTCTGTGTAATGAGCAGCCGGCTAGCTAGCAGTGTGTGGATGTTAGTGCAGAATCAGCAGATGCATATGTAGAGGCTGTCTGTGTGATGAGCAGTCGCTAGCTAGCAGTGTGTGGGTGTTAGCACAAAAATAGCAAATGTTTGTGTAGCGGAGTCTGTGTGATGAGCAGCTGGCTAGCTAGCAGTGTGTGGGTGTTAGCAGAGAATCAGCAGATGTATGTGTAGAGGGAGTTTGTGTGATGAGCAGCAGGCTAGCTACCAGTGTGTGGGTGTTAGCACAGCATCAGCAGATGTATGTGTAGAGGGAGTTTGTGTGATGAGCAGCAGGCTAGCTAGCAGTGTGTGGAGGTAGTACAGAATCAGCAAAAGTATGTGTAGCAGAGTCTGTGTAATGAGCAGCTGGCTAGCTAGCAGTGTGTGGATGTTATCGCAGAATAAGCAGATGCATGTGTAGAGGCTGTCTGTGTGATAAGCAGCTGGCTAGTTCGCAGTGTATGGGTGTTAGCACAGAATCAGCAAATCTATGTGTAGTGGAATCTGTGTGATCTACAGGCAGCTATCTATCCAATGCATGGGTGTTGTGTTAGTACAGAATCACCAGATGTATGTGTAGAGGGAGTCTGTGTGATGAGCAGCTAGCTAGCAGTGTGCGGGTGGTAGCACTGAAATAGCATATGTGTGTGTAGTGGAGTCTGTGTGATGAGCAGCCGGCTAGCTAGCAGTGTGTGGAAACTAGCACTAAAGTAGCAGATGTGTGTGTGGTGGAGTCTGTGATGAGCAGCCGTCTAGTCTAGCTAGCAGTGTGTCAGTGTTAGCACAGAAATGGCAGATGTGGGTGCAGGTGAGCCTGTGTGATGAGCAGCAGGCTAGCTAGCAATGCGTGGGTGGTAGCACAGAATCAACAGATGTATGTGTAGCGGAGTCTGTGTACGAGGAGCCAGCTAGCTAGCAGTTTGCAGGCATTAGGACAGAAATAGCAGATATTTGTGTAGCCGAGTCTGTGCGATGAGCAGCCGGCTAGCTAGCAGTGTGTGGGTGTTAGCACAGATTTAGCCAATCTATGTGTAGAGGCGTCTATGTGATGAGCATCCGGCTAGCTAGCAGTGTGTGGGTGTTAGCACAGAATCAGAAGATGTATGTGTAGAGGGAGTTTGTGTGATGAGCAGCCGGCTAGCTAGCAGTGTGTGGGTGTTAGCACAGATTTAGCCAATCCATGTGTAGAGGCGTCTATTTGATGAGCATCTGGCTAGCTAGCAGTGTGTGGGTGTTAGCACAGAATCAGAAGATGTATGTGTAGAGGGAGTTTGTGTGATGAGCAGCAGGCTAGCTAGCAGTGTGTGGGTGGCAGTACAGAATCAGCAGATGTATGTGTAGTGGAGTCTGTGTAATGAGTAGCCGGCTAGCTAGCAGTGTGTGGATGTTAGCGCAGAATCAGCAGATGCATATGTAGAGGCAGTCTGTGTGATGAGCAGCTGGCTAGCTAGCAGAGTACGGGCATTAGCACAGAAACAGCAGATGTAGGCGTAGTGGAGTCTGTGTGACGAGCAGCCGGCTAGCTAGCAGTGTGTGAGCGTTATCAGAGAATCAGCAGATGTATGTGTAGAGGCATCTGTGTGATGAGAAGCCTGCTAGCTAGCAGTGTGTGAGCAGTAGCACTAAAGAAGCAGATGTATGTGTAGCGGCGTCTGTGTGATGAGCAGCCAGCTAGCTAGCAGTGTGTGGGTGTTAGCAAAGGAATAGCAGATGTATGTGTAGAATCAGTCTGTGTGACGAGCAGCCAGCTAGCTAGCAGTGTGTGGGTGTTAGCAAAGGAATAGCAGATGTATGTGTAGAGGCATCTGTGTGACGAGAAGCCGGCTAGCTAGCAGTGTGTGAGCAGTAGCACTAAAGAAGCAGATGTATGTGTAGAGGCATCTGTGTGATGAGAAGCCGGCTAGCTAGCAGTGTGTGAGCGTTATCAGAGAATCAGCAGATGTATGTGTAGCGGCGTCTGTGTGATGAGCAGCCAGCTAGCTAGCAGTGTGTGGGTGTTAGCAAAGGAATAGCAGATGTATGTGTAGAATCAGTCTGTGTGACGAGCAGCTGGCTAGCTATCAGAGTACGGGCGTTATCACTGAAATAGCAGATGCTGCTGCAGGATTGAGGGCCTTCGGCAGAGTTATGTGTGAGTCTAAGCACTGTGATAGCAGGCACAGTGCAGCACAGAGATTCATTAGGCACACTGTGTGTGAGCCCAAACATGGGGACGCCAAGGGTTAATAATGAACAGAACCGAGGAGCCCTTGCTGAGCCATGAATGGGTTTAAGCACTGTGAAATCAAGCATTGCTGCAGACAGGAGCTACATCAGCTTAGCTGTTTCTGTATGCAGGGTGTGTAGGCCAGAGGTGCTCTGGTCGAGCTGCACATGGGTCTTTGTGCAGCAATAAAAGTAGAGGTTTCTGACATTTGCATAATTTGATTTTGTGAAATTATGCAAAATCACATGAAATTACGCATAATTATGCAAAATTCAAAACTGGCATTGGGTGCTGTATTTTAGCGTAAAATGCACCCTCACATCCACTGTGGACGGAGGATGCAGTTTGAGCTAAATAAACAGTGCAAAAATAACAAGCATTGGCATAGCCAATAGGTCTCGCCTTTGGGACCTTATAAGTCTTTAGCCAGAGATATTGACTTTGCCTATGTCTTTAAGCTGTGCTGTACAGAAGACTGCAGGATGCTGAAAAGTTATAATAAAGAAGTGTCCAAAGCATTTTTGTTACCTTATATATGACCAAGAAAGCATTATGTACAACTGAAATACCATATTAAAAAAGTATTACCCATAAACGTGTTGATTGAATTTTGTCCTTTGAATGCTGGCAACTTGTTTCTGCGTGTGCCACTGCTCGCTTGTTATGGGTTTTTTTGTTATGGGGCCACCGAGAGAATTATAAGTCTGATCACTGTCAGTAGTGCCCAATCAGGTGGTTTCTGAAGCTTTTCCCTGCAACACACCTTGGTCCTGTGTCTGTTGCGCACTGCACACTGCACTTGGACCAAATATTTTGCTCAGGCTTGAAGTTCACAGGCTTTGTGGAGCCAGGAAATCAGGCTGGTTGTTTATACTTATTTTTCGGAAATGCTAGGTCTTTGCTACCCTTCTGGACTTCAGCTGGTATTCCACGCTTTGCGTCTTTGGTAGCAGTTGGTTCAAAAGCTGCGCAGTCTGCACTGACACTGCTCTTCAGCCAATGTTCTTCTTATAGCAGGGATTGTTGCACTTTGCCCGCCCTAGCCTTGAGTGGAGTGTTTTGTTGTGGGCAGCTCTGTGGAATTCAGCTTGCAGGTTAGGGACTGACGTCACTAAGCTCTCCTCGTCACTTCTGAGATGTGACTCTCATCAGCATCCTTGTCGGCTTTGAGATACCAGCCCCAGGATCTGCCCTCAATGATGGCCTGTGAGCACATCTCAACAAACGCCGAATAATGAATGTCGGTGACCGGAAAGGCACCAGGGCGTGCACGTGAGCCACAACAGTGCCAACTTCCAGGCGCTGAAGCCTGCTTTCCCTCTAGGCCATGAGACGCCTACGTTCACCTACATCATGAACTCTGAATGTTCATAAGGAAACAGGTGCCCTCTTACTAACCAGCACTTTAATGAGAATAATAAAACACAGTACTAACAGTTCGTGTGCGATTCTTTCAGAGCGAAGACATCATGAAACCCGTCCTTCTTGGAACAAACCTTCCCCCTTTTCCCCCAGGACACACGCATAGCTGAAAAAAGAAGAGATTTAGCAATGGTGCCAACTTTATAATGCAAGAGGCTGCAATGTGTGTGCCACAAGCGCCCACGGAGGCCTGAAACCAGCCACATCACGATTTTTTGGTGTGTAAAAACTCATAGGAGCAGTTTCAAACTCGGCCACTAGGTGGCAGAGTACCCACAGATTGGAAATATGAGAAAGCTAGGAAATAAAAGCTCGTGGTGATGCCAACCCAAATTTGCTTTAGCTAGGAAGCTTTTAAAGGATCAATATATTAATTTGAACAAAAGAGAACTATGTGCTCAGTGTAATGAGCAGTCTAGTGGTTGCCGGCCGCCGCCGGATGTAACGCACACGCGCTCCCGTCGGCGGGCGGGGGCAGTCCTCCAGTCACACTGCAACGCGGAGTGCGCTCCTTATTACGCTGCATGCGGCGCACCCCGCGGCCCGCGCTATAACACTGCGCATCACATTGGCGACGAGGATCGGATGACGCCCACGCCCCCACACGTGAGCGCCGACTGCCTGAGGGCGCTACCCGGCCCGACAACGCAGCGGCCCCAACGAGGCCCCACAACCCTACGCCTGCAACAGAGAGCACACCCACGGCCTGAAGCCATCGGTAAGGCGCGCACCCAGGGGCCCCTAGCAGTGAACACGCACAGATAGCGCCCCTGCCATCGTCTGGCCCACGCTGGCCCAGCAACCTCGCGGTGCAGGCCCCAAGCGCCATTGCCGCCTCCAGTCGCCCTACAGGGACCCCACGCTCTGCCGTAGCGCCACATGGGAGTAAGGAGAGCAGACGCAAGAGCAAACGGTGCGACACCCCCTAAGACAAGGATGGGTGATAACCCAGACAACCAACAGGCACAGGCACAGATACGTGTCGTCACCCAGCATGCACCCACAGGAGTTCTGCCCCCATTCAGTGAGGCAGCGGACCCTACAACTGCATCCCCACGATGGAGAACGTGGCTGGGCCGCCTCGAAAATTACTTCATAGGCACAAGGGAAACGGAAGGAGCTGTCAAGCGCTCGCTCCTACTTCACTACGCCGGCGAAGAGGTATACACTCTATTCAAACACCTCCCGAGGACGGGAGGCCCGGCGGATTACGATGCAGCGGTGGCCGCGCTCAATGCGCACTTCGATCCCCAACTAAACAGAGACTATGAACGGTTCAAACTGCGGCAGGCGAGACAACGCGAAGGGGAATCGATTGATGCGTTCCACGCAAGGCTGAGAGAGCTAGCAAGTACCCATCTCGCCGATGAACGAGCGGCAGAGGAGATTCGGGCCCAGCTAATCCAAGGGGTATGCAGCAATATTTTGAGAGGACTCATTCTGCGGCAGCCTGACATCCCCCTGAACGATATCCTGATCATGGCCCGATCACACGATTTATCAGCCGCCCGAGCGGAAGAAAAGGACCTAGCGTTGACACGCACAACTGAGAAGAGCGCAACCGTCAAGACGGAGAGAACCAACGCCATCACCACGCGGGACAGGAGAAGCAGGCCTCGGGACCACCCGCCCCAGACCCCGAGAGGTCAGTGCGGATACTGTGGGCATGAAGAACACCCACCCCACAAGTGCCCCGCACAAGGGAAGACGTGCACCAACTGTGGGATACCAAACCACTTTGCATCGGTGTGCCGGAGAAGAGACCAGAGGAGGGAGAGAAGAGGAGCCAAGCCAGGACGCAAGCTGGTGAGACAGCTGTCACACCTGTCACTGTCGTCGTCCCAAGGGCGGCAGAAGGGCGACCGAACACCATACCAAGCCGAAGGCTCATCCACCGAGGAAGACGATGGTGAAACCTATCTAGTATCATTCACGCAAGCACTGAAGAAGCGAAGAAGGCCCCAGCCCACGTGCACGGTGAAGATTGCGGGGTCAGAAGTGCGCGCAGCAATTGACACTGGCGTGTCAGTAAACGTAATGGGCATCCAACAATATAATCAGCTGAAGCCCAAGCCCGAGCTAAAACCATCCAAAACCAGAATATTCGCGTATGGAAGCGACACACCCCTACCAGTCCGAGGCAAGATGACAGTACCCATACGGTCAGAGGAGAACGAGATCACGGCCGACATCCACGTGATCAACCAGGAGGCCGATACCCTGTTAAGCAGCCACGCTGCAGAAGACCTCCAACTAGTAATGTTCGCAAGGAGTGTACAAGCAAACCAGACCAAAGAGCTGTTAGACCAGTTCGCAGATCTATTCCAAGGACTGGGCCAGATCAAGAGAGCACCAGTCCAGCTCCACATTGACCCATCTGTTCCACCAACGGCACTACGACACAGGAGAATACCCTTCCACCTCAGACCCCTTGTGGAACAAGAGCTACAAAAGTTGGTGGACCAAGGGGTCATCGAGAAAGTCTCAGGACCTACACCATGGGTGTCCCCCATGGTGATTGCCGAGAAACCCAGACAGCCAGGGAAAATCAGGCTGTGTATAGACATGCGCCTCCCCAACAAGGCCATAAAGCGAGAACATCACATCACGCCAACGATGGACGACATTGTGGTCGACGTCAACGGATCTCGCTGGTTTTCAAAATTAGACTTGAACGCAGGATATCACCAGCTAGTCCTCGCCAAAGAGAGTCGATACATAACTACGTTCAGTACCGACCTGGGGCTGCGGAGATACAAGCGCCTCAATTTTGGAATATCGTCCGCAGCGGAGGTGTTTCAGGACGCGGTAAGAGAGATCCTAACAGGCCTACCCGGGGTGTTGAACGTGAGTGACGACATCCTTATCCACTCGGAAACTTCGGACGACCACTACCGGCACCTCAGGGCAACGCTGAAGCGGCTACGAGATCACGGCGTCACGCTACACAAAGAGAAGTGCCTCCTGTTTCAGAAACAAATAGAATTCTTCGGGTACCTATTTAACCAGGAAGGGATTCAAGTAGACCCGCGGAAATCCCAGGCGATCAAGGACGCCCCAGCCCCAGCAACAGTATCCGAGGTGCGAAGTTTCCTAGGAATGGCCACATACTGTGGCCGGTTCATCCCCGACCTGGCCACCATAACCGAACCACTCCGCAACCTCACCAGAGCCGACGCCATGTGGAAGTGGGGAATCCTGGAGGAAACAGCATTCCAGAGCATCAAAATGGCCCTTTTGGATCACACCACTCTAGTATACTTTGACCCGGCCAAACAAACAGAGATACTCGTTGACGCCAGCCCGGTGGGACTAGGAGCAGTACTCACCCAGGAACAAGAACCTGGCAGGTGGGCAGCCCTGGCATACGCCAGCAAGGCGCTCTCACCCACGGAGAGGCGGTACGCACAAATTGAAAGGGAAGCCCTGGCCATCCGGTGGGCCTGCCGGCATTTCCACCTGTACATCTGTGGCCAACCCTTCAGGATGGTGACGGATCACCAACCACTGGTGCCACTGTTTCGAGGGTCGGCACCACACCCTCCCCCGAGGATTGAACGGTGGGCCATCGGGCTACAACAATACGAGATGGAAGTGATCTACCGCCCCGGCGCCAAGAATCCCGCTGACTTCCTCTCGAGGCACCCAGCCCCACTCCAGGACCAAGACGAAGAAGCGGGAACCGACGACTTGGAGTGCCTCCTCAACATGCTATCCACAGTAACATGCCCGAAAGCCCTGACGTTAGAAGACATCGCCACAGCCGTGGAGAGCGACCCGGTACTGGCTAGGGTACGGACAGCCGTCCAAGGAGGTCACTGGACTCAATTCCTGCAGTCAGCCAATGACTGGGCCGGCCCGAGAAGGAGAGCCTCCTAAAGATGTGGAGGGTTAGGAATGAACTGAGCGTTACACAAGGAGGGGTCGTGCTCAGAGGATCCAGGATAGTGATACCGTCCCCCCTGCAACACCAGGTGACACAACTAGCCCACGGAGGACACCAAGGGGTCGAAAGAATGAAGGCCTGAATGCGAGAGAAGGTCTGGTTTCCAGGGCTGGAGACCCAAGTTGAGGAAATCGTGAAGAGATGCCCGGCATGCCAACTGACCAGTGCAGCCGAGAGACCGGCACCAATACAGACCGAGGAACATGGAAAGACTCCATGGGAGAGAGTGAGCATCGACTTCGGGAGTTTCCCCGACGGGCGAGTGACGCTGGTGATGATCGACAGTCACTCGAAATACCCTCTAGTAGAGGTAGTCCGCTCTACCGCGTTCTCTCAAGTGGGCCCTGTATTGGAGAAGATGTTCGCCATGTTTGGGTGCCCGGAAGAAATCAAGAGTGATAATGGGCCCCCTTTCCAAGGCAGCGAGTTCCGTGACCTCATGCAGAGACATGGCATAAGACATCGCCGCATCACTCCCCAGTGGCCCCAAGCCAATGGGGAGGCTGAGAGGTTCATGAGAACGCTCAACAAAGCGTTGCGCATCGCCACCCTGGAAGCTGGAGACCCGGAACTACACCTACAGTCCTTCCTTCGGGAGTACAGAGGCACCCCGCACAGCACTACGAAGTGCACGCCATGGTCCCTGATGTTTAACGGTATTCGCCGGGACGGGCTCCCAGTCTGCCCAGGATGGACCCCGCCCCCGTACCATGCAGAAGAAGTAGCCGAGAGGAGAAGAAGGCAGAATCTGGCCGTGAGGAGGAGCCGGGGAGCAGCATTCTGAAGAGATCCGCAGGGGAGACTCGGTACTCCTGAAAGACAGGAGGCCAGGCAGCAAGGTTCGGACTAGGTACGAGCCGGGCCACTGGACGGTGGTCGATGTAAAAGGTACCATGGTTACGGTGGCAAGAGGAGACGAGCGAGTAACAAGGAACGTATCTTGGCTCAAGAAGATACCGGAGCCTAGGGTCACCCTAGAGGCCGAGGGAGACCAACACCCAGAGTGTCGGGACGACACCGAACAAACGGAGTCCTCGAGAGAGACCGAGCCGACATCAATGCCCACAACACCAGGAGCAGAGTGCTCGAGACTGGAGCCACTGATCACCATCCGCAGCAACCCGGCGCCGAGTGGCTCGGAGCCAGCCGAGGCCAGCAGTGCCACCCGGGGTGGATGCCCTAGATACAAGCTACGAGAAAACCCCAGACCCAGCTCTCGACTGAGAGAATACGCATGTCAGGCGGTGGAGCAACCAGCCACTCGCGGAAGGAAAAGGACTGAGTTGGGATGGGATGTAATGAGCAGTCTAGTGGTTGCCGGCCGCCGCCGGATGTAACGCACACGCGCTCCCGTCGGCGGGCGGGGCGCGCTAATAAAAGGGAGGGGCGTGCCCGCTCGGGGGCAGTCCTCCAGTCACACTGCAACGCGGAGTGCGCTCCTTATTACGCTGCATGCGGCGCACCCCGCGGCCCGCGCTATAACACTGCGCATCACACTCAGCACAATATGTTGTATTTTATTTGTGAATAAAAATGATTTTCTCCAAGTCTGTCATTTGGTTTATTTTATTATTGACGCAATGTTAAAAATGTTTTTTTTTCTAATGGATCGCAGCCTCTATCCTGGCGTCACGGTCTTGTGCACAAAACACTCTTCTCCTGAAACATACAATTTATAAGCGCCACTAGGCTTAATAAAATATGAAGACGGCCTGAACAAAGTAATGAGCATGTGAAAGGTTCGCATGCAACGTCTGCAGTGGTCACGAGTCCCTCATACTGGCAACCACCCTTTTCATACCTCATGATCAAGGATACAAGAATTATGCAGTGCTGTGCCCGCAAAGTTTTCGTCCTAAACACGGACTTATTGCACTTGATTGAATCATAAATCACAATTTTCTGCATAACTTGCAGACGCGAACGAAGACTAGTTGCTCGTCAAATGGGTCAAAAGTTACAAAGAAAAGGTGGAGTGTGTCGCGCATTGGCAGGCATTTTTCCAAGGTTTAATAATGTCCTCTATTCAGGTTTAAAGCGCCAACTAAAGAAGAGAAAGTTTTGCTCGGACAGTATTAATGAGTTAAAATGACAAGCAACAAAATAAGATTGCCCAGGAATATGCCCTATTATGCCATTTAATTTAGACTGAACGGAGAGACGGAAACACAAGAAGCGTGAGCAAAAAGAAGACGAGAAGGCGGAGCGAGTGAGTGGCCGGGATGTGTGGGCAAGGAGAGAGGCGCATGCGCGCTTGGGAGAGCAGTCTGCTCATTTTCAAGCACTGCACTCGTGCTTGTGGCGCGCCCCTCCTCGCTCCCGCAAGGTGGATGCCGCCACAAGCACGAGTGTGTGCTTGAAAATGAGCAGAGCGACGGCTAAAGGCCCTCCTATGCAGCGCGTAGGCGAGACCTAAAAAGCACAGGGAACAGCAGCTCGTGCTCTGTCGCTCGCTTAGTTCCCCGCAGTTCGGATACATTTTTGCAGCGAACACTCTTAATAACGTGATTTGATGTAATCCCTTAATTCAGGAATTTATCATAACAAGAATAACGCAACATTACCGAAATGATGCTAATTACACCGGTGTAACGTCAATTTCACCTATGTCTAAATGAGAATGAGAAACATTATGAGAGGTGTGTACGGGAGTCTAGGCGCTGTAGTAGCAGCCCTGACAGACACTCTTTGCGCGGGAGTCTAGGCGCTGTAGTAGCAGCCCTGGCAGACACTCTTTGCGCGGGAGTCTAGGCGCTGTAGTAGCAGCCCTGGCAGACACTCTTTGCGCGGGAGTCTAGGCGCTGTAGTAGCAGCCCTGGCAGACACTCTTTGCGCGGGAGTCTAGGCGCTGTAGTAGCAGCCCTGGCAGACACTCTTTGCGCGGGAGTCTAGGCGCTGTAGTAGCAGCCCTGACAGACACTCTTTGCGCGGGAGTCTAGGCGCTGTAGTAGCAGCCCTGGCAGACACTATTTGCGCGGGAGTCTAGGCGCTGTAGTAGCAGCCCTGACAGACACTCTTTGCGCGGGAGTCTAGGCGCTGTAGTAGCAGCCCTGGCAGACACTCTTTGCGCGGGAGTCTAGGCGCTGTAGTAGCAGCCCTGGCAGACACTCTTTGCGCGGGAGTCTAGGCGCTGTAGTAGCAGCCCTGACAGACACTCTTTGTGCGGGAGTCTAGGCGCTGTAGTAGCAGCCCTGGCAGACACTCTTTGTGCGGGAGTCTAGGCGCTGTAGTAGCAGCCCTGACAGACACTCTTTGTGCGGGAGTCTAGGCGCTGTAGTAGCAGCCCTGGCAGACACTCTTTGTGCGGGAGTCTAGGCGCTGTAGTAGCAGCCCTGGCAGACACTCTTTGTGCGGGAGTCTAGGCGCTGTAGTAGCAGCCCTGGCAGACACTCTTTGTGCGGGAGTCTAGGCGCTGTAGTAGCAGCCCTGACAGACACTCTTTGTGCGGGAGTCTAGGCGCTGTAGTAGCAGCCCTGACAGACACTCTTTGCGCGGGAGTCTAGGCGCTGTAGTAGCAGCCCTGGCAGACACTCTTTGCGCGGGAGTCTAGGCGCTGTAGTAGCAGCCCTGACAGACACTCTTTGCGCGGGAGTCTAGGCGCTGTAGTAGCAGCCCTGGCAGACACTCTTTGTGCGGGAGTCTAGGCGCTGTAGTAGCAGCCCTGACAGACACTCTTTGTGCGGGAGTCTAGGAGCTGTAGTAGCAGCCCTGGCAGACACTCTTTGTGCGGGAGTCTAGGAGCTGTAGTAGCAGCCCTGACAGACACTCTTTGTGCGGGTGTCTAGGCGCTGTAGTAGCAGCCCTGACAGACACTCTTTGTGCGGGAGTCTAGGAGCTGTAGTAGCAGCCCTGACAGACACTCTTTGTGCGGGTGTCTAGGCGCTGTAGTAGCAGCCCTGACAGACACTCTTTGTGCGGGAGTCTAGGCGCTGTAGTAGCAGCCCTGACAGACACTCTTTGTGCGGGTGTCTAGGCGCTGTAGTAGCAGCCCTGACAGACACTCTTTGTTTTACATAAGCCTATAACAAATGAGTCTTGAATTTATTGTCCAATCTGTTGTGTCCAATGAGTGGGGGTGACTTAGCATCTCAGAACTCAAGACCAAGATGCCTTGCGGTGGTCACACATGCACCACCTCCAGACGACAAACGTGCCATTAACTTATCTAGTTATTAGCTAGTAAACCCCAAACCCATGCTAGGGTTTCAGAGGGTTTCCCATAGAAAGCAGATGTAGGAAGGTGGAATCTGACTACATGGTTGCCCCCACTTTTTTCCTGGTGTTTTGTTGGTTTTTGACTTAGTTTGGCTGGGAACCTGCTATTCAGGTCCCCAGCCTATCTGCTTTCTCTTTAAACGACTTGGAGTGCACTCTAGGTGCACTAGTGATTGGATACTGTGGTACCTTATGAGTCCCTAGTATATGGTACCTTAGGTACTAAGGGCATAGGTACTTCACAGGCCTACCAGGAGCTACAGCATGTATTATGCCACCCCTGGGAAGCAGACTAAATCTGACACCACAGGCCTGCTACTGCAGCCTGGGTGAGGTGGTGCTAGCACTCCTCACTGAGATATAGGTTCCCTATATCTCTCCTACACACACATATAAACCTATCAGTCACCCCTAAGGCAGGCCCTATCAATCCTGAGGGCAGGGTGCTTGGCTTCTATGTGAGGGGGTGCCTCTGCCTGAGCAGGGCCCCTCTGCAGCTCTCAGAGTCCATTCTCTGGTGCTGTTTGTGGATGCGGTTAAACCATATACTCTTAAGTGCATTATATCCTCGCGGTAAAATGCTAACTTTGGAATGGCTGCATCAAAACATGTCGTGTTTGGTGTCAAACATCTTGGAATACTACCCCCGCCAGTCCTGGCAGCGGGGGTAGCATTCCACCCTTCTAGAGGGATAGACATGTACCTACTGTGGAAACGCGGTAGAATCCTGCAGAGCCCTGGCATCACAAAATGGATGCCACCAGTCACAGACACTGGGCTGCCCTCCTGCTGATGATCAACACTCGCAATGGAGGAAGCCCAACAATAGATATCCTGTCCCAAGGGGGTGTGACCACCTCCCAGACAGGGTTTAGTGTATTGGGGCTGGGTGGGTGCACTCTTAGAGTGCTTTGAAGTCCTGCACTGGGGGAGCAGAAGGCTCCTCTGTGCATACCCCAGTTCAAACCGGCTCAGGGGCTACCTGCCCCTGCTCTGGCGCGAAACTGAACAAAGGGAAGTAGGTGTAACCACCCACTCCCCTGACCCTCTCATAGGTGGGGTCATAGAGCTAGTCCCTCCCCTTCTTTTAGTATAAGAGGGGGAACCTGTGCATTGCACCCCAGATTTCCCTGGACGACGCTCTGAAGAAGAATCCCGGACCTTCAACGTTCCACTACCTTTGGAAGACTGAAGAATCTCCCTTGGAGTCAAGGAGTGACTCCCCTGCTTGGCAGGCACCTAAAACTACAAACAACGGTCGCAAACTATGCCTCTCCCGCCGGAGTCCGAAGTCCCTGCAGCCCAAGAAGTGGATTTCCTGACTTCTCAAAGGCCATCGTGAGTCCCCAGCGAAGCTGAGGCCAGTGGACCCCAAGAGTGACGAGGAACCGTGACCCCTGGGTACCGTGCACTATTGTCGAGTGCAACCCCTTCACAACGTTCTACAAACTTGTGCTTTTGACTACGTATGGTCCTAGCCTCCAGCAGGAATCCCTCCGAAGATCAGAGTCCTACCACGTCCCGAGTGACCGTGGGCCCCTGTTGAGCGAATCCTCCCGAGGCGTCTTTGCGATCCCTTGCCAGCCGGCTTGTGGGTCCCCAGAAGACTTTCTAAAGAAACCAAAGGGCTCCCCTGGTTGCTCCAGGCCTGCCCTGACTTACCCTCGCTGGGTGAGTCCCTCAGACCTTGCTGGTCTGCGCCATTGACTTTTTACACTTTCCCCGAGACTTGCTGTTACCAAGGCTTGTTGGCTCCAATCGAGTCGCCGATACCGCAGTAAGCTGCAGACATTGTGGCACACGCCGAATCCAGCTCCTGGTTGTCGTCGTCACCTCCTGGACCTCGTGGCTGAAGAGTCAAGGCACCCGCGAACGACCTGAATCTTGCGACGACGGTGGGCATCCATCTTCCTTGCCCCGAGTCACTGCCAAGTGACTTTGAACACTGTCCCCCTGCTTTCAGGTCTTCCATCTTCCGAATCCAGGCTTGGATTCCACCGGACACTTCTTCTGTAGCCGCAAGCAGCAAATCTTCACTGGCTCCCATTGAAAACGACGCCGCGACCCGACACCAAAGGACACCTATGCACCCAGCTCCCCTGGGTGAGGTAACTCTAGCAGTACGGTGCTCCTGTGGGTGTGGGCCCTAGAACTACTTACCCTGTAAGTGACTTGCTTGTAGCTACCCTAGAAGTGCCCTAAAACTCTTATTGTCTAAGTGCGACAATTGCGCTGACTCGTACAGGGTTCGCGTCTGTGTTAGACACATCGCGTCCATCTCCCTTGTAACACTATCTATAACCGTGTCCTTCGACTCGTACTGAGTCCGATCGGTGTTCGCCTCGAACACACAAGGGGCCTGTAACATTGAAAGCTCCATTGCGCTGACTCGCACAAGGTTCGCGTCTGTGTTAGACACAGCGCGTCCATCTCCCTTGCAACTCTATCTGTAACCGCGTCCTTCGACTCGTACAAGGACCGATCGGTGTGTTCACCTCGAACACGCAAGGGACCTCTAACATTGAAATCTCAATCGCGTCTGTGCGCATAGACTCGTACAGGACTCGCACCGGTGCCAGGACACCTCATCCGTCCCCTGTGGGTCTCCTACAACTACCTGGGGTGGTTCTTGGGGGTCCCTCGATTCTAGATGCCCTAGACCTAGGTCTAACCAAACTAAGATTGTGATATTCGATTGTGCTAAACTTATTTTGATAACATTTGACTTGTACATATGTTCCTGACTTCTAATCTCATAAAGAGATTAGTAGAGAGTGTTTATTAATAAATACATATATATTAGATATGTATACCTGTGTGGTGTCTTTTTATTTGGTGATTCAAGAGATTGTGTGGTAAAACAAGCTGCTTTACATTCCTTCAAGACTTAGCCTGAAGGCTGCTCTCCACAGCTACCACTAGGATAGCTGTCTATAAAGGTTGTCTTAAACCTATCTACCATAAGAGTCGAATTGTTCTGGTGCAAGGTGTCCACTTTAATTAGTGAACAGCATATACCAGGCCAACTTCTCACATTGGTGGGCAGCGTGTGGGATTCCAGCTTGCTATTGTTTTACCAGAAAATCTCTATTTGAATTACTAACTGAAAACCACTATAAGTACTTAAGGTACATATAAAGTCAAGGTTAGTATCAATAAGTTCTACTGAACTTAGAGCTGTGTGCCAAGGGATAGCAGACCCTTTCTACAGCTCAAGCTAGTATCAGTAGGCCACAAACTAGTGTAGGTAGTACAACACTGCACAACACTAGAATGTCCTTAAAGGGTTGAACCAGTGGATCCACTCAGCCTCAGTATAAGGACATGGCTTTCTCTGACTTGAGAGCCATGTGTGTTGAAAGACACCTGAAGCTAGGACAGAGTCCCTCAACCCTACACCTGATAGATCTGCTGACAGCAGATGATCTTAGATTGGCTCTAGGAGCTAATGGGTCTGAATCAGTGGGTGGGTCAAGTACAGTATCTGGGTCAGATGATGAAAATCCGAATGACCAGGACTCTGTGATTGAAGGGCCAGGCTCCAAGGGGCCTGAAAAGGACAGAGGAATTCTCCCTAAGAGAACTGACAGAGTGGATGAGAGGCATAGGTCCCCTTCCAGGGAATCTGACCACTCTTATCACTCTGGCAGAGAATTTGTCCAGCAGAGGAACTCATACTTTCCCATAAGAGAGAGCTCCTCTGACAGAATGTGCAAACTGCTGCAGTATGAGGAAGCAAGAGTTGCCCTCAGAACCAAGCAGTTGGCACTGGATAGAGAAGCCCTGGAGATCCAGAGAGCTTCTAGAAGAGAGGGGTTAGAACCCCTTGGTGGCAGCAACAGTGTCCCTAGAGGCAGATAATATATTCCAGACCATAGGAACCTGAGCAAGGTTGTTCCTCCCTACCAGAGTGGGGATGATATCCACAAGTGGATAACTGCTATGGAGAGGGCCTGTAGAGTACAGCAGGTCCCCCAAAGGCAGTGGGCAGCAATCTTGTGGCTCTCCTTTTCAGATAAAGGTAGAGACAAGCTCCTCACTGTTAGAGAAGAGGATGCTGATAACTATGAAGTCCTAAAGAGTGCACTGATAGATGGGTTTGGCTTAACCACTGAGCAGTACAGGTTGAAGTTCAGAGACACCCAGAAGGCACAGACTCAGGACTGGACAGACTTTGTAGATTGTGCAACCAAGGCTCTGGAGGATTGGCTGATTGGCAGTAGGGTTACTGATCTCAAAGGATTGTACAATTTGATTATGAGGGAGCAGATCCTTAATAATTGTCAAAACCAGCTTTTGCACCAGTACCTGGTGGACTCTGATCTGACCTCTCCCCAAGAATTGGGAAAGAAGGCAGACAAATGGGTCAGAACCAGGGTGAGGCCTAAGAATCAGGGTGGTGACCAGAAGAAAGATTCTACCAAGTCCCAAGAGAAAGGTGGGGATAAATCTAAGGATAAGTCCACTACAGGGCCCCAACAGTCCTCTTCTGGGGGTGGGTCCCAAACTCCTTCCTCTCCTGAAAATAAACCATATTGCCATGTCTGTAAAAAGCCTGGACACTGGAAAACTGATCCCAGTTGCCCCAGGATTGGCAATAAAGAAACTGTTCCTCCAGCTATTACTACCACCCCTCCTGGTACTACCAGTAGTAATCCTCCAGTTGGGAGTAGTGCACCCAAAAAGTTAGGTGCTTTTGCAAGGGGAACAGAGGTGGGCCCTAGTTTAGATAGGTCCCCCTCAACAGACTCCTCAGACTCTGATGGTGGTATAGGATTTGCCACCTTTACCATGGGTCCCATTGCATTGGGCAGGTACATACTGGAGCCAATGATTAATGGTCGGAAGGCTGTGGCATTCAGGGACACAGGGGCTAGTGTCACCATGGTGGCAGGGAAACTAGTCCCCCTCACCAGCTTTTACCTGAGTTTAAGTACCAGGTGACCAACATTGATGGTGTCAGGACAGATCACCCCATGGCCATAGTCAATCTCAGCTGGGAGGGGGTCACAGGCCCAAAAAGAGTGGCAGTGTCCCCCAACTTGCCCGTAGATTGCCTGATGGGCAATGATCTGGAAATTTCAGCCTGGGCTGAAGTTGAACACCAAACCCATCTGAAGATGCTAGGCGTCCCTGAGAAAGCTAGTGGGGCTGTGATGGCCACAGCCCCAGCCCAGGGAAATGCTGGAGAGATGGAGCCTGGAAGAATGGCCCACTCTCCCCCAAAGAGAGCACAGGGGTTGAAGAAAGTCTCCTTCCCCCGGACAGCAGGTAAGGGTCAGCCTCCTCAGGGAACTGATCCTACCCCTAGTGAAGGAACTGCCCCAGAGGTAGTCATGCCTGGCCTGGCCCCACCCCTGATGGCAGAGGACCCTTCCAAGGTGGTACCCAGTCTGGAGCAGGTAACCTGCCCCTCTCTACCCTACCTCAGTCAGCCCAGGGCTGCAGAGGTCAGGGAGGTCAGTGGACCCCACAGGGCCCCCTGTCCAGAGGAACCCCCCCATCAGCAGATTAGGGGCACCCAGTCTAGTAGCCCTAGCCAGGTGAAAATTCCTCCGCACACTGAGGGATCCCCCATACCTTTGTGTAGGGACCTTCCCCAGAAGGACTCTGTTATACAAGGGCAAACCTGGAACCAAAAGGTTCCAAACCTGCCATGTCCCTCCAGTGTTCCACCCAAAGGGACCCAACCCCCAGCTGTAGGCAGCCAAATGTTGACCCTTAGAGCAAAGTGCAGCTCAGTCATGGAAAGACAGGCATACATGGTGACCAGTGATCTGAGGAAACTGAGACCAACTTCCCTAGGGTCTCACTTCCCTGCTCAGACACCTCATCAGCCTTGTACTTTACCAAAACACCCCACAGGTAGTAATTCCCCATGGTGGAGACCCTCTCATACCCTTAGGGTGAGGGATAACTTAGTGGACCATAAGACAGGGGGTAACCATGCTAGTGCAGGTACTTCCTTATATGGCCACTCAGTAAATACAGGCTCACCTGGACAAGGTTAGCCTCATCTCCTTTCGTTTGGGGGGTTATGTGGAAGGTGGAATCTGACTACATGGTTGCCCCCACTTTTTTCCTGGTGTTTTGTTGGTTTTTGACTTAGTTTGGCTGGGAACCTGCTATTCAGGTCCCCAGCCTATCTGCTTTCTCTTTAAACGACTTGGAGTGCACTCTAGGTGCACTAGTGATTGGATACTGTGGTACCTTATGAGTCCCTAGTATATGGTACCTTAGGTACTAAGGGCATAGGTACTTCACAGGCCTACCAGTGGCTGCAGCATGTATTATGCCACCCCAGGGAAGCAGACTAAATCTGACACCACAGGCCTGCTACTGCAGCCTGGGTGAGGTGGTGCTAGCACTCCTCACTGAGATATAGGTTCCCTATTTCTCTCCTACATACACATATAAACCTATCAGTCACCCCTAAGGCAGGCCCTATCAATCCTGAGGGCAGGGTGCTTGGCTTCTATGTGAGGGGGTGCCTCTGCCTGAGCAGGGCCCTCTGCAGCTCTCAGAGTCCATTCTCTGGTGCTGTTTGTGGATGCGGTTAAACCATATACTCTTAAGTGCATTATATCCTCGCGGTAAAATGCTAACTTTGGAATGGCTGCATCAAAACATGTCGTGTTTGGTGTCAAACATCTTGGAATACTACCCCCCGCCAGTCCTGGCGGCGGGGGTAGCATTCCACCCTTCTAGATAGATAGACATGTACCTACTGTGGAAACGCGGTAGAATCCTGCAGAGCCCTGGCATCACAAAATGGATGCCACCAGTCACAGACACTGGGCTGCCCTCCTGCTGATGACCAACACTTGCAGTGGAGGAAGCCCAACAATAGATATCCTGTCCCAAGGGGGTGTGACCACCTTCCAGACAGGGTTTAGTGTATTGGGGCTGGGTGGGTGCACTCTTAGAGTTCTTTGAAGTCCTGCACTGGGGGAGCAGAAGGCTCCTCTGTGCATACCCCAGTTCAAACCGGCTCAGGGACTACCTGCCCCTGCTCTGGCGCGAAACTGAACAAAGGGAAGTAGGTGTAACCACCCACTCCCCTGACCCTCCCATAGGTGGGGTCATAGAGCTAGTCCCTCCCCTTCTTTTAGTATAAGAGGGGGAACCTGTGCATTGCACCCCAGATTTCCCTGGACGACGCTCCGAAGAAGAATCCCGGACCTTCGACGTTTCACTACCTTTGGAAGACTGAAGAATCTCCCTTGGAGTCAAGGAGTGACTCCCCTGCTTGCCAAGCACCTAAAACTACAAACGATGGTCGCAATCTACGCCGTTTCCGCCGGAGTCCGAAAACCCTGCAGCCCAAGAAGTGGATTTCCTGACTTCCCAAAGGCCATTGTGAGTCCCCAGTGAAGCTGAGGCCAGTGGACCCCAAGAGTGACGAGGAACCGCGACCCCTGGGTGTACCGTGCACTATTGTCAAGTGCAACCCCTTCACAACATTCTACGAACTTGTGCTTTTGACCACGTGTGGTCCTAGCCTCCAGCAGGAATCTCTCCGAAGATCAGAGTCCTACCACGTCCCGAGTGACCGTGGGCCCCTGTTGAGCGAATCCTCCCGAGGCGTCTTTGCGATCCCTTGCCAGCCAGCTTGTGGGTCCCCAGAAGACTTTCTAAAGAAACCAAAGGGCTTCCCTAGTTGCTCCATGCCTGCCCTGACTTACCTTCGCTGGGTGAGTCCCTCAGACCTTGCTGGTCTGCGCCATTGACTTTTTACACTTTCCCCGAGACTTGCTGTTACCAAGGCTTGTTGGCACCAATCGAGTCGCCAACACCACAGTAAGCTGCAGACATCGTGGCACATGCCGAATCCAGCTCCTGGTTGTCGTCGACACCTCCTGGACCTCGTGGCTGAAGAGTCAAGGCACCTGCAAACGACCTGAATCTTGCGACGACGGTGGGCATCCATCTTCCTTGCCCCGAGTCACTGCCAAGTGACTTTGAACACTGTCCCCTCTGCTTTCAGGTCTTCCATCTTCCGAATCCAGGCTTGGATTCCACCGGACACTTCTTCTGTCGCCGCAAGCAGCAAGTCTTCACTGGCTCCCATTGAAAACGACGCCGCGACCCGACACCAAAGGACACCTATGCACCCGGCTCCCTGGGTGAGGTAACTCTAGCAGTACGGTGCTCCTGTGGGTGTGGGCCCTAGAACTACTTACCCTGTAAGTGACTTGCTTGTAGCTACCCTAGAAGTGCCCTAAAACTCTTATTGTCTAAGTGCGACAATTGCGCTGACTCGTACAGGGTTCGTGTCTGTGTTAGACACATCGCGTCCATCTCCCTTGTAACACTATCTATAACCGTGTCCTTCGACTCGTACTGAGTCCGATCGGTGTTCGCCTCGAACACACAAGGGGCCTGTAACATTGAAAGCTCCATTGCGCTGACACGCACAAGGTTCGCGTCTGTGTTAGACACAGCGCGTCCATCTCCCTTGCAACTCTATCTGTAACCGCGTCCTTCGACTCGTACAAGGACCGATCGGTGTGTTCGCCTCGAACACGCAAGGGACCTCTAACATTGAAATCTCAATCGCGTCTGTGCGCATAGACTCGTACAGGACTCGCACCGGTGCCAGGACACCGCGTCCGTCCCCTGTGGGTCTCCTACAACTACCTGGGGTGGTTCTTGGGGGTCCCTCGATTCTAGATGCCCTAGACCTAGGTCTAACCAAACTAAGATTGTGATATTCGATTGTGCTAAACTTATTTTGATAACATTTGACTTGTACATATGTTCCTGACTTCTAATCTCATAAAGAGATTAGTAGAGAGTGTTTATTAATAAATACATATATATTTGATATATATACCTGTGTGGTGTCTTTTCATTTGGTGATTGAAGAGATTGTGTGGTAAAACAAGCTGCTTTACATTCCTTCAAGACTTAGCCTGAAGGCTGCTCTCCACAGCTACCACTAGGATAGCTTTCTATAAAGGTTGTCTTAAACCTATCTACCATAAGAGTCGAATTGTTTTGGTGCAAGGTGTCCACTTTAACTAGTGGACAGCATATACCAGGCCAACTTCTCACAGCAGATATGCTATACTGGGAGCTAGTGAGGCCCATACATTAAGGTCATGAAGTCAGAAATCATGTTCAGCGTCAACGTATGCGGGTAGGACGAAATCTATGTATGTCTTTAAAAGTCGGCAGGTTTCTACCAAATGGAGTAAATTACAGTATTTATTGATAAGGATCAACTCAAGACAAGTATCCCTACCATAGCAAAGGCATTTGTCTTTATTTACATTTCGGAGATGCTTAAATAGTGATCTACCCCCAGCCCCCTCCCTACACCCAGCCCCCTCCCAACCCCAGCCCCCTCCCTACCCCCAGCCCCCCCCTACCCCCATCCCCCTCCCTACCCCTCACCCCCACCCCCAGGAACCTGAGCAACAACCCTGCTGGAAAATCAGATGTCATTTTTATTTTTTTATTTTTACCAGAAGAGTTATGTCACCTTTAAAGGAAAGGGGACCTGGAGAGGTTCTAACAGATCTGATATTTGTTGAAGCACTTACGTTCCATGGGAGTCTGTGTGAGCAAGGGGGTACAACACACACACACTCCAGTGCTAATCTGTAGGTATGTACAACTACAGATCAATGCCGACGTGGGCTGTGAAGGAAGGACTCTTTATTCCCTGTGCTGCTTGGATAGCCAGATGACGGTCACACAGCACACACTGGTGTCTGGAAACAAGGGCTGGGGATGCGAAGGCGACTTGAGGTCTTCTGTAGTGTAGACAGTTTATATTAAAGTATCTGAGGATGGGGGGATCGCTAATTGAGGCTGGCCTCACTGTAGTGCAGTCAGCAGCTTTGGGAACTGGCACTTTCTGGTTGGCAAAGGCAGTACCCCAACCAGGGAGAACCTACCACTCCCGCCAGGGTTATGTGATTACACTCACTGTATAACATTGCGCTCACCCTTGGGTAGCTTGGCACTGAGCAGACAGGCTTCCCACAGCAGAAATGTGTGCAGCATTGGCACAGCACTCACTCACTATAAATACCTTGAGCGTCACAAAAGAGACTTCACACATGATGTATGTAAATAGCATTTGTATTCAACACACATAATAATCAACACAACATGAACATCATATATTTCTGGGCATAAATCACACTTGGAATTATTACTAGCAGCTATAGGCCCAAGCGTGTTAAAATGACATCAGTGGTTTGTTGTAGTGCCAGAGGCACTCCCATACATTGGGACCACGTGATGACCTATGACTACCATTGTTTTAATTGACTTTATGTGTTATCTTGAATGTACGACATTATTTTTTCTACACTTGCATGGATTTATGATTTCTTTTGTGTCTCCTTGCAGCTTCACAGAGGGAGTGTTTGCTTTTTACAGCCTTGTACTGGAATAGGATGGTGTGCTTGAGTCTGGATCGAGGTGTATCGGCAGATACTATAGGGAGGTGTCAATACTGGAATAGAAAGGTGTGCTTGAGTCTGGATCGAGGTGTATCGGCAGATACTATAGGGAGGTGTCAATACTGGAATAGAAGGCGTGCTTGAGTCTGGATCGAGGTGCATCAGCAGATACTATAGGGAGGTGTCAATACTGGAATAGCAAGGTGTGCTTGAGTCTGGATCGAGGTGTATCGGCACATACTATAGGGAGGTGTCAATACTGGAATAGCAAGGTGTGCTTGAGTCTGGATCGAGGTGTATCGGCAGATACTATAGGGAGGTGTCAATACTGGAATAGAAGGCGTGCTTGAGTCTGGATCGAGGTGCATCAGCAGATACTATAGGGAGGTGTCAATACTGGAATAGAAGGTGTACTTGAGTATGGATCGAGGTGCATCGACAGATACTATAAGAAGGTCTCAATACTGGAATAGAAGGCGTGCTTGAGTCTGGATCGAGGTGCATTGGCAGATACTATAGGGAGGTGTCAATACTGGAAAAGCAAGGTGTGCTTGAGTCTGGATCGAGGTGCATCGACAGATACTATTGGGAGGTGTCAATACTGGAATAGAAGGCGTGCTTGAGTCTGGATCGAGGTGCATCGACAGATACTATAGGAAGGTCTCAATACTGGAATAGAAGGCGTGCTTGAGTCTGGATCGAGGTGTATCGGCAGATACTATAGGGAGGTGTCAATACTGGAATAGCAAGGTGTGCTTGAGTCTGGATCGAGGTGCATCGGCAGATACTATAGGGAGGTGTCAATACTGGAATTGAAGGCGTGCTTGAGTCTGGATCGAGGTGTATCGGCAGATACTATAGGGAGGTGTCAATACTGGAATAGAAGGTGTGCTTGAGTCTGGATCGAGGTGTATCGACAGATACTATAGGAAGGTCTCAATACTGGAATAGAAGGCGTGCTTGAGTCTGGATCGAGGTGCATCGGCAGATACTATAGGGAGGTGTCAATACTGGAATAGAAGGTGCTCTTGAGTCTGGATCGAGGTGCATCGGCAGATACTATAGGGAGGTGTCAATACTGGAATAGAAGGCGTGCTTGAGTCTGGATCGAGGTGCATCGGCAGATACTATAGGGAGGTGTCAATACTGGAATAGAAGGCGTGCTTGAGTCTGGATCGAGGTGCATCGACAGATACTATAGGAAGGTCTCAATACTGGAATAGAAGGCGTGCTTGAGTGTGGATCGAGGTGCATCGGCAGATACTATAGGGAGGTGTCAATACTGGAATAGCAAGGTGTGCTTGAGTCTGGATCGAGGTGCATCGGCAGATACTATACGAGGTGTCAATACTGGAATAGAAGGCGTGCTTGAGTCTGGATCGAGGTGCATCGACAGATACTATAGGAAGGTCTCAATACTGGAATAGAAGGCGTGCTTGAGTCTGGATCGAGGAGCATCGGCAGATACTATAGGGAGGTGTCAATACTGGAATAGCAAGGTGTGCTTGAGTCTGGATCGAGGTGCATCGGCAGATACTATAGGGAGGTGTCTATACTGGAATAGAAGGTGCTCTTGAGTCTGGATCGAGGTGCATCGGCAGATACTATAGGGAGGTGTCAATACTGGAATAGAAGGCGTGCTTGAGTCTGGATCGAGGTGCATCGGCAGATACTATAGGGAGGTGTCAATACTGGAATAGAAGGCGTGCTTGAGTCTGGATCGAGGTGCATCGGCAGATACTATAGGAAGGTCTCAATACTGGAATAGAAGGCGTGCTTGAGTCTGGATCGAGGTGCATCGGCAGATACTATGGGAAGGTGTAAATACTGGAATAGCAAGGTGTGCTTGAGTCTGGATCGAGGTGTATCAGCAGATACTATAGGGAGGTGTCAATACTGTAATAGAAGGCGTGCTTGAGTCTGGATCGAGGTGCATCAGCAGATACTATAGGGAGGTGTCAATACTGGAATAGAAGGCGTGCTTGAGTCTGGATCGAGGTGCATCGGCAGATACTATAGGGATGTCTCACTTCTGGAATAGAAGGTGCTCTTGAGTCTGGATCGAGGTGCATCGGCAGATCCCATAGGGAGGTGTCAATACTGGAATAGAAGGCGTGCTTGAGTCTGGATCGAGGTGCATCGGCAGATACTATAGGAAGGTCTCAATACTGTAATAGAAGGCGTGCTTTAGTCTGTATAGAGGTGCATCGGCAGATACTATAGGGATGTCTCAATACTGGAATAGAAGGCATGCTTGAGTCTGGATTGAGGTGCATCGACAGATCCTATAGGAAGGCCTCAATACTGGAATAGCAAGGTGTGCTTGAGTCTTGATCGAGGTGTATCGGCAGATACTATAGGGAGGTCTCAATACTGGAATAGAAGGCGTGCTTGAGTCTGGTTTGAGGTTTATAGGCATATACTATAGGGAGGTCTCAATACTGGAATAGAAGGCGTGCTCTTGAGTCTGGATCGAGGTGCATCGACAGATCCTATAGGGAGGTCTCAATACTGGAATAGAAGGCGTGCTTGAGTCTGGATCGAGGTGCATCGACAGATACTATAGGGAGGTCTCAATACTGGAATAGAAGGCGTGCTCTTGAGTCTGGATCGAGGTGCATCGACAGATCCTATAGGGAGGTCTCAATACTGGAATAGAAGGAGTGCTTGAGTCTGGATCGAGGTGCATCAACAGATACTATGGGAAGGTGTCAATACTGGAATACCAAGGCGTGCTTGAGTCTGGTTCGAGGTTTATAGGCAGATACTATAAGGAGGTCTCAATACTGGAATAGGAGGCGTGCTTGAGTCTGGATCGAGGTGCATCAACAGATACTATGGGAAGGTGTCAATACTGGAATAGAAGGCGTGCTCTTGAGTCTGGATCGAGGTGCATCGGCAGATACTATAAGGAGGTCTCAATACTGGAATAGGAGGCGTGCTTGAGTCTGGATTGAGGTGCATCGACAGATCCTATAGGGAGGTCTCAATACTGGAATAGAAGGCGTGCTTGAGTCTGCATTGAGGTGCATTGATTGGCCGAGGAGCGGCAGCAGTGAATTACCCTACATTGACTGCTTGTAGTCGCACGGCCTTTGTTCTCTATGACTACCTTAGATGCAGAACACGGACCTCCTGCACCTAGGCAGACAGGAGAAAGGTTTCTGGGCGCTGGAGCAGCTGCTCTCAGCCGGCCTTGCAACACTGGCTCTTCCGGAGTTCCTGGTTAAGATCCGGCCGAGCCCTCTGCAACACAATGTCCCTCAGTACAAATTAATGTAAGTACGTTAAGGTCTGTACACACTTGATATATGGCAGTCAGAACCTACCTATGAGCGTTTCTGTGACAACCACTTAACTACTTGTTAGCCGCTCTGTAAAAAGCGAGGGTTGAATTTACTGGTCGAACCCCAGTCCAAACATATCTAAGGCCACTAGTTGATGTGGGATTGGCCGCTTCCGTTAATGTGCATATCTTTGGTGGGTAGACATGGCGGTATTAAGTGTACATCAAATATCAGTTATGTTTTGTTGACTTTTGTGTGGAAGAAATGAATGGGCCCCTCCCTGCCGGTGCCGGAGAGCCGAGCATGAACTGAATATGTCTGACGTGTCACATCTCCACAGACTCGGGGCAGGTCAGTGAAAGAACAGTGTGCTTCTGTCCTTTTGTGGCCTGCCTGCCCCTGCCCTCCCATTGGCCTGCATTTTGTTAAAGTGTACAAAAAGTGATGGGTGCAATGCTTGTATTAATCTCAGACACTGTTGTGGCATTTCGGGGTTTTCTGCCTTTGCTGCACCCTAGGCTGTCAGCGCTAAAGGATGTGCTTGCCTCTTTCCCTGCCAACTTCCTCAACGAAAGGTTTCTGACTTGCTGTTGCTTAAGGTAGGTCCAAGTGGTAATGAACGTGTTGCACAGAGCTGCGTGCACTTTGCGGGTGGGTGGCGCAGCCTTGTGGGGCCCTTGCAACCAGTACTGGATACGAGCCACGCTTAATGCCAGTCTGAGTCTGTGATTGTGCCAACTACAAACATTATATACCATCAGACTAGTGTTGTACCCTTGAGAGCCAGTGTGAGTTTCCATCCTGCTGGTCTGAAAAATACTGGTAACAAACGGGTTCAACGACTCCTGGAGGCGTCAAAGATGGCATTTTGAGCCAGGGGCATAGCTAGGGCCACTGGAATTTTACGAATCTGTGGCAAGTGCGTTTTCCGCATAATTTTGAAATTTCTGCATTTGCTACTTAACCCATCATCCGAAGCATAATCAGCAGATTTTAACATAATGTTACCAGGACAAATGGAACAAGAGTTACTAAAAACAACGCTGCAACGCGAACTGCGGCACAGTCCTTCTCAAAGATTGACTGGTCGCCTTTCAGTTGCTTATTGGTGTATTTGGAGCGTGTAAAACATGAAATTGATTTTTTTTTAAATACAATCGCAAAATATGCCGCATTAAGCCGCATAATGTATTTCCGTATCGCATAATTTGGTCATCCCCTGCCGCATAATTCTAGTGGCCCAGCCCATAGGAGGTCATTGCCTGTGTCGTTCTACTAAGTGAGAAAGGCCAGTTTGAGCCAACTGTGCTTTGGGGGCGAAGGAGTTGTTCCTTCAAACATAATGTAGGTAGGGTGAGCGAGAGTCGGTATCCCCGCGAGGGAGTGCCGCTCTGAATGTGGGTCAGAGCACGGGGAGCTGCATGTTAGCAGCTCCCCATGTGGAAAAGCAATGCTGGCTCCCGCAGGACGCGAGGAGCCGGCGGGACCGTGGGGGGATTGGGGACCCCCCCACGGTCCCCAACGAGAGGTCAGGCCCCGGGGGATGGGGTCCCCCGGGGCTGGAAGTGGCCCGGGGGGGGGCCACGCGGCCCCCTTCCCCAAAAATAAATTGAAAAATTAAATTAAAATAAAGGCCGGCCCTGGGGGATGGGGTCCCCGGGGCCAATAGAGGCCTCAGGAGGAGGACCACGCAGCCCCCCTCCTTTACAAATAATAAAAAGAGGTGGCCATGCCCCGGGGGATGGGGTCCCCGGGGCCAGAATTGGCCACGGGAGGGGGGCCCACGCGGCCCCCTTCGCGTTCACATTTTTTTTTTTTTGTTAAAAAGGGGTCAGGCCCTGGGGGATGGGGTCCCCAGGGCCCAAAAAAGGAAAAAGAAGGTGGACAACACAGCCCCCCTTCTAAAAAAAAAAAAAAAAGACGGGATGGTGCCTGAGGCCCCGTCCCCTCCCTTCACCACTCTGCCAACGTGCCCTGTGGCGCATTTTAAATTGGGGAATTAATTCCCCTTCAATATTGGGGGTCCCTGGGGGCCAACTAGCCCACCAGGTACCTCCAGTAAGCACCACAGGGCTGAGTTGCAGAGAGGTGGTCCAGGCCACGCCCCTTTTACACCTGTCTGCAACGCAGCTCTGTGGCGCTTACTAGAGGTACCTGGTGGGCTAGTTGGCCCCCAGGGACCCTCAGGACTCAAGGGGAATTAATCCCGCAATTTACAACGCGCCACGGGGCGCGTTTGCACAGTGGTGCAGGGAGGGGGCGGGGCCTGAGGTGACATGTGTGTAAACACGCCCTGTGGCGTGTTTTAAGTTGGGGGATTAAGTCCCCTTGAATCCTCAGGGTCCCTGGGGTCCAACTAGCCCACCAGGTAACTCCAGTAAGCGCCACAGAGCTGCGTTGCAGAGAGGTGTAAAAAGGGGCGTGGCCTCGGACCACCTCTCTGCAACGCAGGCCTGTGGTGCTTACTGGAAGTACCTGGTGGGCTAGTTGGGCCCCAGGGACCCTCAGGATTCAAGGTGACCTAATCCCCCAACTTAAAACGCGCCACAGGGCCCGTTTGCACAGTGGTGAAGGGAGGGGGTGGGGCCTCAGGTGACATGTGCGCAAAACACGCCCTGTGGTGCGTTTTAAGTTGGGGAATTAATTCCCCTTGAATCCTGAGGGACCCTGGGGGCCAACTAGCCCACCAGGTACCTTCAGTAAGCACAACAGAGTTGCGTTGCAGAGAGGTGAAAAAAGGTGCGTGGCCTCGGAATGCCTCTCTGCAACTCAGCTCTGTGGTCCTAACTGTAGGTACCTGGGGGGCTAGTTGGGCCCCAGGGACTCTCAGTATTCAAGGGGACTTAATCCTGCAACTTAAAACGCGCCACGGGGCTCGTTTGCACACATGTCACCTCAGGCCCCCCCTCCCTTCACCACTGTGCAAACGCGCCCTGTAGCGCGTTTTGAGAGGTAGTTTTAATCCCCTGCCCTATTATGTAGTAGGGACTTACAGAGGAGGTCATGCTAATCACAGGGGTACCCCAGCACATAGTGTTCTCTAGTGTATGTAGGTGTTTTTACTGTATTCTAAGTGTCTTTTAGCATAGCACTGGCTCTGGTTAGGCAGAGTCAGTTACCACCAGTACCCGTCTGAAAAAGTTGTGGGCACAGGATGATTTTGCAACATAGGCCTCTTTCTGCTCCTCTGTTGGTTCTTTCTGCACATCTTTTGCTTCTTCCTGCACTTTTCTTCGTCTTTGTGGACTTCTGTTGCTTCTTTCTGCATTTCTTTTGCTTCTTTCTGTGTGTTTTTCTTCTTTCTTCACATGTCCTACCTCTGCAGGCATAGTTAGAAACTAGCATTTAAAAAACCTTTGAAATTCACTTAAAAACCATAGGTTTCAGGCACGTTATAGTTAGAAATTAGCATTTAAAAAACCTTTGAAATTCACTGAAAAACCATAGGTTTCAGACACGTTATAGTTAGAAATTAGCATTTAAAAACCTTTGAAATTCACTGAAAAACCATAGGTTTTAGGGACAGTTATAGTTAGTTGGACATTTCACTCGTACAAAACCATAGAAATTCCCCTGTTATAGTTAGTTCAGCTAACTATAACTCGCGCTCCGCAATGCACTGCTGATGACGTCACATATTACATCACTCATGACATGGTCAGTGACATCACTGATGACATCACTGATGACATCTCAAATGACATCACTGATGACATCACTGATGACATCATCCAGTGACTGTGTGTTTCTGTAAAGTTTAAATATGTTTAATATATATAGGGAAAGGCGTATTGAAGAATGAGTGGGTGTATAAGTGATTGAATGGATGATTTAGTACGTGCGTGACTGACTCTACAAGTCAGTGATTAAACGTATCTTACTGAATGCATGGGTTAGTGACTAAACTGTGTGAATTTCTGTATCCGTCTGTCTGTTGGTGTGTAAGTGGATGCATGGATTTGCGAATAGCTACATGAGTGTCTATATGGGTTATTGATTGGTTCTCTGAGTATCTGTATGGGTGCCTGAGTGTTTGTGTGGGTGGGGTGTGTGTGACTCTGGACATAGATGTGTGAGTGGGTGATTCACTGGGTGCATGATTTCAAGAGTGCATCTGTGATGGACTGCTTGGGTGGGTGAGTGTGTGTATGGGTGTGTTAGTGAGTGAATGTATATCTCAGTGGTACATGTGCAGAGTAACTACATATGTAAAAGGCAGTATATATGTGTGTTAGAGTATTTAAATGGCTATAAGTGAGAGTGTGTGATTGTGAGAGTGGCTGTATGGATGTGTGTTGCTTGTATCAGTTATTGTATAACAGCGTAAGAATGTGCTAGTATTTGTATGAGTAAGTGAGCTGGTGTGTGTATAACTGTATAGGTGAGTAAATGGGTGTGTGATTAATTTTTTGCATGACTGACTAGGTGTGTGAGTACCTCTATGGATGAGTGGCGGTGTGTGAGTGTTTATATAGGTGTATGAGTGCATATGATAGTCCTGTACTGAGTGACTGTAAGTATGAGTGACTGTACTGGGTGAGTGAGTTGATGTGTGTGTGTGTAGACCTAAGAATCAGTGAGTGGGTATGTAGTTATTGGTATTGGAGTGTGTATGGTTTTGAGAATGGCAGTCTGTAATTTAGAGTGGGTGTATCAAAAGTTATATTAGGGTGTGAGAAGATGCATGAAATTATCACATGGATGATGTCATCAGTGATGTCATCAGTGATGTCATTTGAGATGTCATCAGTGATGTCATCAGTGATGTCACTGACCATGTCATGAGTGATGTAATATGTGACGTCATCAGCAGTGCATTAGTGGGGCGCGAGTTATAGTTAGCTGAACTAACGATAACGGGGAATTTCTATGGTTTTGTACGAGTGAAATGTCCAACTAACTATAACTGTCCCTAAAACCTATGGTTTTTTCAGTGAATATATATATATATATATATATATATATATATATATTATCTACTGGCGGTCGCCAGTAGATAGTTATAGTTAGGACCTATTTTCCATAGGAAATTCGCAACATTCTCTTTCCAATAACTTTGGCGCCGGTTGATGAATCTTCGCGAAATTTTCAAAACTCGTGGGGCGCTCTGGTCCGCTCCTATCTTGAAAGTTTCGGGGTGATTCGGCAAGCGGGGGCCGAGAAAAAAGGGGGGTCCCAAAACGTGTTTTCCCCATGCAATTTTCCATAGGAAAATTTAGACACGGCTACAGCCTGAACTGCTGAACGGAATTACAGCAAATTTGGCAAAGAGGTAGTTCTTGGTTCAGAAAGAACCCTTTTGTTAAATGGTGTAAATCCGTTCAGTAGTTGTTGAGAAAATCAAAAGTAAAAACACATATATATCTATAGCCAGCGGAGGATCCGCGCACCCTCCCGATCACGAGCTGTATGTACATTGGCTGTCAACACTCCAAACCAGGAAGTGTTGGCAGCCATCTTGTGCCTCGGTAGAACCGAGGCACAAGAAATCAGAGAAACAAGTGCGCAAACGCAAAAGGGGGCAGGGTAGAAATACCCTGACCCCTAGGCCTGCTTAGGGGTCCTACAGGGACCCCAGGGCCAAAAAAGCATTTTTTTTAAATCGGCGAGATTCGCGCACCCAGCGCAATTTCGGCCAAAATTTTAAAAACAAGCGCGGGCTACCGCGCTCAGTAGTTCAAAAGCCCCGGGTAGGCCAAGTCCCGGGGCACTGAGAATGTGTGGGGGACCCAACCCCCACACTGCCCCAGGGACCGCCACCTCCCCGGGGCTTGATTTATGAGTTGCGGGGGCACGCAGCCCCCGCAGCCCCGGGACTGCCACCCCCGGGGCTAATTTTTAAATGTGTGGGGGAGCTCCAAGGCCCCCCAAGCCGCCACCGCCTGGGGCTTTCATTAATTATTTGTGGGGCACACGGCCCTCTGCAGCCCCGGGGACCGCCACCCCCGGGCTTCTTTTTAAAAAATAAACCTGTGTGTGGGGGCTCGAGCTCCCCACATGCCCCGGGACCGCCACCTCCCCGGGCACTAAAAATGTAAATTTGGGAGTCCGTTACGGACGCCCGAGCCCCGGGACCCCCACCTCCCGGGGCTGTGCATGCGATGGGAGTGGGGCCCCGTGGCCCCCTCCTGGAGCCTGTGATGGCCTTGGGGACCGCCACCCCCAGGGCCGGCTCCTGCAGTGTCCCGGGGTGCCCACCCCGGGACACTGCTGCTTGCAATGCCTCGCGGCTCCCGCCCTGTCATTGCAAACTGCTTTGCTCATTGAAGCGAGAGCAGGAAACCTGCTCTCGCCTCAATGAAGCAAGCAGATAGCTTTTCCACATGGGGAGCTGCATGTTAGCAGCTCCCCATGTGGAAAGCAATGCCGGCTCCCGCAGGACGCGGAAGCCGGCGGGACCGTGGGGATTGGGGACCCCACCACGGTCCCCAACGAGAGGCCAGGCCCCGGGGCATGGGGTCCCCGGGCTGGAAGTGGCCCGGAGGGGGCCACGCGGCCCCCTCCCCAAAAATAAATTGAAAAATAAAATTAAAATAAAGGCCGGCCCCGGGGATGGGGTCCCGGGGCCAATAGAGGCCTCAGGAGGGGGCCACGCAGCCCCTCCTTTACAAATAATAAAAATAGGTGGCCATGCCCGGGGATGGGGTCACCGGGCCGGACTGGCCACGGGAGGGGCCCACGCGGCCCCCTTCCCCGTTCACATTTTTTTATTTTGTTAAAAAGGGGTCAGGCCACTGTGCAAACGCGCCCCGTGGTGCATTGTAAATTGCAGGGTTAATTCCCCTTGAGTCCTGAGGGTCCCTGGGGGCTAACTAGCCCACCAGGTACCTCCAGTAAGCGCCACAGAGCTGCGTTGCAGAGAGGTGTAAAAAGGGGCGTGGCCTCGGACCACCTCTCTGCAACGCAGGCCTGTGGTGCTTACTGGAAGTACCTGGTGGGCTATTTGGGCCCCAGGGACCCTCAGGATTCAAGGTGACCTAATCCCCCAACTTAAAACGCACCACGTGGCGCGTTTGCACAGTGGTGAAGGGAGGGGGTGGGCCTCAGGTGACATGTGCGCAAACATGCCCTGTGGTGCGTTTTAAGTTGGGGAATTAATTCCCCTTGAACCCTGAGGGACCCTGGGGGCCAACTAGCCCACCAGGTACCTTCTGTAAGCACAACAGAGTTGCGTTGCAGAGAGGTGAAAAAAGGTGTGTGGCCTCGGAACGCCTCTCTGCAACTCAGCTCTGTGGTGCTAACTGTAGGTACCTGGTGGGCTAGTTGGGCCCAGGGACCCTCAGGATTCAAGGGGACTTAATCCCGCAACTTAAAACGCGCCACGGGGCGCGTTTGCACACATGTCACCTCAGGACCACCCTCCCTTCACCACTGTGAAAACGCGCCCCGTAGCGCGTTTTAAGAGGTAGTTTTAATCCCCCTGCCCTATTATGTACTAGGGACTTACAGAGGAGGTCATGCTAATCACAGGGGTACCCCAACGCATAGTATTCCCTAGTGTATGTAGGTGTTTTCACTGTATTCTAAGTGTCTTTTAGCTTAGCACTGGCTCTGGTTAGTCAGAGTCAGTTACCACCAGTACCCGTCTGAAAAGTTGTGAGCACAGGATGATTTTGCAACAAGGCCTCTTTCTGCTCCTCTGTTGGTTCTTTCTGCACATCTTTTGCTTCTTCCTGCACTTTTCTTCATCTTTGTGGACTTCTGTTGCTTCTTTCTGCATTTCTTTTGCTTCTTTCTGTGCGTTTTTTCTTCTTTCTTCACATGTCCTACCTCTGTAGGCATAGTTAGAAACTAGCATTTAAAAACCTTTGAAATTCACTTAAAAACCATAGGTTTCAGGCACGTTATAGTTAGAAATTAGCATTTAAAAACCTTTGAAATTCACTGAAAAAACCATAGGTTTCAGACAAGTTATAGTTAGAAATTAGCATTTAAAAACCTTTGAAATTCACTGAAAAACCCCATGCAATTTTCCATAGGAACCTTTCATCGCAGCTACAGCCCGAACTGCTGAACGGAATTACACCAAATTTGGCAAAAAGGTAGCCCTTGGTTCAGAGTCGTGCCTTTTGCTTAAATAGTGTAAATCCGTTCAGTAGTTCCTGAGAAAATCAAAAGTAAAATCACATATATATCCGCGTACCTTCCCGATCACGAGCTGCATGCTAATTGGCTGTCAAGTGGCTGTCAACACTCCAAATCAGGAAGTGTTGGCAGCCATTTAGGGAAACCTGCTCTCGCTTCAATGAAGCAAAGCAGATTGCTTTTCCATAAGGGGAGCTGCATGTCAGCAGCTCCCTTATGGAAAGCAATGCCGGCTCCCGCAGGACGCGGGGAGCCAGCGGGACCGTGCGGGGATTGGGGACCCCCACTGTCCCCAACGAGTGGCCAGGCCCCGGGGATGGGGTCCCCGGGCTATTAGTGGCCTGGGAGGGGGCCACACAGCCCCACTCCCCAAAAATTAAAATTAAAAAAACAAAAAAAACGTAAAGGCCGGCCCCGGGGATGGGTCCCCGGGGCCTTAAATGGCCTGAGGAGGGGGCCACGCAGCCCCCTCCAAATATATATTTTTTTAAAGAGGGCATGCCCCGGGGATGGGGTCCCCGGGGCCAATAGTGGCCCAGGGAAGGGGGGCCACGCGGCCCCCTTCCCGTTTAAAAAAAAAAAATAATAAATCCTCAGGCCTTGGGGGATGGGGTCCCTGGGGCCAAAAGTGGCAGAGGGAAGGGGAGCCACGCAGCCCCCCTTCCATGCAAAAAAAAAAAAAGAAAAAAAAAAAAAGACCGGCATCGTGCCGGAGGCCCGCCCCTCCCTGCAGCAGTCTGCAAACGTGCCCCCTGGCGCGTTGTAAGAAGGGAAGTAATTCCCCTTGAATACTGGGGGTCCCTGCGGCCAACTAGCCCACCAGGAACCTCCAGTATGTGCTAGGGAGCTGCGTTGCAGAGAGGTGTACAGAGGCCACGCCCTTTTACACCTCTCTGCAACGCAGCTCAGTGGTGCTTTTGGAGGTACATGGTGGGCTAGTTGGACTCCAGGGACCCTCAGGATTCAAGGGGACTTAATCCCCCAACCTAAATCGCGCCACGGGGCGCGTTTGCACAGTTGTGAAGGGAGGGGCGGGGCTTCAGGTGACATGTGTGCAAACAGGCCCCGTGGCGCGTTTTAAGATGGGGAATTAAATCCCCTTCAATCCTGAGGGTCCCTGGGGCCAACTAGCCCACCAGGTACATCCAGAAAGCGCCACAGAGCTGCGTTGCAGAGAGGTGTAAAAGGGGCGTGGCCTCTGAACACCTCTCTGCAACGCAGCCTCCCTGGCGCATACTGGAGGTACAGGGTGGGCTAGTTGGACCCCAGAGACCCTCATGATTCAAGGGGACTTAATCCCCCAACTTAAAACGCTCCACGGGGCGCGTTTGCACAGTGGTGAAGGGAGGGGGCGGGGCTTCAGGTGACATGTGTGCAAACAGGCCCCGTGGCGTGTTTTAAGTTGGGAGATTAAGTCCCCTTCAATCCTGAGGGTCCCTGGAGTCCAACTAGCCCACCAGGTACCTTCAGTAAGCACAACAGAGTTGCGTTGCAGAGAGGTGAAAAACGGTGCGTGGCCTCGGAACGCCTCTCTGCAACTCAGTTCTGTGGTCCTAACTGTAGGTACCTGGGGGGCTAGTTGGGCCCCAGGGACACTCAGGATTCAAGGGGACTTAATCCCGCAACTTAAAATGTGCCACAGGGCGCGTTTGCACACATCACCTCAGGCCCCCCCTCCCTTCACCACTGTGCAAACGCACCCTGTAGCACGTTTTAAGAGGTAGTTTTAATCTCCCTGCCCTATTATGTACTAGGGACTTACAGAGGAGGTCATGCTAATCACAGGGGTACCCCAACGCATAGTGTTGCCTAGTGTATGTAGGTGTTTTAACTGTATTCTAAGTGTGTTTTAGCATAGCACTGGCTCTGGTTAGTCAGAGTCAGTTACCACCAGTACACGTCGGAAAAAGTTGTGGGCACAGGATGATTTTGGAACAAGGCCTCTTTCTGCTCCTCTGTTGGTTCTTTCTGCATTTCTTTTGCTTCTTTCTGTGCGTTTTTCTTCTTTCTTCACATGTCCTACCTCTGTAGGCATAGTTACAAACTAGCATTTAAAAACCTTTGAAATTCACTTAAAAAACCATAGGTTTCAGGCACGTTATAGTTAGAAATTAGCATTTAAAAACCTTTGAAATTCACTGAAAAAACCATAGGTTTCAGACACGTTATAGTTACAAATTAGCATTTAAAAAACCTTTGAAATTCACTGAAAAACCATAGGTTTTAGGGACAGTTATAGTTAGTTGGACATTTCACTCGTACAAAACCCGTGAAATTCCCCGTTATAGTTAGTTCAGCTAACTATAACTCGCGCCCCGCAATGCATTGCTGATGACGTCACATATTACATCACTCATGACATGGTCAGTGACATCACTGATGACATCACTGATGACATCTCAAATGACATCACTGATGACATCACTGATGACATCATCCATGTGATAATTTGATGCATCTTCTCACACCCTAATATAACTTTTGATACACCCACTGTAAATTACAGACTGCCATTGTCAAAACCATAGACACTCCAACACCAATAACTACATACACACTCACTGATTCTTAGGTCTACACACACATTCACTCACTCACCTCTACAATCACTCATACTTACGGTCACTCAGTACAGGACTTTCATATGCACTTATACACCTACATAGACACTCACACACCGCCACTCATCCATAGAGGTACTCTACACACCTAGTCAGTCATGCAAATAATTAATCACACTGCCATTTACTCACCTATACAGTTATAAACACACCAGTTCACTTACTCATACAAATACTAGCACATTCTTACGCTCTTATACAATCACTGATACAAGTACACACTCATCCATACAGCCACTCTCACAATCACACACTCTCACTTATAGCCATTTATATACTTCAACACACATATATACTGCCTTTGACATATTAGTTACTCACACATGTACCACTAAGATATACATTCACTCACTAACACACCCATACACACACTCACCCACCCATACAGTCCATCACAGATGCACTCTTGAAACCATGCACCCAGTGAATCACCCACTCACACATCTATGCGCAGTCACACACACCCCACCCACACAAACACTCAGGCACCCATACAGATACTCAGACAACCAATCAATAACCCATGTAGACACTCATGTAGCTATTCGCAAACCCATGCAGCCGCTTACACACCAACAGACAGACGGATACAGACATTCACACAGTTTAGTCACTAATCCATGCATTCAGTAAGATACGTTTAATCACTCACTTATAGAGTCAGTCACGCACCTACTAAATCATCCATCCAGACACTTATACACCCACTCATTCTTCAATACACCTTGGCATATATATTAAACATATTTAAACTTTATAGAAACACACAGTCACTGGATGATGTCATCAGCGATGTCATTTGAGATGTCATCAGTGATATCACTGACTATGTCATGAGTGATGTAATATGTGACGTCATCAGCAGTGCATTGCTGGGGCGCGAGTTATAGTTAGCTGAACTAACTATAACGGGGGAATTTCACGGGTTTTGTACGAGTGAAATGTCCAACTAACTATAACTGTCCCTAAAACCTATGGTTTTTTCAGTGAATATATATATATATATATAAAACACAACATTAAATTAACAATTTTAAAAAAAGGTAATTTATAATTTTTGTAATTTAAAAAAATATATATAACCAAAACATAACTATTTTTTAATCTATTAACATATACATATAATTATATTTAAAACTTTAAATAAAATATTAAAAATAAACATACAACTGAAATATATATATATATTTATTGAGACTGCTTCCTCTCTCATCATAATGACAAAACTGTGCACTTTGGTGCAAATAGATTTAATGTGCAGCCACAAGAAAAAATCATATTGCAAGCATTATACAAACATTGTTGTTAAAAACACTTAACACTGATTTATTAAATAAAACAAATAATGTACATATTTCCAATATTAAAAAGATACACAAATAATTACCAATTAATCAATTAAGTATTATTTACAATTAGTTTTAAAAATACTATAATTTCAATACCTTCTCACCCTATTTCCCTACAAAGTCAACAACCTGCTGCTAAAATATACATTACTAACTCAAATTTAGTCATTTAAATGCACTGCAAATTTTATAAAAATATAAAGTAATAGAAACATTACACAATAAAAAATGTACATAATTAATACTCAATTAAATATTCAATCAATCATATAAACTTTTAAATATACTGTAAAATTTAAAACACAAAAAAATAATTCAACAATTAAAAAATAAAACAATGTGAATAATTAATAGTCAATTACACAATTAATTAACAGTTAAAAGTTAATTACCATTATTATAACAAATTATTTGCAATTTCATAAACTTTCTACAGTATTCCCAACAAAACCAACAACCTGCTACTACAATAAAAATAACCAATCAAAATTGAAAAAATGTAATATACATAATAAATAGTAAATTAAACATAAATACATAAAATAACTATTAAACAATAAAACAATTAAAAACATCATTATTCAATAAAATATTTAATTTACAATGTAAAATGAATTAACAATAAAATTAAATTAATTATAATTATGATCACTTACCACCCTACTCCCTAATAACCCAACAATCAGCTGCTAAATTATAAATTACTAGCTTAATTATAAAAAATAAACATTTTAAATTACAAACTCTTGTACAAAAAAATAGCAATTATACTATGAATACTATTACCTAAAATGAATATCTTAACTAATAGATATTACATTTAACAAAAAAAAATAGTAAATTATATTTAGGTAAACACTATTAAATAAAATAATGTTATTTAAAACAATATTATATACAAAAAAACAATATTCTTGACAGTGATATGTATTACGATATTAAAAAGTCAATATTTTGTCCAAACACCCTTATATTGTTAGCAGGTTGTTTATGAACCAACTCCTCACAGTTCAGTGATGGTGGTACTTGTGTGAGCTGCATTGCTGGCACTTGTGAATATTTCCCTGCACCAGACCCTCACAGTTCAGTGATAGTAGTACTATGTAGGCAGCATTGCTGGCACTCGTGAGTTTGTGCACTAGCCTTTCACAGTTGAGTAATAGTGGTACCTTTGTGGACAGCATTGCTTACACCTGTGAGTGTGAATGTGTGTATGCACCAGCCCATGCTCCATGCTTACAGCTCCATGATGGCGGTTCTTATGTGAGCAGCATTGTTGACACTCCTGAGTGTGTACCTGCACAAGCCACTCACAGTTCAGTGATAATAGTACTTGTTATTAAAAAAAGGAGGTGCACTGAACATAGTACAAATAGTCTGTTTTTTGCTTTATCAAATTCTTCTTTTATTCCAAAATGTGTTCATAAAAACAGCCAACGCGTTTCGTTCCCTTAAGGTACAACCTTTTGGAACTTCATCAGGGCTGTAAAAAAGAGTGACATAAAACATATATAAGCAACAACAAAAAAATTACAATAAATACCAAACACAACTTAAATTTCAGACATTACATTTAAGTGACAATAACTGCCAGACATAACTTAAATCTCAAATATTACATTAAGAAATATAGACAACACTAATTAACACTGATTCCATCATATAATACCGGGCCACATTTTGCATACTTATTAATTGAAAATGAAAAAAAGGAACAAAAGAAAGGGAAAAGCACACTAAGAACAAAAAAAATATACAAAAACCTTGTGTATATTTGATAGTAACCATATTTACATCACATTACATAAAAGTTATTTTTATAAAAAATCTTTTTGTTCTGGATTTAAAGAATTTTTAAGGTATCACAATCATTTGACAAACCTCCATCGAGGCAAAGAATCTATTGAGTGTCTTACCGGATGAGGAGGGAAAAGAGGGTGAACAAAATTGAAAGAAGTTTATAAAGGAACATGAGTATCTAATATATGAAATGGGGAAACATGAACATCAAATCAAAAAAAAACAGGGGGGGAGGGGAAGATGCATAATTGTATATAAATAAATGTAATTGGAATTCCTCACGTTATACCTCGGAATATAGATTATGAGCTATAATGGAAGACACCGGATATAAAGATCATCCAGGAAAGTAATACTGCGTGGAACCTAAACTAGATCAGAATAATTTTAAAAAACTGTTGTTTAAAAAAAATAGTAAATGGCATGGATGATACAATGCCATAATATGTATTAACCTCACCTATTAAAGTGGAATTCTTATCGAAAAGTTGAATTGTAGAACATAATGATCCTTAATGTAGGGTATGTTTGTTCCGATCAAATGGGTTAATTAAAACTACCTAAACACATGAGGAAGGGGAAAAAAATCCATTAATTTTTACCCCTATGGATCTCTGTTGGGTGAACATAAATGATTTTAAAATAGCTCAAAATATTATACAAGGAGAAAAGGATTCAATTTGAAGGAGATTTTTATTCAACCATTTAAATAAACGGACAGTGTACAAAAAAAAGTTCCATTCCTATCGGTGACAATTAGACAACTATCCTTTCTCACTGTATCATTGAATCAGAAGATGAAAGTATAAGGGGATGGCCCGGATATAATAATCCTTCTGTCAGGGGTGAAGGGGAAAGCCACCTAACATCAAATGAAAAAATTGTTTGTATATTAACCGTCAGTTACACTGCGCTTGCTGAGCAACAATACAATTTGTTTAAAACAACTGGTCGTTTCGATTTTATCATGTCCGCCGGCATTGGAAACGTACTATATAAAAGGTCAAGTAAAAAAGCCTAATATTTTAGCTATAATCGTCGAGAATGTTTTAAACGATGCACTTGAATCGTCTAGTTGGTACCAGCAGTCACCAAAACACACTAAGGAAAGTGCCATTTTAACAGGCTCAAAACAGAGCAAAAATTGTTTAAATTAGTAAATAATAGCAGGTTGGTGTCACACCCACCTATCCAAGAATGCCAAGAGTTCCTTCTACCACAGTTATAACTTCGGGTTTTACTTAATGCTAAAAAATTGCGCATGCTGCGAGTAGCTTTTTAATCCGTTTTTTCCAACCCCAAAAAGAAAAACCCAACATTAAAAGATCGCGCATGCTGCGAATAGCTTTTTAATCCGTTTTTCAAACCCCAAAAAGAAAAACCCAACATTTATCTAGGAGCATCTACTGCCCCTCTCAAGCTCTCTCTTACCGTAGTCCGTGACCATGTCCTCTTCCCGCATCACCATGAATAAACACCTTTCCTTACGCTGTATATATATGTGCCTTATTTGTAATAACCGCCAACACCTGAGTATATGACGCGGTTTACCATTCGTGACGACTCAAATGAAAAAAGAACAAATGGTCGCCATCTTTGAATGGTAATACGCCTATATATGCTTCATTCACGTATATATACGTTTGCTAAAAAATATAATTCAGTACAGGCCCCAGAAGATAGAAAACGGGAAGAGAAGAAGTGGAGGACACTCGATCAATAAGCAGTGTCTCAGCCTCTTCACAGAGTAGCATTGCATCTAGTAATATTCCAACTGATATTCCTTTGGGGGAAGGGGCCTCAGCTTTCCAAAAAGAATTAGCAAAGCTGAGGATCAGCAACGACCAACGGAAAAGGCAAAATCAAAAACAAGGAGGGGTGTGTCAAGACGCAAAAAGAAATGCAAAAGGCCAGACAGACCTAGAGAGGATGACAACCAGATCCAAGAAAACGCAGGTTCTGTAAATGGGAGGCAAGGTGAAGATGTTGATATGTCACATGATATTGTTCATTGTAATGAGATAGAGATTATTAATCTGTTGAATAGGTCATTGGATAAAGATGAAATTTGTTTGTTGAAAAAAGGTTTGGGTTTTTGCCCAACACATTGTGGGGACTTTGCTGATGTGCACATTGACCTGTTTAAATTTACAAGAACACTTAAATTAAAAGATTATTTTCAAGATCAACAATCTGTGGTCTCTACATCATTAGAGGGCAATTCAACTGCAATGCATAGTATTGCAGATGTTCATAATATCCAATGCCTGCTGTCAATTGAGGAAGATGTGGGTATTGAGATGGGAACGATATTACAAGACCTTAACATCACAGAGAACCTACATGTAAATAGTGGGATGCCCCGGAATCTAAATTTACACCCAGTAATTGTTACCATTTGAATATTGATAGATTTCCTGAAAAAATGACAGAGGACCTATACAAACTAGAATACTCAGACAAATCTTTTTAAAAATGAATATGAATTTATCACGTGGTGAAAGAGAGGCACTAAGTAGATTAGAGAAAGACGAGAATATTGTTGTAAGGAAAGCAGATAAAGGTAGCAACATAGTTGTGATGAACAAGACGGACTACATGGGGGAGATTGAGCGACAACTGAGTGACACTAGTTGCTATGAGGCAATGAGCGGTAGCCCTATAGGTGAATTAACAACTTTAATTAATCTAAAATTGTCAGAGTGGAAAGATGTTTGTCTTCTAAATGATTTAGAATATATTTTCCTCAGAGTAGATCAACCTAGGTACCCCTGCATTTATGTATAACCTAAGGTACACAAGAAGGGACCATTTTTTCCAGGGCATCCTATTATCTCGGGGGTGGGCTCACCCACCGAGAAAATGTCTGAATATGTGGATAAAGAAGTGCAGAAACACATGGTGAATCTGCCCTCCTTCCTAAAATACAGCAAGGATGTGTTTCTAAAGTGTAAGGACCGTGTGTGGTCGGATGATTTATGGTTTGTCACATGGGACGTATTCAGCTTGTACACTTGTATTGAGAATAAGTTTGGACTGCAAGCAGCCAGAACATACTTGGACAAAGAAAGTGCAGATTTGTATGAACAAAATCTGATGATAATGGAAATGATGGAAATAATTTTGACTCAAAATTTCTTTTTACATGACGGACAATGGTACCATCAAGTCCGCGGGACTGCCATGGGTACCAGGTTTGCTCCCTCTTACGCCTGTCTCTTCATGGGATGGTTCGAGAGGGAGTATGCCTGGGGAAGAGGTGCCTCCCCCTGGACCCACACATAGTGTTCTGGGGGAGATACATCGATGATATTATCTGCCTATGGTCAGCGTCCATTGACAACCTTCAGGAATATTAGGGGTATCTTAATGATAACCCATATAATGTAAAATTGACTATGAACCATCACAAAGAGAAGATTGATTTTTTAGATCTCCATATTTATGTAAAAAATGGAATAGTTCAGAGCACTTTATATAGAAAAGACACAGCATGCAATAGAGTCCTACATGCTGAAAGTGCACATGCAAGTTCAGTGATAAAAAACATTCCTTACGGAGAAATGGTAAGGGTCCGAAGGAACTGTTCTGAAGAGACATCGTTTAGATCTAATATTGCAGACACATGCTCCAGGTTCTTGAACAGGAGGTATAAAAGGCAAGATGTGAATAGAGCAGAAGCACGAATAAAACAATTGAAAAGAGACGAGACTTTAGAATCTGGCACGAAAAGACGAACTACCTTTGATGAAAAACCAAGGTTCATTACCAAATATACGACCTATAGTGACAGAATCTTTAGAATTTTAAAGAAAAATTGGCACATTTTGTTAGAAGTCCCTACTCTAGCTAAAGTTTTAACTAAGAATCCCTCTGTTACTTATAGAAAAGGGAAAACATTGAAAGACAAACTCTGTCCTAGCTATGTGACAACATCCACAGCAACTAATACAAGGTTACCTAAGAAACCTCAGGGTTTTTTACATGTGATTCTTGCAATGTATGCACTTTTGGAAAAAAAAAATGTTTAGGTATAATAACCAGAAAGAATACATGATTAATGAATTGATAAACTGTAACACCACTTATGTGATTTACGTGTAGGCTGTAAGTGTGGGCTGATTTATGTCGGCAGCACAACAAGAAATCTCAAATTAAGAATTCAAGAACACTGTAGAGCGATCCTGGGAGGTGACACACGGTACCCAATGGCAGACCATTATAAACTCGTTCATCCTAATGACTCAACGTGTTGGTTTCATGGAATTGAACATGTGAAAGCGAATCAAAGAGGTGGTGATAGAGAGCTTACCCTGAGGCAAAAAGAGGCAAAATGGATATGTAAACTCAGGGCTATAGACTGTGGTCACAATACCGATAATGAATTTCATTATTTCCTGAATTAAATAACATTACACTGGGTGTGATTCAATGTCGACTGAGGCATTCTTATATTGCATACAGCTGACATCTTGATCTTATATATCAGTGAAGTAGTAGTCACTGCATCCGTCCACAGTCCTGGCAGTGCTCTGGGCAGTTATTTCAACACCTCATGCACTGTCAGCCACTCTGAGCCCCTCCATGAGGAATAAACCCTCTTCATGAACCACCTACGAGCAGCCGTGAAGAACCTGTCAGGAGGTGTCCATCTGCCCATTCCAAGGTTGGGATTATGAAGACGCCTCTCTTGGCCCAACTTCCTAGTTCTTGACTGCCAGAAGTTTGGACTACCCCTTCCAGTAGCCATGATGCTGCTGACACTAGGAAGTGTTGGCCAGGAAATGCCCACAAGATTGAACCCAAAGGAGGTAAAACCCAGCCAGTAAAAGAACTCCCAGATGATCTAAGCTGTAGGGTTTGGAGGATGATTTGAGCTGATGCACTGGAGCGGAACAGCTGGAGCCAAGAACTGAAGTGGATGAACTGGCTCAGAGGACTGGAACTCAAGACTGAAGGTGAATCCACGGAAAGAATATGGAAAGCCAGAGAGCGAAGCACACACCAAAACAAACTTCCCAAGTGTCGCTGCTCAAGGAAGTCCTCCTTTCTGGGGAGTAGCGTGAAGTAAGTTATCCCAGAGTGACTTTATTCTTAAAGTCATGAAAGCCAAGTTACAGCCAACCCTTCTATATGGCTCCCCCATTACCAGAGGGAAAGATGCGAAGCTCCTAGATCTACTGGTAGTTAAGGCCTTCAAATCAACCTTTGGGATCCCCAGATTAGTAGGCCAAGCAGGAATAAGATTAGAGTTTGGTCTCCAAAAACAGTGCCTGGTATCAGAAGGAGCATTTTTTAAATGTATGTTCTCTATGTTTTATTCAGCTCCTGCCTCCCTAGGGAACAATGGCTGGTTAGAAATAGATAAGTCTGCGTATACTGTCAAATGGAGATCTCATATCTTAACCTCCCTAAGGGATATTGGTCTGCAAATAGCGCTCCAAGACTTGAAAATGCCCAACTATAAGTTAATTTTTAAAAAAACTGATTAAAGCTGAACCCCTTAAGTTGGATAAAAATGCATTAGCAAAAAATTATGCATGGTATGTGATTAACTCATACCAATTTCTACGCATTCAGCCATATTTGACTGCTCATTTCTCAGAAAAAATTTAAAATATTTTCTTAAAATTATGAATGGGAATAAATCCAACGAAAGAGGGCACACAGCCTTGGATTGAGCAGTGGCCGGATTCTAACTGTAGACTATGTGGATGGCCACAAGAAACATTAGTACATATAGTGTGTGTGTGCCCCAAGCTGATTAACATTCGACGTACTTTTTTGAAACCCCTATTCTTGAAGCTCGGGGTTAGATCAGCTCGTCAGGCAATAACTAGGTCATTATCTGGTGAATCGATGCCGTTGTTATGCCAACTGATAAAACTTTTAAATCCAGCCGAAAAATGTTTGATATAACAAGTTTGAGATGTATTATATTTATGTCCCTGGAGCTTAATAGCCTTTTTGCACATTTTGATATTTCTTATAACTAAGAGGGTCATTATGATGTCTGGCGGATCACCGCCTCCCGTATGGCGGTGGCGATCCGCCCGCCATTTCCGTCCGCACAACATTTCCCCCGCCATATTACGATGGCGGTGGGGACCCAGGCGGACGGAAAGACCGTCCGCCGCTTTTCCGCCGGTCGACTTTCGACCGGGCGGAAAAGGGCTCTAACATGGTGGCGGTGTCTGCAAGACACTGCCATCCATATTAGGATGCCGGCTGAAAGCAGCCTTTCCATGGCGGTGTTGCCGCCATGGAAAGGCATGTGGTCTTTGCCTTTGGGAGCCCATAGCGGGCCCCCATATAGTTGGGGGGGTGCACATGGGGGGGTACCTATGGTACCCCCCTGCATTGGCATGGACAGAGTGGCTGGCACCGCGCGGTGCCTGTCACCTTGTGCATGCCAATACACGAGTCTATTCCCAGCATTGTGGCGAGCTGTGCTGTGCTGTGAGCACCGCCCGCCACAATGCTGGGAATAGGGCTTGCCACCGCCACGGTGGCGGTGGCATCCTAATATCAGGTGCGGGACCGCCGCACCCCTTGCGGACGGTCCCACATTCCGCTGCGGTGGTGGGCAGACTTTGTCCGCCCGCCATCGTAATGATGCCCTTAGTGTTCATGCTGCCAGGGTAATAATTAGAAATGTAATAATTGAAGCTTTCCTGTTACAGTAATTATTGATACACTTTATTCTTGTCTTTATACAATTGAATTAGTAATTATTGCACGTTGGCACTTTAAAATGCAATATGTGCAATATCCTGTTATAGTAACTATTGATGTATTTTTATATGTGCTACCAATGTAATTAGTTTTTTTCTGCATGATTAAGCTCATGTATGATTGATTTTATATCCTTTTTTTATATGCACAATGTATGGTGAATTGGTCTGGTTTTGTGACATAATTATGAATGTATTGGTAAATTCTTAAATAATATTCGAGGTACAGTTTTGAAACATTGTGTGATGTGAAGATGTTTTGATTGCAATGATTTTTATTAATCAAGCAATAAAGATTTATTATTATTATCTTCTTTCGCCATCTTGGATTGGGATAAAAGACCTCCCTTCAATCTCCATTCTGCCTTATTCCACAGAGAAGCACAAATCATCCTTTTCCTTCCACTCCCATTGCCTGCTGGAAGCAGGAAGACACCATGACTGGGGCATTGGGTGAGACTCTAGTCTCTGCGCCTCCAGTGGCCCTTTGGGTGAGTCTCTTGTCTCGGACATTACTACCATAACAGCTGCTTCTCACTCGATTCTCTCCTGCCTGAGTTAAAAATGTTAACCTGTGGCGGGTGGGAAGTATGTGCCAAGCAGCACGCCATGACAGACCCTCAACATTGTACAAACATGGGCTGCTTAATGGTAACCACATTTGGGTGAGGCAGGATGGCCATTTCTGTCAAGTGCTGGAATGCTACCTGCTCTGTTCTGAAGGCCACACATTGCATGGGCACTCAGCAATGCTCTTATTCCAAGAGCAAAAAGAACAATTGACGGACAGAATGTTGAACAATTTCAAACATTCACTCCAGTACAGAGATCTGGGCCTAAAGCCATAGTTTTTTTGCTCACCATGCCATTCCAGTTTGAACCCAGCCATATACAAATCAGTCTTTTGCGCCCAATGGGAACAGTCCAGCCCGAACTGCCAGGCCAGGTTCTCCCTGGACCGGAAATAAGCATCCTGGGACTGGTTTCGGGGTTGCACCTCTCATCAGCCAGGATAGCTTGACTCCAGTGGCATGGAGAGAGAGAGGTTTCCACTGCCCTCCCCCCAACATAAGAATGTCCCATGCCATGAACACAAATACAGACCACAATCACAACCTGGCAGGTAAGCCAGGGCTGGCAAAGTGAGGTGTGATCAGGCAATGTTGTGTCTGTCTGTGGGACTTCATGAACCTGGAATTGCCAATTTCTCTGAGGGGCAATCTAGAAACTGGCATAGGTGTATGATTTTAAACAAAGGAGAACTTGCATTGAACTGCTGAAACAGGCATGCTAATGGCTAGGGGCAATGTGAAAGGGTCATGATAATGCCTGGTTCTTGCAATTTGAAACAGGGTTTGTCACTTCTGGGGGCAAATTAGTAACGCGGAAGGCAGTGCACGCTAAACTTGGCAAATAGGAAGTGAGCATGGCAATGTGAAACCACCCTGGCAATGAGGAAACTGGCATGGCTTTTCACGGGTAATTTAGAGACATCTGATGTTTTGTCCTTAACCAAGGGAATGTGAACTGGGTACGTTCCCACAGGAAACTAGGATACAACGTTCAGGGGGCAATGTAGAAGGTATCGTGGAAATGTGTATTTAACTAGGAAAATAATATGAGAAGAAAAATGGAAATAGGGAAATTGGCAAGGTAATTTAATAAGGGCAATTTGAAAATTGGCAAGACAACGTTTGCAGACAGTGTGCAATGCAAAACAGGAATTATCTTTTTCTGAGGGGAATGGCAGGGTGCACTTCACTGGGGAGGGTACTGTTTGCTAATTATGCAGCCCCATTCAAAGCCATAATATAATGCCTTGCAAATACTCATGTCGATGCTTTACTTGTGGGGAGCTGGCCTGTTGATTGGCCGTCATGATGGTGTGCTACCAACAAGGCTTGTCAGGACACCCACGGGTATCATCGGGATGGAGGAGCAGCAGAGAAGCAAGGAGTGCTACATGCACCCCTCTACTGCCTTCACAGGCTATGATGCACAACAGTGTCCCAGTACATCCAATGTGATCTACCTGGACCTGGCGCTGAGAACACAGGCGTGGCCCCACACTGTTCAAAAGCTCCTACACTGGTCAAGTCTGCAGCAATGGTGAAAGCCTATATTTTTAACCTACATCATGCTTCTGACGTAACTTGGATTAAATATTTAGCAGAACCTTGTATGTGGACCTTTGAGGCTTATGCAGGGTTCTATTAGACTTCTCAGTGTGGGACACTGGTGATTCATTGAGGGCTTTACAAGACACTTGGGTGTGGGAATAAAGTGGTGTTCAGTTTTTGAGGGTTGCATGATATGGTGATTCTTTCAGGACTTTGATAGAAACTTGTTCTAATAGGTTCTGGGCTGCAAGGCTGAAATGTGGGGTACCAATTGAACTATTAGTGACACCCTTATCTATGATCACTTATACTCCTCTGTACTGTTGATGCACAACTACTTGCACAACAGCTGGGGTAGTGGTGAAATTGAGGCACTTCTAGCTGCTGCGTCTCGCGGGTCACAGGGGGCTCCCTGGTGATGGGCACAGAGGGTGCCAAGCCTCTCAAGTGATGCCTTATTTCCACGGATGACGGCCGCCATTAATATCCCGAGGGCATCAGCCCTGCCTCCCTGGCCCCTCCGACAGGTGTTTGTCATCTCGGAACGGTAAACGAATAATAAAGTTTAAAAAAATGGCACCGCCACCTTAGAATGCATTTTCTTAAAGCACAAGAAAATGCATTCAAAGATGATTGTAGCAGATTCATTAGGAAAATCCATTTCCCCCAGATAACTGCTGCATTGCATATTGAGGGTCTAAGTGAAAAAAAAACCAACACAAGACGTTGCCTTGTACACTGTACTACACTAAGGGACCCACCCATACGTTAGTCTGGCCTCTCACACAGTGTGGTTGTACCTGTGCCACACCACACGTGCACAAACGTGCGAGTCCGGCATGTCTCCCTCTGGCCATACAAAAAGCTGAACATATAACAGAACAGCATGGGTGCGCGCGGACGTCAGGGTGACACATCTCTCTCACATACACCAGAGTATACCTTGTCTGTCTCTCACACACCCTCGGGTAAGCTCCACCACTCCAACACATTTTCTTAATTGAACTGTTGCGGCTCATTATAACCGTTGAAAATCACAATTCCATGCTTCACTTCTTGGCGTTTTAAATACATGTTTAACGGATGACTGGGGCTTGTGAGGACAGCTGGGAAGCACATGGGCGTATATGGCATACAATAAGGAAACGAGAGCAACGGGCAGAGGCGAGTGTCAGGGCACCGCACCGGGATGAACTGTAGTAAGTGGGGCCAGTGGCTCTGCGCACACGTGGCGTCTGGGCAGCGCTGGGACTAGAGTGCAAGACAAGCAATGGGAAAAAAATAAGAGCAGACAAATACAAACAGCTCGTGAAAAGTTTCAATAAAAGACATTAAGAAGGGAAAGCGAGTGCAAGACAAGCAATGGGAAAAAAATAAGAGCAGACAAATGCAAACAGCTCGTGAAAAGTTTAAATAAAAAACATTAAGAAGGGGAAGCGAGTGCAAGACAAGCAATGGGAAAAAAAATAAGAGCAGACAAATGCAAACAGCTCGTGAAAAGTTTAAATAAAAGACATTAAGAAGGGAAAGCGAGTGCAAGACAAGCAATGGGAAAAAAATAAGAGCAGGCAAATGCAAACAGCTCGTGAGAAGCTTTAATAAAACACGTTCAGAAGAGAAAGCGATGGCAAAGCGACGGCAAGACAAGCAGTTAAGAAGGGATAGCGAGGGCAACCAGGAAAATGCAAACAGCTGTTTTCAAGCACTCGTGCTTGTGCTGGCATCCATCTTGCGGGAGCGAGCAGTGGCGCGCGGGCCATCTGTTTTCAATTAGCGCGCGCGTTGCTGCTCGCTCCCGCAAGGTGGATGCCAGCACAAGCACGAGTGCTTGAAAAGAGCTGACCAATTTCTAAAGGTCATCTCCTAGAGCAGCGCATGCGCGCTGCCTAGGCGAGACCTAAAAATGGTGTATAAAGCAATTATCTGTTGGCAGTGCCACAAAAATCTGGAAGCCACTCCCTCCAGTTGTTCGCACGACCCCTACTATTGCTACTTCTAAAAAGGAGCTGACAAGCCCCCTATCGCAGAGACAAACTGGCTATGAGTGATTATCGGTCTGTGGTTGTGATGCATTGTCGTGTAGTTTCCATCAATAAGTAGGAACTGCGGGTTTGGGGGCAGCGTAAACCTCGGATGGTGCCAGACTGATTCACTGCGCCTCCTTGGACCCGCTAGCTCGCAGTGCCACTGTAATCCCCCCAAGCCTAAACAGAGGGCGAACAGATTTGGCAACCACTGAACATGACAGTGGTGACAGACTTCACTTTCAGTGACTCGTGCTTTCTTTTGCTCAGAGAAATATACAAAGAATACACAGAGAGGTGTTTTCAATATTTATTGAACCGTAGTGATTCTTGCATAAAGAAAATGGGCTGCAATGATTTTATAGATTGCTATCTCCATTTGACACTATTTTCCTTCCTTTCTCCTTCTTCTTCCCATTTCCACCTTTCTCTCTCTACTTTGAATCGAAGTCTGATGTCGAAAAATAAGTCCTGGACTGGGTGTCGTTGGCCACTGGCACATATTAAACACTTCTGAGTCGTAAATTTTCATTCACTAATTTGGGTCACTGGATTGTTCTTGGGTTCTCGTCTGGTCATGTTTCCACAAACCAGTGTAGGTTTAAAGTCTTTCTTCCAGAGGGTTGTGGCCTCCTGTCTCTTGTGTCCTGTGCTCCTATGTGTGAGGCCTCTATTGGCTCTCAGCAGATTCCTTACAGGTATTACGTAATCTGGAAGGTGTGACTGGGTGTGGTTGATAAAGTGTGTGACGCAGTGCTTTCAGTTAACGGTTGTATGCTGAAGAATAAAGACGTGCAAACCAGAGCTCCGTGTGTGGCGTAGTCTGTAGTGGTGGCTGGTGACTTTTCAAAGTGGTAGGCGTAAAAGTTAGGGGAAAGTTTGACTATGCCAGTGAGGACGACTGGCATAAGGCAGGATGGGCGGGGTTCTCCTCTTGAGAAAACTTTCAAAGAAAAAGGGGCAAATAGTGCATTTTAAGCTAATTTTGTCCACTTTTTTTTTTTTTAAAGCAATAAGAATCTAGACCACATGACAATTGAGTTGCCTCTTAGTTCATTAATGGCATTATTGTAACGGGGGGAGGAATGCTTCTAGTAAAGTATATCTGCACCCCAGTAAGCATTGTCTAGGAACATCGGGTTGGATTAAACCTGACTTGTCTTTTTATCTGTCACAAATCTAACATAAAATAAAAACACCAGTGGGCAGTGTAAGGCCCAACACCCACCATGAAAGCTGTACTGTGAAAACACACTTCTTTGCATAGTAAATAAGCCATACGCAGCGACAGTTCTACCTCGGCCGTGGCTTTTATTAAAACAAGCATTGGCATAGCCAATAGGTCTCGCCTTTGGGGCCTTATAAGTGTTTATGCAGAGCTATTGACTTTGCCAATGTGTTTAAGCTGTGCTGTAGTGAAGTGTGGCTGCTGTGCAGCATGCTGAAAAGTTGTAATAAAAAAGTGCCAGAAGCATTTTTGTTACCTTATATATGACCAAAAAGGCATTATGTCCAACAGAACGACCATATTAAAAAATGTATGTACAATAAAAAATGTCCTCATTTTTCTTTTGTTCTTGCAATGCTGGCAACTTGTTTTTGCCTATTCCAATGGTTGTTTGTTAAAGTTTTTTTTGAGGGGGCATAAACAATTGGAGGTTGAAGGTTGTGAACTAGTACCTGTATTATAACACTAGCAGCGGCCAGACGCTAGGGGAGAATCAACAGATGGCAGATTCCAAGAGCAGGCTGAGGTGGTGTTGAGTGATGTTGAGGTGGTAGTGGTAGTGGTGGTGGTGGTGGTGGTGGTGACTGGTGCTGAGACGATGCGGAGGTGATGCTGAATGATACTTAGGTCTTGCTGAGTGATGATGATGTGGTGGTGTACTAGTGCAAAGGCGATGCTGAGTGATACTGTTGTGGTGGTGCTGAGTGATGCTGTGGTGGTGCTGAGTGATGCTGCGGTGGTGCTGAGTGATGCTTTGGTGGTGCTGAGTGGTGCTGTGGTGGTGCTGAGTGGTGCTGTGGTGGTGCTGAGTGGTGGTGTGGTGGTGCTGAGTGGTGGTGTGGTGGTGCTGAGTGGTGGTGCTGAGTGGTGCTGTGGTGGTGCTGAGTGATGCTGTGGTGGTGCTGAGTGATGCTGTGGTGGTGCTGAGTGGTGCTGTGGTGGTGTTGAGTGACGCTGTGGTGATGCAGAGTGACGCTGTGGTGGTGCAGAGTGATGATGTGGTGGTGCTGTGGTGGTGCTGAGTGACGCTGTGGTGGTGTTGAGTGACGCTGTGGTGATGCAGAGTGACGCTGTGGTGGTGCAGAGTGATGATGTGGTGGTGCTGAGTGGTGGTGTGGTGATGCTGAGTAATGCTGTGGTGGTGCTTAGTGGTGCTGTGGTGGTGCTGAGTGATGCTGTGGTGGTGCTGAGTGATGCTGTGGTGGTGCTAAGTGCTGTTGTGGCGATGCTGAGTGATGCTGTGGTGGTGCTGAGTGGTGGTGTGGTGGTGCTGAGTGGTGTTGTGGTGGTGCTGAGTGGTGTTGTGGTAGTGCTGTGCTGGTGCTGAGTAAAAGCTGGGGTGGTGCTGTGGTGGTGCTGAGTGATGCAGTGGTGGTGTTGAGTGGCGCTGTGGTGGTGCCGAGTGATGCTGTGGTGGTGCTGAGTGATGGTGTGGTGGTGCTGTGGTGGTGCTGAGTGGTGGTGTGGTGGTGCTGAGTAATGCTGTGGTGGTGCTGAGTGGTGCTGTGGTGGTGCTGAGTGATGCTGTGGTGGTGCTAAGTGCTGCTGTGGAGATGCTGAGTGATGCTGTGGTGGTGCTGAGTGGTGGTGTGGTGGTGCTTAGTGGTGTTGTGGTGGTGCTGTGCTGGTGCTGAGTGATGCTGGGGTGGTGCTGTGGTGGTGCTGAGTGATGTTGTGGAGATGCTGAGTGATGCTGTGGTGGTGCGGAGTGGTGCTGTGGTGGTGCGGAGTGGTGCTGTGGTGGTGCGGAGTGGTGCTGTGGTGTTGCTGAGTGATGCTGTGGTGGTGCTGAGTGGTGGTGTGGTGGTGCTGAGTGGTGCTGTGGTGGTGCTGAGAGATGCTGTGAAGAGAGAGAATGAGAGAGTGTGGAAATAGTGAAAGACAGAGAAAGTGTGTAAAAAAGTGGGGGGGATCAAGAGAGACTGACGAAATAAATGCCGAAAAAAATAGCCAATGTTGCCTTCACAGAGAATGAACTTTAAAAAAAAAAAAAGTCAAAGAATGAGTAAGAATAAACTTTAAATTAAACAAAAAAGCCAATGTGTCCTTGTCCGGTGGTATTGTGCTGGTGCTGAGTGATGCTGGGGTGGTGCTGAGTGATGCAGTGGTGGTGTTGAGTGACGCTGTGGTGGTGCTGAGTGATGCTGTGGTGGTGCTGAGTGATGCTGTGGTGGTGCTGAGTGGTGGTGTGGTGGTGCTGAGTAATGCTGTGGTGGTGCTGAGTGGTGCTGTGGTGGTGCTGAGTGGTGCTGTGGTGGTGCTAAGTGCTGCTGTGGAGATGCTGAGTGATGCTGTGGTGGTGCTGGGTGGAGGTGTGGTGGTGCTGAGTGGTGTTGATGTGGTGCTGTGCTTGTGCTGTGCTGGTGCTGAGTGATGATGTGGTGGTGTTGTGGTGGTGCTGAGTGATGCTGTGGAGATGCTGAGTGATGCTGTGGTGGTGCGGAGTGGTGCTGTGGTGGTGCTGACCGATGCTGTGGTGTTGCTGAGTGATGCTGTGGTGGTGCTGAGTGGTGGTGTGGTGGTGCTGAGTGGTGCTGTGGAGATGCTGAGTGATCCTGTGGTGGTGCGGAGTGGTGCTATGGTGGTGCTGACTGATGCTGTGGTGTTGCTGAGTGATGCTGTGGTGGTGCTGTGTTGGTGCTGAGTGATGCTGGGGTGGTGCTGTGGTGGTGCTGAGTGATGCTGTGGTGGTACTGTGCTGGTGCTGAGTGATGCTGTGGTGGTGCTGTGGTGGTGCTGAGTGATGCAGTGGTGGTGTTGAGTGACGCTGTGGTGGTGCCGAGTGATGCTGTGGTGGTGCTGAGTGATGCTGTTGTGGTGCTGTGGTGGTGCTGAGTGGTGGTGTGGTGGTGCTGAGTAATGCTGTGGTGGTGCTGAGTGGTGCTGAGTGATGCTGTGGTGGTGCTGTGGTGGTGCTAAGTGCTGCTGTGGAGATGCTGAGTGATGCTGTGGTGGTGCTGAGTGGTGGTGTGGTGGTGCTGAGTGGTGTTGTGGTGGTGCTGTGCTGGTGCTGAGTGATGCTGGGGTGGTGCTGAGGTGGTGCTGAGTGATGCTGTGTAGATGCTGAGTGATGCTGTGGTGATGCGGAGTGGTGCTGTGGTGGTGCTGACTGATGCTGTGGTGTTGCTGAGTGATGCTGTGGTGGTGCTGAGTGGTGGTGTGGTGGTGCTGAGTGGTGCTGTGGTGGTGCTGAGTGGTGGTGTGGTGGTGCTGAGTGGTGCTGTGAGATGATGTGGTGAAGAGAGAGAATGAGAGAGTGTGGAAATAGTGAAAGACAGAGAAAGTGTGTAAAAAAGTGGGGGGGATCAAGAGAGGCTGAAGAACTAAATGCCGAAAAAAAATAGCCAATGTTGCCTTCACAGAGAATGAACTTTAAAAGAAAAAAGTCAAAGAATGAGTAAGAATAAACCTTAAATTAAACAAAAAAAGCCAATGTGTCCTTGTCCGGCCCCTCCTGCTTGTTCAGCCGTAGAATTGAATAAACTTTAAATTAAACAAAAAAAGCCAATGTGTCCTTGTCCGGCCCCTCCTGCTTGTTCAGCCGTAGAATTCTTTGATGAAAGCCACATGGCGCCTGGAGCGATGCGAGGAAAGCGCGTTACTGTGCGCATACTCGCATGCTCTAGGCCAGCCAAATGTTGTGGTCGCATTTCTGCAAGCCCACTACAAAATGTCTCGCCCAGGGCGAGACCTAAAAAGGACACTGGTCGGAATGCATCATCTCCAAAAGACATTCCTTAACTATTTCTAACAACGAAACATCCATCACATGCATCGTTATCAATGTGGTTGCATATAAAGATATAAAAGCCAACACTTGTAAGAAATAGTAATGTTAACTTAGTTGAAAATAATAATTAAAACTGCTGAAAGAAATATCGGATGCTGCTGAAGGCACCAGTAACAACACGGCCCATGAAATCCTTGGGAGTGGCTGCTTAGGGCCGTGGATGACCGACTGACCGCCTGCAGATGTGCACACCCACTTATTTTGGACTCCCCTTGCATCTCCAACAATGTGGTGGCTTGTGGCTGTGAGATAAATATAAGAACGCTTCTGCCTGAGGCCAAGTGCAACCCACTGCCAGGATCCCGCCCCTTCCCTCGCAACGTCGTACAGCTCCCCTCCTTAAAGTTTAGCTTGTGAGTGTTGCCTGGTCAAACTCCAGAGTAATATTTGCAGAAAGACCACCCAGTGGCACGGTGCTGCAGCCCTTCCCTCGTCAGTTTTCTGCTTTTGTTGCTGGAATGTGCTGCAATATTTCTGTTTCTGCTTGTATGTTTCCTTTTCTCTCGCCTGCACACCCTCTAGCTCCACCCACTGTATCACACTCCTTATGTGCCCTGGGATATGTTTCAGAAAATTCATGTGTTAACTTACCGGGTGTCTTTTACTCCAGCCTCCAGGGCTGTACGTAGTAGGGTCGCTGTCACTTTTATTTGTGAGCACTGGCGACAGCCCCCTTTTGAGGCGGGGGATTGTCCCTTCTTTTCACCCTTACTTCCCCAGCCACTGAACCCCATTTTAGCCTCAATATGTCCTCTAATTTTCAAACCTGAAAGTTGTCTCGTGGGAGTAAAATCCGGTCTGACCCTCTGCAGCTTATTTACAAGCCCCTTGCGCCGCCGGTGCATCACTTTTAATGACGCTCCGGTGGCACACTGGGCTTACCCATATCTACAAGGCCACGTAAAGCCACCCACCGTGCGTGGCTTTTCATGGCCTTGTAGATATGATGTGAGGCAACGCCGCGCAAGTCGCTGTGTTGCCTCATCCTGCAATAGGGAGGCATACCATGGGCGTTACTGTGGGTATTTCTATGTAGCGCCCATGGCATTTGACACATTCCCAGATTTACGAGATTTCGTAAACCTGGGAATGTGTCAAAAGCCTGCACTTACCCTTGGGTGGCGTAGGGGAGGCGTAACGAGCAGAAAAAACATTATTTCTCCTCATTTGCTTCATTCTGCAGCACTCATAAAAGAGGAAATCGCCTCCAGTTATTGTTTTTGTGCAGAAAGGTGTAAAACCATGGTGCAAGGGTGCCTGCGTTGGCGCATGGCAGCCATTTGTGTCCCAGCACAGGGGAAAAGGACAGGAATGCGCCAAATGTTATAGATACGGCACATTCCTGCCTTTTTCTTTTGCCACAGGGCAGCACAGCAGGAAGGCTTGCGGTGCTGCCCTATGTCAAAAGATTGTAAATGAGGCCATCAGAGTCTGATAGCCTTTCGCACAAGATGCACAGGGGGGTTCATATACATGCCCCTGTGCTCCGCCGAAGCATTACTTTTATTGACGTTCCGGCGGTGCACAGTGCAGTGCCATATCTACAAAGCCACGTAAAGCCACCCTGCGTGGTTTTTCATGGCCTTGTAGATATGGTGTGAGGCAACGCAGTGCAAGTGATGGGGAGGCGTGCCATGGGCGGTACGGTGGGTGTTCCCACGTAACACCCGTGGCATTTGACACATTCCCAGATTCCTGGGGAGGCGTAGGGGAGGGGCAACAAGGAGAAATAACTTTAATGCTCCTAGTTTTTTCCTCTTTCTATGTGTGCTGCCCTTCCAGTACAAAATACTATGCATAGACTGACTTAAATCATTTTCCCTCTTTGTATGTGTGCTGTACAGTGCAGCACACGTACAAAGTCGGAAAAGGAAGGACAAATTAAAGCATTTCTCCTTTCTTGCGCCTACTTCAAAAGGGCGCAGTTTTCTGATGCTAAACCCTGTCTATTTTATTTAGTAAATTGGGTTTAGCATTAGAAATCTTGGGTGGCTGCATGGGAATGTCCATGCTCTGCGTATTGTATGCCCCCTTGACGCTAAGTATCGCAAAGCAGCGCTATGTGCTGCTTTGCTTTACTTTCACATTATTTCCAGCGCTAAACAAGTTTAGTGCTGGGAAGTAAATCGGGGAAAAAAATTGTGCCGATTCGCATCACTTTTTTGATGCAAAAACAGTGTAAAATCTTAGTAAATCTGTCCCAAAGTTCATTTGGACATTGTCCTAAAATCACGCTCAAGGTGAATGGTTTCCCTACAACTTTCATTATAGACAGCGGCGCGTCGATAAACATCAAGCAGGCAGAAATGCATAAAGAATTGTCTCTGATACCATGTCTCACACCGTCGAGAACAAAGGGGTACACCTGGGCAGCTTCTACATCCTTGCAGAGCAAAGGTCCCTTTGTGGCGACCATGCGGCACAAGATAACAACAGTGCAAGCACCAATTCATGTCCTCCCAGGTACGATGTCGAGTGCATGCTTACTAAGCTTCGATACTGCTGCTGAATTTGACTGATCTCTATTGACTATAACTTGAATGCCCATTCTGAAGTAGTGAGTAAATACCTCACATTATTTCATAGACTTGGGAAACTTAAGACGATGAAGGCACAGCTTCACATTAATGAAGATATTCGCCCTGTTGCACCGCGACATCGGCAAATTGCTTTTACTTAAAGGAAGCCATTGAGAAAGAACTAGAAAAGCTGTTAAAGCATGACATCATCGAGCACTCTACTAGTCCCACACCATGGATTTCATCCATTGTGGTGGTGCCAAAGAAGGACAGTGGAGGTTCAGTGCACATTTGTGTTGATATGTGACAGGCTAACAGAGCAATCGAAAGAGAAAGACATTGAGGTCCACACTCTGTGGACATGATCACACAGCTGAAAGGCACCAAAGTCTTCTCCCATCTTGATCTGAACAAAGGCTACTCGACTAAAACCGTACCTGCCTCCCAGATGTTTAAGGCCTCGGATAAGGCTCTTCTGGTTATCCCATGCATACGTACCTCAGGACAGGGAAGCGGATCCTTTTCACACACAGCCCCCTATCACTGGAATAGTCTCCGCTCCTGCTCAGCCTTTACTTCCTTTAAGAAAGGGATGAAGACTTGGATGTTTTAGAATGCTCTACCCACTCCGAGTAGCGTAGCGCCGAGATACCCCTCTGGGAGTGATTCATGCGCTATATCAAATGTCAAGATAGGTCAATGTTGGTTTGTTCAGATATGAAAGACTCAGTTTTGGTGTGTCGTTGGCTGCAGAAATCTTTCAAGATGTCATTTGTCGAGTAATTCAGCCTGTCACACATGCTTTTAACTACAGGGATGATATATTGGTGTTTGGAGCCACACGAAAGGAACATCGCAAAACACTCACACAAGTATTCTGTCTGCTTGCTGATACAAGTCTCACAGTAAATGCAGAGAAGTGTGAATTTTATGAAAACAGACTTAAATTCTTTGGGCATATTTTCTCTGAAAGGGAAAGGGAATGACTCCTGACCCCGAAAAAGTACAAACATTGTTGTCTCCTGTCCTCCAGAAGATATGACCTTGCTATAATCCTTCCCGGGCATGGCCAGCTACTGCTCTGGGTACATTCATGATTTTGCCACTATGAGTGCTCCTTTAAGAAACTAACAAAGCGAGATCTTCCATTTGAATGGTCATCTGAATGTGACCAAAGTTCAAGAAAACGAAACACCATTGAAAATGCAACTGAAATGGCTTCCTTTGATCCAAAATTGCATACAGAGATTGTGGTGGATGCCAGCCTGGTGGGGTTGGGCGTGATTCTTGTCCAACACAATGGACAGCCCGATGCTCAGAGGCACATTGTGGCCTATGCTAGCCGGAATCTATCTCAGTTTGAACTAGCTTGTTATCAAACTGAGAAAGAAAGCTTAGCAGTAGTATGGGTGTGTGAACACTTCCATGTGTTTCTGTACTGAAGCATTCCACCCTTGTCACGGACCACCAGGTGTTGCTCACCATTTACAGAAATCCGAAAGCTGAGATGCCCCCTCACATCGAGAGGTGGGGATTGTGTCTGCAGGAGTATGATTACACTATTGTGCATAAACCAGGGAAGGATCAAAACCCCGCAGACTTCTTTTCACAAGTGCCGCTGATGGAGCAAGGACTCATAAATGAGACTTGCTCGGAAGCAATCCTTTCGTTTTAACTCATTAACGAATTACTAACTATGTGTTTGTAATTAATAATTCGCATTTTAGAAAGACACGCGGGAAAAAGAAGCTTGCGTATGTGTTTACTAACTATAACAAAATGAACGAAGGACTAAAACGCACTCTAACAAGGGATCTTTACTGCGCATGAGTCTACTGCATCTACGTAGTATGACGTTTTAACGCTTGGAGGGAAAATCTTGCGCATGCGCAAAAGGCATTAAAATGGCTGCTTGAAAGCTCACATGCATGGCACCTGCTTGGCTAAATAGAAAATAAGTTTTATACTAACGCAAATGCAGAAAGGGTAATAATAATTGGAGTGGGTTAGAGTAGAGGTTGGTGGTATACAGTGAAACCATTTATTTTTGAGAATAACATTTCTTCTTTTGACTTTATTATTAGTGCGCATTTGGGCCCTCCACACTTGTCTGAATTGAGCTGACTGACTTGACCCCGCACATGCGCACATGAGAGAGAACAAGGAAGGATGAGTGAGGATTTGTCACGCGTCCAAGGCCAGAGAAGATGTTCCCTGGGAACATGAGGGTGAAGAGTTCATATGAAGAAGCCTTATTCATAAAGTTGAAACATTTTGTATTAATAAAGTTTGGAGATGTATGGGAAAGGAAATGATTTAATAAAGTTTAAGGGGATGGGTTTCAAAACAATGGTTCAATGAAAATAAGTGAAATGTAAGCATGGTGTGACGATCATCCCCCTCGCCTGACCAATCAGAGTTAGTATTTTATGATATTGAAACATTAATGGGTGGTACATGAATACTGAAAAGTATAATTGAGGTAGTTTTAGTTAGTTAGTTAGCTGAGCGATGCAGAGCTCGGGATGCTGTTGGTGCTGTGGGTGGGGCTGATGCTGTGAGACACTGATGAAGAAATCGAATGCAGAGACTTCCATCTTAACTTAATTGGGTTAGAAAGAAGATCGCGGAAGAACCACGAGGAGGGAGAGAGTGTCAGAGAGGGGTGCGACGCAGTCGTCGGTACTTAGAGAGATGAAGTATCCTGTCCTGATTCCTGTCCTGAAGTCTTTGTCTCCTGATCTATCCCAGGGGACCCTTACCAGCCCTTTGGCCAGGGGGTTGGTCTTCACACCATTCTTGGTAACTATAAATTCATCGTATTGACAGATGTTCTTCTCTCTCTGTCCTCTCCTTTCTGAGGCACAGTTATTGTGTGAGTCTGAAATATTTTTGCTTATCGATTATTGATTGAGTTGACACTCTTGAGAATGAGAGTGTTTGTACTGAAACTTTGAGATGGTTCACATGCAATTAATTTAGATAAAGATTTTAAAACTTCCCGAGTCTGTGATTATTTTACTTAAAGAATGTTTAATAAGTTAAGTTAATTATCACCATCAATTAGTTCCAACTAATGGTCCATCGACCAGAGGAAAGAACTTTTTGATCAGTGAAAGGTTTAGTTAGAACAAGAAATATAACTATTCATGAAAAACATGAAATCTATAAACTACAAGCTCCAGGGGTCTACTTGGTATTTGTGAAAGAGGTTATATGGGCCCAGGTGAGTATATGGTAGTGGAGTATCTGCTGGATCACCGCTACAGCGTCATAGTACAACGTCCAAAGCGGCTGAGACCTACATCAATTTCATAGTGAAGTCAAGTGCGCCTGCAGCTCTTTCTATTGAAGAGATTCTGGCAGCAACTAATACTGACAACGACAAGCTTCAGCTCAAGGAAATCATTACAACGCAATCATGGGAGAAACATACTTGACCTCTTACAGATGATGTTGAGAGCCAGAAATTCAAGAATGTTTGAGAAGAACTTTCTGTTGTATATGATGGTGTCCTACTAAGAGGGGCGAGAATAGTTTTCCCTGAAAGCGTGAGGCAACAAGTTATTGAACTGGCACACGAGGGACATTGTGGCATTGCCAAAACTAAAAGAGCCCTCAGGGATCGAGTGTGGTTCCTGTGCTTTGATGAACGAGTTGAAAGGGAACTGAAAGCTTGTCATCTGTGCAACTGTCAGTCTCCCAAAAACGACTCAGCACCCGCTGAATATGTATGATCTCCCTAAGCAGGCATGGGAGAGAATTACAGTTGATGTCTTCTGTCCCCTCAATAATGGACATCATCTCATGGTAGTTGTCGATGAGTACTCACGTTTTCCTCTAGTGGAAGACTTATCCTCACCAACACATGACAAAGTCATCGAGAGACTGGATGGCATTTTCACAACATGGGGTGTTCCCTCCATTCTCAAGTTTGACAACGGTCCACCCTTCAATAGCAGATAGTTCAAAGACTTTCATAATCACTTGAACATGAAACATCAGAAAATGTACACCTCTCTGGCCACAGACAAATGGCGTTGTTAAACGATTTATGAGCACTTTGAAAAGGGTGGTTCAGCGTGCTGCCCTAGAAGGAATTGACCTCAAGTCGCTTTATGCCCAGCCCTCCGTGCTTACCGTTCCACTTCTCAGAAAGTCCTGCCACCTTGCTGTTCGGGACAGCTCTTGGAATGAAGATACCACAATGGACCACCAGTTGGTCAGTAGATCCTGAGTGTGAATGGAGTAATGTTCAGTGAAATGGGGTCGGGTCCGTGCAGTGGAAGGCCCTTCCCAAAGTGTGATTGATCACCTTTCTGTTGCCTATTGTTATATTTGGGTATTAACTGGTACTAATGATGCATGTGCCCGAGTTAGGCCCCATAGGAATTAGTGCCATTTTTACATGCACACAGTCCTTTCCTAAAGTTGCCTTCTCTTTGCCACATCAACCTTTAGCATACATTTGCATTTCTGACTCTTGGACTAGTTTTTTGCAAACACTGGCCTTGCTGACATGGAACACTTCGTGAGTACACTATCACACTGCCTTGACATTAGGGACATGGCCTTCACGTGCATGACACAAATGTGTTTGTTATTACGTCCAAGTGGCGACGCAGCTATCTGTGAAACACAAACCATGGCAGGTTGATCACAATCTCGGCCTGAGGCAAAGATACCATTTTCTATATATATATCCTTTTGTTTCTTGACATAATCAGAGGAGACACTTCTGCTGATTTTGAGGGGTCACTGCATGCCGAAGCTTTTGCCTAGCAGCTGACCGACATCTTCATGAGGGGGTGTCCAATTCATGACCAAGACGGGGTCTTACCCTCTATTCCATCAGGTAATGGGGTTAGCTCATCCAGGGGAGGGCTTCTTGGCAAAACACACATCTGCACCCTAGATACGTAGGATAGGGTTTCGTATTGTAGGAGTGCACTCCATAGTTGCACTATAGCATAAATATATATGTGTCAATAAAATGGTCAAGCTATTTATTTTGTTCACCGTTCTGTCATTTAGTATAACTTTTGTCTGCTTCTGTCTATTAATCATTGCAGCCCACATATTCAATGCAAGAATCACTACAGTTCAATAAATATTGAAAACGCCCCTTTGTACTTGGCCGGTGCTCCTAAGAGAAAACAGGAAGTGATGTTACGGGAGTGCCAACCAATCAGAAGCCAACAAAGAAGAGCAATAGGCAAGTAAACCAATGGCAAGCAGCAGGTAGGATTACACTGCCTGTAAGGATTACAGCAGGTGTTGTAGACAGTGCATGCGCGCTGCCTAGGCTAGACCTAAAAATGGAGAACATGTCAATAAGAGAATGAGAAGAATAAAGTGTCAGTGCAAGTGACATAAAGGAGAAACCTGAGGACAGAGAGGTGAGCTACAGGCAAAGAGAAGAGGGAGGAAGACGGAAGGTGCAGGAGACAGAAAGCAACTGGTGGCAGTGAAAGCTGGAGACTGTGAACTGTTGTCTGTTAAAAAGGAAAAAATGGCTGACTAGTTTACTGGACATTTTATCTGGTTAGAACATTTTACACATGACTGGTAATTACAGGAGCGGACATGGTAATACCGGGCGGGAGAAGTAGCGGTAATACCTCAGACTTCGATTTTGTTTCTGGACGGAAATCTGGGGACCATGGAAGCCTTTTACCAGAGGTGGAGTTGGGCTTCAGCAGAAGCCATGCTTTCAGTATTTCTTCGCCAAAACGCTCTAACCGCAACCTTGACCCAGGCGGTATTTAATAGCTTTCCCGCCATCCCGTCGCTGCCCCAGCTAAGTTTAAATGGAAGGAAGGCTGGAAAAGTGTGATAAAAAGAGGAAAATAAAACCGCAATTTCACCGCCCTTTTTCGCCACCTTCCACACTGCAAGAATCCAGAGTTAAACGCCTCTTCTCCGATGTTTTAAATACGAGGATAAAATGCGAAGCCTGAACGCACGTTTACCCATATTTTCAGTTTGTTTCTGCACTTTGGCGGAGTATGAATGTCATGTGTATATGCTTTAAAGTTCAAGCTTAGGCAGCTGGATACATAAACAAGATGAACACAGCTGCGTGGCAGCAAGCACTTTATTTGTGGAAGCACACAACTTCTGCCCAATGAAAACATGTACTTCTGGTTCACAACATGTGGGCGGAGCCAAAGCCCCTCTCTAGTGATGCGCACATAATTATCTGGTGACAGCTGCACTTTCAAGACAGAACACAAAAAGAAAGAGTCAGGGAAGACAAATGTTGACACTTCAATCACCCTTTATTTGAAACTGTGAGAAAACCATAAAAAAGGTTATGCATAGATTGTACAACTGCAGAGTATTCATGCATATACAGCGAGCAACAGAACGACATGATCTTTCTCCCAGCCGGTTTGTAAAAATCAGGAACTGAATGTCTTAGATGGTCTGTAACATTTCAGGATAGAGTGGTGTCCAGCGTTGAATTCCTGAGGCTTGGCTTTCATCCAGACCCTTTAAACATCTGTCTTATTGTTGAGTCATTCTAGTAAAATTAATAAAAGATACATGAGTAAGCAGTAAACTAACTTTAAGCCCCCAGTCAGTCAGCAGATACAACAAACCAAAATACAAAAACACATATTTATATATTTCATTGACCTTCCCAAAGTGAAACATGTAGCATATATAAGCTACTTAACTGCTCCCCCTGAGCAGAGCTCTCTGATTATGAAGACGTCTTACATGGAGTAATAACCAAGAAACATAATATAAAGTCATTTTGTTGTTATTAAAAGAATCATCCAGCGAAGAGGAAGAAAAGAGTTCTCTTTGCTCCGTCCCTCACCTCTAACAATCACCAAGAAGAGACATGAATGTTTGTTCGATGACATCACCTGGGATTTTGGGCTGACCTGTATTCACCTTTTAAACAATGCAAGCTCTAACCCTCAACAAAGTTTAATCCTTAACACGAATCCTGAGACGTCTAAATAAATAAAAGGATGACCCAGAGAATGATGTCTCAATGCACCTCAAAACCCTAGCTGACATTATCATACAAAGGGACAGTCTAGAAGGAATAGTTTCTTACCTGTAACTCCAGTTCTCTCGTAGGGAATTTCCATTTATAGTCATAACCACTGAATAGTCCCACCCACATGCAGGACCCCGGAGCACTTTTTCAGAATATATCTTCTTAAGGGTAGCTGTTTGCTTTTCTTCAAGAAGGCCTGCAGACGTACTTAAGAAAGACAAATATTATGCAGCCTGTAGGACTAGGCTACAATGGCCCAATTCTTCATCTTGTACTTAAAAGGGACCAGGAGAATTAAATATGTGTATAATATCATGATGTTTTAATACAACAGGATAAATCTCTTTCACAAACCCTATTTTGATAGAGAATAAAGAGGAAGGGAAACAGGACAGAGTAGCCCCATATGCTGTCATTATATGAATTAAAAATAGAGGCTGCGCATTTAAGAACCCAGAGACCAACAGTATCCCATCATGCTCAGCAGGTGGCAGTTGCTTCAGTCCCTTTTAAAAGGGAGGAGTGATGATTTTTAGGTCCCATGGTTACCACTGTCTACTCAACGGGGAGGAGGGACGGTTGCTTATGACTATAATGGAAATTCCCCTATGAGAGAACTGGAGTTACAGGTAAGAAATTATTCCTTCTCTGGTAGGGGATTTCCTTTTATAGTCATAAGCACTGAATAAAGTAGCAAGCCCATCCCCACAGAGCGCGGTGGAGAAGACAGAGTGAACTAAGGTAGCCATTTAAGGAAATAGATTTCTGAGACAGGCCTGTTCTTCTTGAGCGTCTGCTCTAGCATCCGAGTCTAGGCAGTAATGTTTGGTAAATGTATGGACAGATCTCCACGCAGCTGCTTTGCAAATATCCGGAATAGGGATATTCCTCAATAAAGCAGCTGTAGCAGCTATAGCTCTAGTGGAGTGTGCTTTAGGTTTAGCTGCTAGCCTCTTGTCAGCTTTTTGGTAGCACAAAAGGATGCAGGAAATTATCCATCGGGAGATGGATTGTGTGGAAGTGACTAAACCCGTACGGACCGGACCTTAGTTGATAAATGATTAGTACTTTCTGCGGATGTCCCTTGCCTTGTCGAGTTAGAATTTCAAAACTCTCCTCATATTCAGAGAATGAAGAGATCTTTCAGCTGGAGTAGAGAGATTCTGAAAGAATGTTGGTAAGGAGATGGTTTGATTAACATGAAAGTCCAAAATAACTTTGGGGAGGAATTTTGGGTGAGTTTTAATGACCACTTTGCTAGAGTGGAAGACTGTATATGGTTCGTGAGAACAAAGCACTTAGATCTCGCTAACCCTGCGAGCCGATGTTATTGCTACAAGGAAAGCTGTCTTCCAAGAAAGGTGTTGTAGGGAGGCTTTGTGGATCGGCTCAAAGGGGTCCTGCATAAGATGCAAAAGTACTATCTTAAGCTCCATAGGGAGGAGAAGGACGCCTAATGGGAGGTAGAACCTTCTTCAACCTTTCTAAAAATCCTTTATGACGGGGATATTGAAAAAAGAGATTTGAGAAGGACGTTTTTTGTAGGCAGTAAGAGCTGCCAGGTGAACCTTTATGGAAGAGAATTGCAAGCCAGATTATGCCAAATGGAGAAAGTATGGAAGAATGACATCTTCCTGGCAAGATGTAGGGTCCACGCTCTTGGAGGAACTCGATATGCAAAATCTCTTCCATTTGAAGGCATATGCAGAACGGGTGGAAGGCCGCTTAGCCTCTTTCAGGATATCCATGCAGTCTTGTGGCAGATTCAACTGTCCATACTGTACTAGCTCAGGAGCCATGTCGCCAAATTCAAAGAGGAGAAATTGATGTGCAACATCTGGACTCCGAATTTTGTTAGCACGTCTGGTCTGCATGGCAGCTTGAGATGTGGATGGACGGACAGGTGAAGGAGGTCCGTGAACCACCATTGACGTGGCCACTCCGGAGCTATGAGGGTCATCTTGGTTCTCGATTGGGACAAATTGATGAGGACTGTTGGGATCAGTGGAATCAGTGGAAAAGCGTAGAGAAATTTACCATACCAATTGATCCCTAAGGCATGCCCAGCATCCCTGGCTGGAAGTACGTTGAGGCGAAGCTTCTGCATTTTTTATTTTCTGCAATGGCAAACAAGTTGATGGCCGGAGTTCCCCACCATTGAAAGATATTTTGGACGACGTTGTCGTTTAAGACCCACTTGTGGTTTTCTTGCAGGAGTCTGCTAAGGGAGTCTGCCTGAGCATTATGTACACCTGGCAGGTGTGTTGCTGTGATCGTCAGGTCCCTGGCTAGAAGCCATATCCAGATCCCATGGGTCCCATGTGACAAGGGCCTAGACCTCATCATTTCCTGCTTGTTGAGGTAGTACATGGTTGTCGTATTGTCCCTCTGAACAAGCAGGGAGTGGGATCTGAACGATGGATGAAACGCCTTCAGCGCCAGATGGACTGTGCGGAGCTCGAGGAGATTAATATGGTACGTTGATTCCTTCTCTGACCACTTTCCTTGGATCTGGAGGTGGTCCATGTGGGCTCCCCATCCCAGCAGTGAGGCGTCCGTGACTATGGTTTGAGGTGGAATCTCCTGATGAAACAGAGTGCCTTGGAGGAGATTGGTTGGAGAACGCCATCATTTGAGGGACAGCTTCGCATGGAGGGACAGTTGTGTCCTGTCTTCCCAGTTGCCTGTCAGTTGGTCCCACTGGTCCGAGACATTCCTGTAGAGGCCTCATGTGGAGAAGGGCATTCAGTGTGAGAAAGATGCCGGAGGCCATCGATCCGAGAAGGGGGGATACTGTTCTCACTGTTGGATGGGAAGCCTTCATGAGAGAATGACACTTCTGAAGGATCTATGAGTGTCTCTCCTACGAAGGACACACTTTTGCCCATACACTTTCGATGGAGGCTCCCAGATAATGTAAGGTTTGCACTGGGATAGAGACGGACTTGCTGTGATTGATCTGAAGGCCCAGCCTCCATAGGGGATTGCAAGTCCAGTTGTAATGAAGCTGAGCTTCCTGAGACATGGACGCCTTGATTAGCCAATCGTCTAGGTATGGGTAGACGAATATCTTGTATTTCCGGAGATGGGCAGCCACTACTTCCACGCACTTGGAGAATGTTCTGGGTGCTGACTTCAGACCAAATGGGAGGACTTGGTATTGGCAATGGTCCTGTCCCACCACGAACCTCAAGAACCTTCGATGCTTTCTGGTGATTGGTATATGAAAGTATGCGTCTTGAAAGTCGTTGCAACAGAACCAATCCCCCTGGTGTAATTGGGGATAAATTTGGGGATAAAATAAATGCCTGTACCTCGTTGTTGGTAAGGAACAGGTTCCACCACCAGCTTTTGTAAGAGGATGTTGACCTCCAATCGTAACAGTGGGAGTTGGAAACTGGATGGTTTTGTAGGCATGGACGGTGGAGGACTGGTGAACCTCAGACAATATCCATTGCAAACAATATTAAGTAATCAGGTGTCTTGCGTTATGTTTTGCCACTCTGCCAGATAATGTTGGATGCTTCCCCCCACCGGAGTGGGGAACAGTAACAGAAGAGGGGAAAGTAATGATTCAGGGATTTGAGCCAGATGGTTGCTTGCCCCCTTGAGCAGGCTGCTGGGTAGAACTCCCTCTATGCTGCTTTCTTTGATATGATTGGTAGAGATGACGGTGCTGTTGTTGTGCACCACTTTGCTGGTGGCCCTGATACCAGTGAGGGGTTTGAACCCTCTGGAAACAGAAGCGGCATCAGTAGGGTCGGAAAGATTTCCTCTGTTCCCTGGGTCTCTCTAAGCTGACTGCCTTTAGAGCTTCCATTCTGGCCATCATCCGTGCCATCTCATCGTCGGTATGGCTTCCAAATAGAGTGGTACCTGAGAATGGCAGATTTACAATTCTTTGCTGCGATTCTGGCTTGAGGGATGTAAGGCGGAGCCAAGAGTACCTTCTAGAAGCGAGGCCGTGGTAGTACTCCTGAGCTGCTAGTAGGGAAAAGTCTGCTGCGGCACTAATAACCTGATGAGACCATTAATACTCCATTCAGGATTTCCATGAAGTCTTCCCTCTTATCTCTAGGGAGATGTTCCGCAAACTGGTTCATGGATTCCCATAGTGCCCTGTCATAGGTGCCTAGGAGAGCAGTGGCACTGGCTGCTTTAATGGTGTTTGCTGCCGTTCTGCACACTTTACGACCTACAGATTCTAACTTCCAACTCTCCTTTTCGGGAGGCAATGTAGAAGTGGTAGTAGTGGCATGTTGCTTCTTTGCTGCTACTACAATCACCGAGTCTGGTGTAGGATCTGTTCAGAGGAAAGCAGGATCTTGCTCCGGAGGGCGGTATTTCTTTTGAAGCCTGGATGGTGCGGTCTTAACAGAGGCTGGTGTCAAGAGGAGGTCCATAGCAGGTTCAAGGAGACCTGGTACTAAAGGCAGCAAAGGCCTTGGTGCTGGCCTGTGCTGTACAGTCTCAAAAATGACTGATGTCGTTGGTGTTGGAGTCTACTTAGGAATGTTAAGTTTTGTCGCACCACTCATGAGGACCTTTTGAAATATCATTATATCCACCGGTGATATACATGGAGGTGGAGAGTCTGAAAGCGTTGATGAGTATCGTCCAGTAGAAGTGGAGGACATGTCCATATGATGTCGTGACCAAGATCGTGAATGATGATGATGATGGTGGAAGCACCTGGAAGAGGTAGAAGTGTGCCTTGGGCTGTGACGATGGCATCTAGAATGATAGCACGACCTGGAACGAGATCTGGGTCTTGGAGTGACCATGCCAGTGGAGCTGGAGGCCGTGGTGGAGGAGGCCGTGGAGGTGGAATTTGAGGAGGAGACGGAGCTGATGGTGGACAAGATGTTTGGATCCCTGAAGAAGGAGAATATGTTTTAGAGTACTCCGAATCTGGGGAGGAGTAAATGCGTCTTCTCTTCTTTCTTTCCTCCTGAAGCCTAGACGACGTCGAAAGAGTTCTCAACGTCGACTAACCTTGACGTCGATCTGTTTGTTGACGGTGATTGCCGAAGGTGCCTATACGTTGAGAGCGTGCCTCGACGTCGATCTTTGACGGTGCCTTGACGTCGACACGGATCTCAACGGCGACCGTCTTGATGGCCTCGTAAATGTTCGACTCCTCGACGTCAGCAAGGACTGTGGGTCGACGGAGTAGTTATCGGTGTAGATACTCCTGAACTCGACGCTGATCTGCGGTACTTGCTTGACGTTGAGCCATGGATAGATGGCAAACAGGTGGGAACCATACCTCTCCTTGGCGTCAATGTTCTCTGCGTCGACCGGGACCGATGGAATTTTTATGCTGTTTCCTTCTTGGCACACTCTTCAGAAACAGATGACAGAGCCCTGGTAGAGGTCAGACCCTCACCTTGCCCTGAGGTCCCACCTTCAGAGTGCGTCTGTCGTCTTCTTCGCACCTCTGTACCATTGATTCGCGAATCTTCTCTCGGTCTCTCAGGGTGCTTCTTTAAAAGCTCCAGCAGTGATGGCAAGACTCAGGAACATGATCTTCTGGGAGACAGAATATACACACCTCATAAAGGTCTGTCTTGGCCTTTTTTCTCCCGTAGCCTGGGCATTTGCCAAAAAGAGATGAGGTTTTTCTGTCAAAAAACCTCTAATTTCTATGAGAAAAAGATAGAAAAGGTCAGGGAGAGACCAAAGACATCGAATGAAAAGGTTGTCACCAAAATTCAGCTGAGAACTTTGTAGAGGAAAGCCAAAATTTAGCAGAGCTCAATTCTCCAAAGTCTTGTCAGCAGGAGCCGGAAAAAAAACTGAAGCAACTGCCACCTGCTGAGCATGATGGGATGCTGGTGGTCTCTGAGTTCTTAAAGGGACAGCCTCTATTTTTAACTCATATAATGACAGCCTATGGGGCTACACTGTCCTGCTCTCCTTCATCTCTATGCTCTATCAAAAAGGGGTTTGAGAAAGAGATTTATGCTGTTGTATTAAATCATCATGAAATTATACGCATATTTAATTCTTCTCCTGGCCCCTTTCTTAAGTTCCAGATCAAGAACTGGGCCATTGTAGCCGAGTCCTACAGGCTGCATAATATTTGTCTTTCTTAAGTGACTCTGCTGGCCTTCCCGAAGAAAGGCGAACATCTACACTTAAGAAGATATAGTGTGAAAAAGTGCTCTGGGGTCCCCGCACGTGGGTGGGACTATTCAGTGCTTATGACTATAAATGGAAATTCCCTATGAGAGAACCGTATTTTGTCTCCATTGGAAGGAACCTTTAAGGGCTAGGGTCAGTCTCAAGGTGAGAGATATGGGTAGGGTATGATAAGTTTAGGGTTAATGCTGTGGGTAAGGTGTCCATTGCGGTTGGAGATGAAGTAAGGGATTTTTATTGAGTTTAGAAGCTGCTTGGCACTTATTGTAGTTTTCCTAATGTAATTGACAATTTAATGACAAATGTGTTCGGTATTATGGGGCGCCCTTATGAATTTGTTCATGTGTATGCTTCCACGTGATTATATCCTCGTTATGTTACCACATATGACGAGTTACCTCATCAATGGTGCCTTTTACAAGCAGCAGTTGTGCCTTAAATGAAAGGTGCTGCCTTGCTTCCATACACTTCATTTAATCACATTTGTATATTTATTTCTGGTACTGGTGGCTAATATCTAAAGGACTACAAGTCCCAGAATGCAAAGAAAATACATGTACTGGATTAGCTGCACGCGCATGGACTAGGTAAACTTAATTACTCTGGTAACATGTGCCAGCAGGGAACTTTTTTCCTTTTTTCCTGAGGGTGATGCAATGTAGGTTCCCATGTGAATGTCACAGGAGTTGCATTGGACTGGGACAGAAAACATTTCTCAATGCCCTAACTGTGTTGCACTTCTCGGTGAGGCACAAGGGTTGAACGGAGTGTGGTAATGGGGCTAAGGCTGCACAAATTCAATATTTGTTGAGTGGAATTAAAGGCTACAAAGTAAATGTGCATTTCACATGACACAGTAAATGCAGATGTCTTGTTCACAGCAAGAGATGGCAACAGTCTGCATTCAGACATTCCTGGGCCAACAAGCATTTGCAATGCAATCGGTCTCGCCTTTGGGACCTTATAAGTGTTTAGCCATGCATTATATTATCGCACATTACTGCAATGGACTGTGTGGCAGTGATTTTAAGTGTGGCATTAGATCAGGCAGTGAACGTGGTATTTGAGCTCTTAGGAGTGGTCTGAAGATCAATACCTTAAATTATTGATAAACTTTAATTACATTTATAATAAGTGGAGCCTACAAAGAGGTTTGTGTACGTTTCTGTAAATTAACATGCATGCTATGCAGTGTTTGAGGTGCACAGAGAAAGGCAGACATTGTTAGAGCAGGGAGGCTTTGTCTGGGGGACAGGTGTGTAATAGGAGAGAGGAGGGGGTGAAAGACAGGAGGAGAAATACAAGAGAAAGAGAGTGGAGCTATTAAAGTGAGAAAAAAGACAGCAGATGATTGGGGAGAAGTGATGGTTCTTATTGTAGTGAGGGCAGTGCCCACTGCGAGGTAAGGCAGTGATACATGCAATGAAACATACCTGGGCACTACACTAGGCTGCACGAATCGTATAAAACTTTCAAACTGTTAGTGGGAATTGAACTGGTCTGCGTTCGGTAAATCCGGGTGTTGCTGATGACGAAGGCTTTGTTAGGACTTTGAAGAAAATAAAACCTCTTGGTGTCAAGTTTCGATTTTTAAAAACCACCGAATTTACGTTTGTGATGCTACAGGTCGGCCTAGATTTTCAAAAACGCACTATGTGGAGTCATACTCAGTGAATGAGTGATAATATGGGTTCGATTTATGGATGCGACACTCGGGCTCGACTCAAAAGCACCAGGGTACGTGTTAATGAACACATCAGTTATTTTGACAACTACAGCTTGGTATCCAGCCGCCAGTTAGAAAGCGATGCTGTCAGTGGTGAGGACCCCATTGAAATGCTGAAATCCCCACCTACGCTATTGCCAGCAGCTCGCCAAAACCCCACCAACTAAGAAAATATTTCTAAATTGCCTGGGGGACAGACGGATGGAGCCGGAGAGCACAGAGCAGTTGCCCCTTCCCGCTCTCCCTGGCTGGGGCTCAAAGAATGCATGCAAGCTGTAGGAGTTTGCAGGGATTCCCTAAAGGTGATGAGAGTCCGCTCTCAACGCCCCAGGCCCAAAGGCACAAGGATCATTCCTTGGATACCCTTCCCTAGTGTGCACACACACTCCCTACAGAAGGGAGGCCCCAGGGATTCCCCTGCTGATAGTTCACAGTAGTGACCAGGCACATTTGTCTCGGAGAGGGGTGCATGCTCACCCGAGGCAGCAACCTTGGACTCCTGGACGCTGGAGAGTTTCTGGATTTTCACTGTAATGCATAGACAAGAAGTGGAGATCCCACAGGAGGAATTTGAGACAGCATAATGGTTGGACCGTTCAATCTATGATGTCAATGGGAGTAGTATGAATATTGGTGAGAAAATATTACTTTTGGACACTTCTTGAAGTTTGTGTAGAACTAAAAACTGATTAGGAGATGTTCATGCCTAGTTTTTTGTTTGCATTCGTGCGACCACCTTATCAATATTTAACTATGGTGCATGATGGGTTTATTGTGGACAGCATGTTTGGCTTGCCGAGGAGCTGCACATGCGCGTTCCAAAACTTAAAAGGACATTGTAAAAAATCACGAAAGTCATCACAAATAGGTCAAAACCGGACACCCACGTTCAGTTTCAATATACCCATCTATAGGAGCTTTTTTTCTTATGTTCACTTACATTCACCAATAATCGTATACAGATTCATGCATAAAGTCTCCCTCGGAAAGCCACATTTTCTCCTCCTCATTCCTTAATTAAGGCTTCAGAGATATGGTCATATGTGTTCATGCACAATGGCTATGCACTTCTCTCCTTTGACAATTACGATTTCGAAACTGCAGTGCTCTCGAATTCTCATTTGGTGAGACATCCATATAGGATACAACAGCAAGGCAGTAAACTCCTGGTAAGGAGCAGTAAACTCCTGGTAAGGAGCAGTAAACTCCTGGTAAGGAGCAGTCATCAATAGGTCTAGTTTCAAGCGAAAGTCGTGCATTCTTGGAACACTTCAGCCGGGTTGCTGTTCTTTCCGCATGATCAGGGATGTCTGTAAGAGAGGACAGGGGCCATAGAGGAGCAGAAAGCAGCAGGTTCACTCATTAAACAAGTAGGAGGCTGAAGTAAAAGCTGCGAGTAGCAGATGTAGTTGCAGATGGAATCGTTTGACCGTTCGACACGGCGTGGCCCACACGTTGGAGGAGTCCGAAGGCTTTGTGCTACATTAACTTCTAAGAAACTTCTGTCAAACAGCACTGAACCAGAGTTTTGTTCCAGGGATGGTTCACACAACCCGCTGTCAAAAATAAACAATGAACAAAAGAAAAGCACGTCCGCCATTATCCCAGCTCAGGCGGCCGTGCTGCTTAAACAAGTGACGGGCTGCTTATAACAAGCATTTGCAATGCAATAGGACTTGCATTTACGCGAGACCTATTGCATTGCATCACGGGCAACGGGAGGGGGTGGGGAGCACGGACCACTGGAGTGCGGTTGGGGGTAGGGGGGAAGAAGGGGCCGAGAAGGCATGGACAAAGTAGTGCTCACAATCTAAATAACACGTACCGTACTGTGTAACACTCGAAGTAAAGGGGCCAGTAGCCATGGGAGGGTACAAATGACATGGCCATAATAAGGAGGGAGTAACAAGCCTCATAATCAATCAGACGGGAGCATTTACGAAAGACAATGGCATGAACCAATTAAAAACATGGGCGGAGCTTCCACTCCATACTCCATTACTGCATGCCTCACAAAGCGAGCAGCGCATGCGCGCTGCCGCTATAGGCTCGACCTAAAAATGACATGACGGCTTTATTAAAA